>OY740719.1:188121013-188721013 GCA_963513945.1 Hydrotaea diabolus
GAGAGATAGTTTTACAATTACATTTGAGTTCAATGTTCGTAACTAAGATCTCCAACTGCAAAAGTTATCCATTTTTTTAAGGCAAAATAATTCAGTATTTTTTGTAGTCTTTGTTTTTTCCACCACATTTTTTTCCAACTATTTTAAAAAATCAAAAAACAGATGTTGGTGTTTTATAATTTATTTAATTTTAAATAACCCAATTTTTCGAACTGCCTTCGTCGTTCATCATCAGGGGTAATCACTAAAACAAAGCCGAGAACATAAAATTACAGCAATACACAACTTTCTATCACGAATAACATAATTTTTGTTAATACAATTTAAATAATTGTTTTACTTCTGTCCTGTTGTACTTCTAATATTCAACTGATGTGTGTCTTTCCGTCGGTACTTATTAGCAATATGTCTGTATGTATGTGCACATCTATCCGTGTCAGATTTAAAGTTCATTCTCTTAGATATAGGAACGTCGTTGATGTAAAGCATCTCCAAAGTGTATCTTCTCTTATAATTCCTCTCTTGTGCTAAAATTTCTACGTCGTTAAAGTTTGTCTTGTGTCCAGTCAAAGTACAAGGGCAGTCTTCTGCTCGATTGGTCTATCAACGGCTTTTAGGTCAGAACTGTGAGATGAAAGTCTAGTCTTTAGTTTTGTCCCAAAACATTCCAAAAAGATTGGAATGTTTTGGTCCAAAAAAATTCATTAATTTTTATTTTACAGCATAAATAAAAATTAATGAATTTTTGTTGATGCGACAACAGCAATGTTTTCTGAGTTTTATGTTAACAATAATATGATTACGGCTATCGTACTGTATGATTGTATTTTTTTGCTTTTTAGAACAATGTTATTGTTACGGACCTTCAGCAATAATAGTAATTTTTATATGAAATTAATTTTTTTTAAACAAATTGATTTTGCTTTGTTTAACTGATTTTTTTTTAATAAAAGCGCTTTCGTTTTTAAAACCGATTTTTTCTACTTCAAATCTATTGTTGCAAATTCAACCAATTATAATAAATAATTTTGGGGATGATAGTATAATTGTGTGTGATCATACTATGGTTGTAGAAATCATATCATGATTGCGTGTGGATCATACTATGGTTGTGAGGATCCTACTATGGTTGTATGTATAACATCTATGGTTTTGAGGATCATAATAAGGTTGTGGAGATCAAAGTGTGATTATGTGTAAATCATACTATTGTTGTGAGGATCATAGTATTGTTGACGAAAATACCTATGTCGTCAACCACATCTGTGCTCAACTAAATTATTAACATCATTATTATAATTTTAAGTCCCTCATATTTTAAAATTTAAGTGCGTTTAATATAAGTCCGAATACAGCGTCCCTACCCTCCTCTCTGCTGCATAAGATTCATGCGTTACATCGATGCACTTGTGCGTCCCCCACTCCCCTCTTTGCCATACGTTCAGCCTTATGTTGAACTGATCGAACCAAATGTGGGAGCAAAGAATGGGAAGGAAGCAGATAAGTGCACGCACAATCGTTCGAACATGCGTATGTTTGACCACCTGCACATCTAAGTCATGTTTGATCGATGCTGACGTATTGCGTTTAGGTGGTCAGTGACATCGAACATGTTCGATAACTTGCAGCCGAAGCGAACTTATGTATAAATGTATTAGACTATGTACATTATTTATTTGCATAATTTTAAGCTAAACTTCGGTTTGCCTGTTTTAATTTAAATTTAATTCGGTCTCTCTTTTTTGGACTGTCAAACAGGAAATATCATAAGTATCCTAAATATCTAACATCGTAACCTTTATTACAGCTGTGATAAAATAGATAAATTTTGAAACCACAGTGAAATAACTAAACATTTTCTTTTCCTTTTTTCTAAATTCTTGAAATCTATTCAACCTAAATAATTTCTTGAACAGTATGGTTGTGAGGATCATAGTATGGTTGTATTTGAATACTACTATTGTTGTATGGATCATAATATTGTTGTACCACAACCGTATACCAATATACTAACAATAGTATGACCCGCTTCGAATATTGTTATCCCAATTATACTTTTTTCTACGTGTAGAGCATATGTTAAGTATACCGATCGACTCAGAATCTGTTTAAATCTGTATAATAAAATGAAATAAATTAGATAAAATCGTTGTTATCAAAGTACAGATCGCCCTATATGCGTCAAGTTAGGGCCAAAGACAAATCCTGTTGGTTCATATTTTGATATCCTACATAGGTTTTTACCGATACATGCAGAGAAAAAATATGATTACTAACCATACATCATAGTATGGTTGAGTGTGAATCATACTATGGTTGTGGAGATCATATTATGGTTATGTGTGCATCATTCTATTGTTGAAAGGATCAAAGTATGGTTTTGAGGATTATAGTACTTTTTCTGCGTGTAGGTCCTGCAACTCTAGAAGACATAAATTACAAGTGATCACGCCAAAAATTTTAATGACACGTTATGGGCCGTAAATCAATACCTTTTACATATTGAACTCGACCTTGCTTTCCCTGAACACAATGTGTAAAGCTCCACATCACTTCAGTAATTTAATTGAGTCACCGATGCAATTTTCGATCAAAATTTTACACTTTCTGAACTAGTTTTCTTAAGTGTTTTCAGTTTTATTAATGTTTTGTGTCTTGTGTCACAAACTTTTAGACTACAGTGAGTCCGTGCAGTAAAGTGCTGCTGGACAGTATGCACAACTACCACACAAGAAATCCAAGTAGAACACCCTTGTAAGAACATATGCAATTTTTAGGTTTTAGGCGTTCGGAGCAAGATTTATGCAGTAGGCGCAAAGAATATAAATTCGAGAGAACTTCTCTCTTTGTTTGTGTTAAGTAAAATACGTTTCCACCTGCTAATCGGCTATGATGAGGCGTGTGGTCTGCAAATCTACATCACATAAAATCCAAATTATATTATCACAGTTTTCATCAGCAGTCCATCTTATAATGCCGATGGCACTACTGGCGCAAAATTTTTGGACGTACGGCAAACGATCTAACCTCAAAATGTATGTTTCGTTTTTTGAGTACAGAAAGTTTCTTATTCACTGATTAAGAGAAGAATGTTCCTCCAAGGGGAAGTTAGGATGAACACAACCGTACGTTACGAGCATACACCGAATGAGTACACGCAAAAAAAAGTATGGTTGGGATAACAATATTCGAAGAGCGTCATACTATTGTTGGGTATAGGGTTGTGGCGCAACAATATTATGCTCATCACAACAATCTATGGTTCACACACAACCATACTTTGATCCCTACAACAATATTATGGTCCCCACAACAATAAAACTATTCACACACAACCATACTGATCCCCACAATCATATTATTATTCTCACTCAACCATATTATTATTCTCACAACCATAGAATGTTTCACATACAACCATAGCATGATCCTCACAACCATAGTTTGACTAACACGTAACCATACTATGATCCACAAAATATTTGTAACGATTGGGTTAAGTTTTTATTTAACAATATAGATTTGTATTAAGTAAATTGTTTAAAAATGCATTAATCTCTTATTAACAGGACTAAATTATTTAACAGTAGAAAAAATTATTTATTAAAAATATCTCAGTTATACAAATTTAAAGTAGTTTGTTTTGAAGAAAAATAATTTTCAGATAAAAAGTACTATTATTGCGAAAGATTCGTAACAATAACATTGTTAAATTAAGAAAAATTAAATCATACCGACAAAAATAAATTTTGTCGGTATGATTGCCGCAATCATATTACTGTTAACATAAAATCCAAAAAAACAATAGTTTTGTCGCTCCAACTATATTTATATTGTTGCTACAACCATATTTTCATTTTAAAATTTCGCAACAATACTGTTAATATTGCCGCAATCATAAAATGAAATTCAAAAAAAAAAATGATTGCGACGACCATAATTTTATTGCAGAGAACATACTATTGTTGCCGTGACCATATAGTAATCATATCATTTCTCTGCGTGTAATTGCGAACGATTTGGTTAAAAGTCGTCGTTAACAGTCTTTAGTTTCCAGACATCTGCTGCGGCATCGACATACGCGACGATTCGATATTAAAATTTTTTTGGTACGATAATGTTAAATCTCCCCCTAAAGGTCGAAAATTAAACACGGAACATTCACCATATTAGGTGTCCGTCTACAAACAGTAAAAATAAGATTGCCCAGACGGACATCTTCGATATGGCAGTATTTAAGTACTATGCTTCTTAAATCATGTAATGTTAAAGGGTAGTTTTTTTTTTTTTTTGTAAGTATCGGCTGGGTTGAATTCCTCTTTTGTAAATGAGTTAAATAACTGAATCACTTAAGAGCAGAATGTTTCAAAAATGGTCTTCAGAGTTTTGTTCTTTTTGGCGTGGAATAAGCAATACAAAATATTTGTGGTTGTGATTCTACTCGGTTTGCGCATGAAATGGTTTGTACCTTTTGATATCCGGTGACTTTTGTAGCACTCGCGACATTGCGATTTATTGAGGGTGCATTAAGGAGAACGAATTTAAATAACGAAATTTCTACTTAAATTGTCATTAACATGCTCTACGTGTATCGAGTTGACAAAATAAGAAGCTCATTCCTCACCACCACTTTTACTTCATGGGAATCACAAAGTGAATAATTGTCCAGTAGCCGTAAGAAGGAATCGTCAATGTGCGTCACTATTGCATGATTGGCAGAACTTTTACAAAACTTGTTGTGTTCATTTGCGTAGACCTTGAATTATTTTTATTTTGTTAGCCAGAACAAATGCTACGAAAAGCGTTGTTTGTTAAACAAAACATCGGCGAAAAAAGTGTAAAATCTAAGCCTTGTTTTTAATTTAGGTTATTTTGGGCGCTGTGCATATCAATCGGGGCAAACACATGCGCACACTGGGATTAACCGACAGCCGCATATATATTTTTTAATTTTTAAAACTGAATCATTTCATGTGTACAAAAAATGTGAGAGTATGCAAGGTTCAGTTAAAATTCACGACATGGAGTGGACTGCGACAGAAACACAACGAACCCGGTTCTGAGCTTTGCAAGGGATTATATTGTAGGCGATATTCGCATTACGTTGAAAGATCCGCTCAAGACAATCTACAGTTGGTTTGTACAGACTATGTTAAACCGTACACCCAGCTGACGACTGAGCCAAACGACATCAGCATCGCGTCAATGTGGATAATGTAAGGGTTATCTGATATGAATGCAGTGTGATTTTTTCACAAAGTATAATTTTGATAAATGTTCGTCGCGTCTTCACACTGAATTAAGTTTCGTTGTTCATTGCCGCGTTAATTGTTCAGTGTAAACAACGAACAGCGAAAGGCTGAGGAAGACAAAGGAAAGCCCCTACGGTGCTGTTGTTATAAATGTCTGTTCGTCTAATTTCCTAGAAGAATGCGGGTTTTTAGTAATGAGGTAATGGGGGTTTTAGTAATTTAGTCTAGACGGCACCATTATCGAAATATTTGCTGAACTACGACATTGTGGAGAATTTTGAGAGAACCAGATACGCTATTTACGTACCAACTGGAAGACACAAAATAACACGGATGCCTCAAAATATAATTGAATAAATTTCATTCAACTTGGGAATAATAGTTTCATGTCGTATCCCAACATTATGAATTTATAGTGAGGTCGAACAAAAGGATAAGCGCTATACTAAACCAGAACTTCCTATTTAGTATTCTCACCACGAAGAGCGCTTTAGACATGGCATCCAATAAATAGTCCCAATTGTGTTTCCTTGCCAAAGAGAAGCAATTGTCGCACACTCAGCACATTCTCAGGCCATTTGCGCTCTCTAGCCATCACCCGTTGTAGGGTGTAGAGTAAGCCACAGTCTGACCGGCCTCCTTCCAGGTTGTGTTTTTCTATGCTAGCTTATAAGTATATGAATGCTTGTTGGTATGTGTGTGTATGTGTGTGCGTGCATTAAGTACGAAATTTCCATTTACATTTTCGTATGCTTGTGCATGCGAGTGTGTGTGTGTGTTTTTATTTTATTATGAAACAAAAAACAACAACACCATGACAACATTTTATGGCTTTATGTAATTACCCGGCAAGGAAGAAGGAACACGGAGCAACCACAACCGAAACGTGTGCCACTTTGGTTATGTCGTGTGGGGTTTGCTATGTGTTGATATGCGCGATAAAATTAATACAAAAACGTACTTGTGCACACACATACAGGCATACATACGCACGAATGTCTGCGTGAGATTTTAATTTTACATGTACTTTTTTTGTGTCCCAAGCAATCGCTTTTTTGCGCTTCTTGTTCGAAAATTAGAAAGTTTTCATAAGTGTCGCCAGTTTTAACGCTCGGTATATTGGGTGCAGCGCTACCACACAGACGTAAGAATGATATAGGAACGAAATGTATACGTATCTGTCGAACAATGTATACCCTATGTCTAGAAGGCCTACTGATTTGGCTGAACTGTAGTTCGTATAAATGAATTGATACATCCATCCAAAGCAAAGTAAAACAAGAGAGACTTGTGCAAGAGAAAACAAAGGGTGCACTTCAAACATCAAATATGTTTTTCGCACCCCAATTTTACGAATCCTGAAAAAACTGTCATAAGTTTAAGGAAGATAAGTACATTCAACACTATTCGCATTATCGCTCTCAGAAGGTGCAATATTATTTGCGTGATGTTTAGTTTCTCTTTTAAGTTTTTAGATGACAACGAGAGAAGTTAACTTACTTCAATGAACAACACGAGGACGCAGTAAACCTTCTCCTATCGAAAAGGTGGATTATAAAGGATTATAACTACCGATTTTCGTCAACCCGCAACCAGTAAAATTTTAGATGTCGCCCAAACTGTTACACACTGCTGGAAAAGTGGGCGGTGCCATGCCCCTTTAAAAACCACATTAATGGACCAAGTAATGAATCGATCGTTTTAAATTTTAACAGAATGATATCAATGAATGGCAAATTATTATAAACTATGGTATATTAAAATTGATCAAAAGGACTTGGCTCTGCTAACTGAGTTCTGAACTTTAAAAGGCCATAGTACGTGCACTTAATGTATAGGATGCTGATATGAAAAAATCCTATGTAAGTGCTCCTCGACGCTAGCCCGTCCACTGCGCAACCTATTCAACCTTGCTTATCGTTCAGGAGTCTTCCCAGCGTGTTGGAAGGTTGCGAAAGTCCAGCCGATCCCTAAAAAGGGTGAAGCCAAATCGGCCATCGCGATCTGCTCTGCGCTCTCCAAGGTAATGGAGAGCATGGTTAACCACCATCTTGTAGGGTATCTCGAGTCCAACGACCTGCTTAGCGATCGACAGTATGGCTTCCGTAGAAATCGCTCTACGGGAGACCTGATGGCTTTCCTGTGGGAAAGCTGGAGTCGGTCTATCCACCAGTTTGGTGAGAGTAAGGTCGTGGCTCTGGATATATCCAAGGCATTTGATAGAGTCTGACACGGTGCACTCTTATCAAAGCTGATCGCGTTTGGTGTCGGCAATACATTTGCTCGATTTATATCGAGTTTTCTTAGGGATCGCACTATACGAGTTGTTGTAGATGGGTTCTCATCCAATACACACAGGCTGACCGCAGGTGTGCCACAAGGCTCTGTCCTTTCTCCCTCATTATTTCCCATTTTCATTGATGATCTTTTGGGTCAGACCGTGAATCCAATCTATTCTTTAGCGGATGACAGCAATCTATGTCATTCATATTCATTCGACCGTAGGCCGAGTCTTCAAGATATTGAATACAAAAGGCCAATAATGGAAGAGACACTTGGCCGGGATTTACTGGCCATTTCCGACTGGGGTCGAGTGAATAGAGTAGATTTTAATGCGCGTAAGACACAGTGCTGCTTGTTGTCTCACAAGCGATTCACTGACCCAACAGTGTCGCCATTATCTATCGATGGTATGGATGTCGAACAATCAGATGCTCTTGATGTTCTGGGCATGAAAATACAATGTGACGCTCGTTGGGCGAGACATGTATTCGAAGTGTCGAAAGAAGCACTCAAGTGTATAGGCTTCCTAAAGCGGTGCAAGAAATATTTCACTCCTTCTGATATTTTCGATATCTATACAACCTACATCAGGCCAAAGATGGAATACAACTCCCATATATGGGCAGGTGCTCCAAAATCATCCTTGGAGCTACTTGACCGTGTTCAAAGGAGAGCGATGGTGCTGATAGGTGACAGTAGGGTATCCAACTCTATTGTTTCCCTTGAGCATCGTCGGAATGTGGGTTGCGTGACGCTGTTCTATCGTTACTTTCATGGTGTGTGTTCATTAGACATCCGTCGCCTTATTCCTGACGTGAGGATGTTCGGCAGGGATACGCGACTTTCTAGGAATTCACACCCGTTTGTTATCGATTGGCCAGTTGACCGCACTATACACTACAGATCAAATTTGTTTTTCGCTCGTACAGTCCGTATGTGGAATCGACTTCCGGCTAATGTATTTCCCACCAATTACGACATCCAGAAATTCAAGACGGATGTCAATAAACATTACTCCCTCTTTCCCCCCTTCGTTCCCTTGCTTTCCAACGACCAACGCAATGCATGTATAGGGGAAACCCCCTGAGTGTTGGCTAATTAAAAAGTTTCGGAGCATACATAATCTTTTAAATAATTTCATATATGGGAAAAATAATTTACTTTTGCTTTAATTGTACAAATAAGACCTGCGCAACAAAGTGACTGGGTAGTGACTAATACAACATGGCATTTTCCATAATTTCTCCTAAAAAACGCCCTATATATACCTGACCAGCTTTCTAATCTTTAGGACTTTAGTACCAAATAAAGAAATTGAAAAATACTTCTTAAAACATATTCAAATTTTTCCGCCTCGTTTTACCTTTACAGATGATTTAACGGATGGCACAGCACAACTTTTAGAATATAATCAACTAGACTACATTGGTCAAAGTTCAGGCCATAGCATATAGTTACTGTCATTTCCGAGATTAATACCGTTGATACAAATTGTTCCAAAAATATGATATGGTTCTCAAACAAGAAGATAACAGTCAAATAAGGCTTCGTGAGGGACATAGTTCGAGTTAAATAAAACAAGTCGACAGTCTTCCTATTGGAATTAAAATTGCATTTGCAAGTCACGATTAAATCTGTGTTGCATTGTTCATGCCGCCTCCGCATTAGATAAAGTTTGGCATGATAGCTTCCTCGATTAATGTATACTAAAGCTTCGAGAAAATACCTACTCCTTATTCGAATTGTACCTTTATGAATTATTGCTTTGTGATTGACTTCACAATTACTCTAAATTTGGTTTTAAAAAAACACTCTTTTTTTGGTGAGTTATAGAAATCGAGGTTTAAATCGAAGTGAGCATATTTGTCATTTTCCGGCGACGGACTTACTTATTGCCGCAAACATTTCGTGAATAAAACCTTTTCAAATCCGCCTAAACTTTCTTCATCACCGACATTGACGACGATATAATTTGTATACCTTCGATCTGTGATTATATAAATTATATAGTAGACATCCTTTTTTATTGATAGAAGTTCCCCGTTAGTTTTTGATGAGTGAAAATATGCAAACAAATGCGATTCCTGTTTGCATTCAACCAGTTTGCATTCAACCATCCTCATGTTTCCCTGCTGGGGGAATTCAGTTAAGACTTGCAACTAGTGGCCGGCCGTGAGTAAACAAAGCTTCAAAGCCGGCTGGGGACTGCTGATATATCGTACCTATATTTCATTGGTCATTTTATCCATTTCATTAACGTTGTCCTCTTTGTGAAATTAATCTCTAAGCCATGAACAAGTTTCTCCGGTTTTAATATTGTGCACTGCTCATTGATTTGAGAAGAATTCCCGTTTGGTCCTTATTATGATATCGAGGGAAATCAGTTAGAGCGTGCATATAACCGGTCTATAAAATCAGTATTAATTGGGGTTTTACATCGCACAAGCTGCTAACGGAAAGTTTATCATCTACTGGATCCGAGTTTCAATACTTGCAGTTGGCCAATTTTGGAAATTTTCACAAACTTTTTCTCATGGGTCCAACGCCAATTTGCAGCGTAATTATTGTGTGTTCATTACTATGAAATTTTAATTAAAACTGCCGTAAACACAAATAACTCGCGAATTGCTCCCCTGGGTCTTGTTAAAGTTGATGGAGTCTTCTTAATTTTCAAGTTTGCATAGGGAGTCCCTCTCGTCAAAGTATACTCGTATATCAACTATTTTCAGCAGTCATCCGAATATCACCGCCGTACACATTTGACTAACCACCGACGACAAAGTTGGCCTTCCATCCATGCTCGTTGTACCACAAGAACTGTGCAAACAAAGACAATAACAGCAAAGAAAGCAACTGCGGAAAAACACGTGTTGGAAACTTTAGAGAGATCATGCATATTGTCATTCGCGTTGACTTCGTTGGATGGCAACAAGCGAATGGCCACCAAGGGCGGAAAACGGAACGCTTTGAAATTAACCTTGTTTAGATTAGACACCAACCCCATTATCCTCCCTTATCCAGCAGTAAGCACGAAACATGGAGAAACTTTAAATAATAGAAGAAGAAACAATTTCGGAAACTTTTAATTTTTTGTTAAAGAATTTACATTATATTTAAGTTCCATATATTTTTTATCCTTTTCTATTATATTCTAAAGAAACAGCCCACCCCTCCCCCTGTCGCTTCTTGGATTAGTAGGTACTTGTGCTTGTTTGTAGAAGGTTAGAGGAGGTAAAAAGGACCGGTATTTCATTATCCTCTGTTCCATAGAAAATGTGATGGAAAGGCCAGACACGAGTGCAAGCGGCGGTGTAGAGTATTTTACATGCTCCACTTGTTTCGCAATCGTTGGAGCGAAACGTTCGAGTCACCGCTATCGAGCTGAATAGTGCCGAGACCTTCCTCCTGGCTTGTCTGTCATTCTGCATGGAGCGAGAGAAGGCCATATTGAAATAAAAATTGTATATAAATTAATAACGCCACATACACTTTCAATTAAGTGTATACCTGCTGACAGACAGTATAGAGGAATAGACAGACCGACAGACGGACAGCCTGTATACTTTTACAGACCTTTCACACAACGCTGCACAGTGGGATGTAATTTGTGTTCCTTTTTTTTATAATAATTCTGTTGTTGGCAACAGTTTTAGGATGCCATATCTAAATGGTTTCTGACCTTAGGCTGCGTGTTTTTTCTATTCAAGGGCACGATGACGTCAACTCACTATGAAGACTTTGCCTGCGGTGAAAATGAGAATATTCCATTAGATGACAATTTCACCATTTCTTTGCTGGTTCCGATTGTTTGTATTTAACGTTTATTATATGCAATTAAATAAAATAATGTAGTGATGTAGTCTGCGTAGAACGAACGAATAGTCATTCTTTCTATTTATGTTTTCAAAGGGGTATTTCCTTGCATTTGGCAAATGAAACACAAGAGGATGAAACAATCACAAAATGCAGAACGAATTATCTAAATGACGATAGAGAATTACTTACTTATTGATGTTATGAGTAAAACTATCACAGTGGGGAGGGATCCACTTATGAGACCTTAATGAGGTCATGGCCTGATAATTGAATATGAGACAAGCATAACGGCTGGGTCGTACAGTGGGGCAGACTTTAGTATAAGGGCAGACTTTAGTGCGAGGGCTATATAGAAATATGGATCGATATGTTTCAGTTTTACTTGGGCTAGTTAACAAAACATTGTCTGATAAGAAGCCAACTTTGATTGTATCTCAATTCTAGTTGTGAACTTATTTTAGATAATAGATGAGCTAATTGACTGACAAACGGGCATAGCTAAACCGGCCGAGGGTGTATTCTCAAGTCGATCATGTGACAGTGAAATGCACGATGTATGACATGAAGTCGAATAATCAGTTTATCAGATATATAGTGTAATTTCATTGATATGTACACCAATACGCTACTGCTGGTGGATGAATGTAAACTGGAGTAAAAAACAACAGTTCCAACTTCCGAATCACAATACAGGCGAATGTATTGACAGTGATCAATGACTGTATAGTCTATATCGTAACTTGAGCCAATGTGGACAAATTAAATTAAGTTCGGCTGTACCATAACATATAAACCCTTCATCATGGAGCACAGTCCAATATGAAAATGATGTCTAGGAGGCGTGGTACCGGCCTCTTTTCCATCAGTGTTCTCTTTTTGTACCAACATCATGCATGGGCATTGCAAGGATAAAGAACCCATACACATATCTTAAAAAAAGTTCTTGTTATAATTTTTCGATAGAACTCTAATAGCACAACGCTCAGTAAAAAAAGGTAGATTTGCAGATTCGGGTATATAAGCAAAAACATGGAAAGAAGAACGGGACAAAAAAAAATCGTTTTTGACTGCACCAAGAAATATGAAAAATACTGCGAATCGGGACATATTTTTCTTTTAAGCGAAAAATTGAGCTTTCGTTTAATAGTTGTCATATTGGAATATTTGCATTCGTTCTTTTTTATTCCTTTTTTATGATTTAGCACGCGACAGTTTTTACCGTCATCTTTGGACTGGAATTTTTTTATGGGGCGTGAAGGAAATTACATACAAAATATTTCGGAAAAAACATGAATAAGAGTCCTCAGGGTGCGGTCCACTTTCATATAAGTGAGGGTACTTAAACAAAGGAACATTGCTCAAGGATGCCAAAAAATAGTTGCGTGGTCCTGGTACCAAAATAATGGGTCGTCAGACTCTTAGGTAAACCCTTAATCTGAAAAAGAAATTTTCCAGCCCCATTGGTTTATTCACATTTTAATTTTCAGTTCCGGTGGACCGTCCTGTGGAAATGCCCATATACCAACTAATATTGTCATAGCAGTATTAATTTACAAAATAAAGCCTTTAAAAGTTCAGGGTTGAGTAGGCAGGGCCCTGCCCGGTAGTCTAATTTGTTAAAAATATAGTATATCATATTTGTCTAGTCATTAATTACATTCTGTTAAAATTTTGGAACGATCGATCCATTACTTTGGTCATAAATGCCGCGGTGGTGATATTTGTAAGGACGGTGGACGGTGCCACACCGTTTCTCCTGAATGTGTTTCGATCCATGCCAACGTCATTTGCTCTAATAATTCATGAGATATTGTTTTTTTTTTTATTAGTTCAGTTTGTTAATTTTTCCAGAGGTTAACCCAGTCCTTGTGAGGGGAAAATGTTGTCGTCTTGACCGATCTAGCTTCAATAGTGCGACCTGTGCTTACTTTCTACAGGCAGGCGGACATGTCTAGATCGTCTTAGAACTTTATAACGATTCACAATATATACTTTGTGGGGTCCCCTACCAGTATTTCGAGGTGTTGCAAACGGAATATCAAAGTCCATGATGGAGGATATAAAAATCATCTTCCGTATTTTTGCACCTGCGTCATCAAATAAATGCGGACAAATTACATCCGGATGGGCCGAAACTTATATACTTTCACGGATTCCGTCCGAATATATCATTTTTATCTTTCCATACCCATATCCTACTTATATATATATTAGTTTATGAGAAATGACATTTTGAAGTCCAGGATTGTGTAGACGGTAACACGCCCCTTTGTTCAATTACATCGTCACGTTCCTTACAAATATCACCTGGCCCAACGTAACTTTATGTGAAAATTTCGTAACAATTGAAGTTGATAGTGGTTAACTCAGTCCTTGTGAGGGAAAGTTTTTTTTTGGAATTTATATTTACTTTATAGGGTCTTCGACCAATACTTCGAGTTATTAAAACCGAATGACAAAGTGCATAAACCCTCTATCCTATACAAAAGGCTGTTAATGGTAGTCGGAAAATCCTCACGCGATTATAGAAATGGCTGGATTCTTGAGTGCAGGCTTTAGTGATCCCTATTTTCGAAAATGCTTTAAAAAATCGGAATTTTGAATTTTGTAGCGTGTTACATATTTAAGGTATTTAAAAATTATGCCTTGACTTTTATATGAATAATCACCCGGTTGACTCGTATTTTTCATGTTTACGCCTACTGGCCCTGCTAACTAATCCGTCCACGTAAAAATAAGTGAAACCAAAACTGGCATTTATTTACCCTTACTTGCTATCGCAAATACATCCGACACCAAATCGTGTTACTTTTGATTGAATATTTTATGGCAAATTAAAATTTTTATGTTGTGCTAATAAAAAATCAAATTATTTTTTAATACTCTGACAGTAAAAGCCGGTATAAACGATGTTAATTAGGCCGAGCCGAGAATCACATAAGCCCCCACCACCCACAAAGGAGTACGTTCTCGCTTTTCAGATCTTTATAAATTTTGGGTTAAGTAAATTTTTTAAAGCGTAGTTCGATATGTTTTAGGCAATGTAGAAAACCAAGTAAGTGGTCTCCAAAGTCAATTTCTAGACATACTGTGTTTTCTTTGCTTTTCGGTTTTGAGAAAAAATAAATCGGCACAGTTAGACATCACTAGTGGAGCAACTGCGAAATTGCTAAAACAAACAGATCCTTTTAGATGTGCTTGACACTCGTACGTATAAAAAGGCCTTTCTGAGATGTTGCATTTAATTATAACAAATAAAACCAACCGACAAATTTTTGCTGATTGCTCCTTTACGTTCATATCTGATGTAAATATGTGCGACGTTTTATGTATTTGTGTACACATACATACATACAAACACATAAAAACTCGTACATATTCACGGTAGACTCATACAAACAAACAAACAAATCGGCCTAATATCCTGCCTACCATAAAATGTCTTTTTATGCCACTACACGACGAGCACCGGCAATTGTGGAACCTGGAGTCGAAAGCATAGTTGGAGGCTCAGCTAGCCTAAGTGATGTAGCCGGCACAACACATATAAAGAGACAAACATAGGAACGAGCGCCCGCTCAGTTCTAGGGGTGTTCAGGCACTGGCACAGTCGCCGAATGGATGATGCAGCAAAAGGGGCGAGCGACGATTTTACACTAATTAAGTCGCTAAAAATGTAGCGGCAACTGGCAAAACACACAACATTCTTAACACCTTAATTAACATTTCGCATTTAATAAAGTGTAGAAGGAACGAAGGACCGAATTGCCATTCTTCTGAGGGAACCCGATTACAACGACCTGGATCAATGCTCCTTCATAATTAGCATAAAATGTTATGGCGCCCTTGTTAAATTCACATATTCTGCGTAGGGCATTCGTTTTAAACACTTTTTCCAAAAGTCCAAAGGGAGTGGACGCAAGGACGGGCGGACGAGCTGTGATCCAAATAAACATGAATTTATAATAGGCTTTGCCTATGAACACATTTTAGTAGACTCTGGGTATTTATAGAGTGTTTGGTAATCTTTGGAATACAAAACGATTCAGTTGACTTTATTTAGTGAAATTGATAAGGTCTAAAACATTATTGAAATTGCTAAGCTCTGCAGGTAAAAATTTAAAGCAAAGCGTTATTAAACTTGTACAACACAATTCTTAAAACGGTGATAACAACCATTAATGGGTTTCCTTCGCACTTAAATGCATTTACTATTTCGTTCTGTTTGGAAATGTGGCTGTGAGTTGGTTGTAAAGTGGTCTAAAGAATGTAGAGTGCGGACAGGTTGAAATTCGTATATTTTACTAACGATGATTTCAAAAACGATTACAGTTTTTTTGGAAGGCTTTTAGGCAAGACAAAAAATTTTTTTATAATCCTAAAGTGGCAGCTGTCAAAATTATTTTTTTCAGACTGCCAACATTCTGCTGTTGAGAATAGTTTCCTCTTGAGCCACAGCGCTCTCGAATCGACCATGATCCTAGAGACACCGTTTATTTTATATTTAGCAACTTAAAAACATGGGTTACTTTTATGTTAATTTGGCGTCACTAACCCGCCTCCACGTATGAGTGATTTTAATTACTTCTGCGCCCCAAAATACACCTACAGTATGCACCTTCTAGTGGTACTCGCTTTTTAAAGGAGTAACTTTTACAGCACATTTCTTTGTATGCAGGAACTTATACTTCATAAATTGTTTGATTTGAATATTTTTAGTTTGTAGAAAAAAAGTTATTCAATAAATACCAAAGGGTGGTCCAAAACGATCACAACAAATCAAAACACTCAAAGAATACAACGCACGATGTTAATAGAAAATAAAACGAAATGTTGTTAGAGAATTATCTAAATATGTTGGAGGATCTATGACAATTAGGTGTGAAACATAATTATCGACCTTTAGCCGATGGTTTATATTTTCAATAAATCTGAGACGGAATCGTTAATGTGTCGAATTATTTCATCCTGTAGCTCTTGAATTGTTCCTTATTTATTAACGTACACTTTTTTTTTCAAATATCCCCAAAGAAAGAAGTCCAACGGTGTCAAAACACATGATTGTAGCGGCCAACTAACATCGTCACGAAGTGAGATAACACGCCCATTTAATTTATCGCACAAAAGAGCCATTGTTTCGTTGTCTCTGTGGCACGTGACACCATCCTGGAGCCACATATCGCCCAGATACATATCCTCCATTTCTGGCCACAAGAAGTTTGTTATCGTCTCGCGATTGCGAACATCATTCACGGTAACTGCTTGGCCGACCTCAATTTAAAAGAAGTACGGCTCGATGATGGCGGTCAGCCCATAAAAGGCACCAAATAGTCCATATTTGTGGATGCATCGGTTTATTAACAAGCACCCGTGGATTCTTATTTGACGAAATGCGGCATTTCTGCTTGTTAACGAATCCTCTAGACACATTTGGTCGATTTGATTTAAATGCCCATTTTCGTTAAAGTGTGACTCACAAATAGCATCGTGTATCATGGTTGGACCACCCATTATAAGCGAGTAATAACCGAACTCGCTTTAACTCGCAAAAGGTAATTCTTGAATAACATTTTTCCCAAATATTTTAATTGTTTAAAACAAACGTGTTTTGACGCAAATTGTCTATAGTTTTCTGTAAACAAAATCACTTTTATGTTGTTGTAGAATGGTGAGAATTTATCGCGTCAGCATCAACTACCTAAGCAAGTTACCAATAGAACACGGCCATTATACGTGAGCAATAGCCCATAAATATCACCAGAATTATACAATTTGTCAGTTTGGACCAGAGCACTACAAAACACTTAACTAAATTTGAACTTATCGCATGTTTTCGCAACACTCTTGCAATTCAAAGTCGATTTGGCAATGTCCGTCATACGTTGAGCGGGAATCGTGATTCATCTTTAGGTTCACCCATTTCTTAAGATAGTTTGCCTGGCTTTAAAGCGAACAATGTAAGGTACATCCGGACCAATGCCACTTCCCATTCATAGTTTGCGCAGCAACTGGCAGGTTCAATGTGTCTCATATATCGTGATTCAAAAGGAACACATGTGTATGGAGAAGTATTCGACACTATGTATGAATGTGTTAGTATTTGCCTGAAACCGTCTGACGTACAATATTTTTGATGAGTTGGAACTTGTATAGAGAAGAAAGTAGCACTGGCTGAGGCGGATAACATTTAGAGCCACGTACGTGCGTGTGTGTATTTTAACGTTTGCCCTCTTGAAGATTCACCAACCGAAATTAAGCAAAATCAGCTCCTCAATCCGTTTCTTGGCTCTTAATCCCACATAAAAATATAAAAATCCCTGACTATGAATGCAAACATCCCAGTAATAGTCATAACACACCAACCAACAACACATAAAGTAACTCATCTAACAAATTTGTGCTAAATATCACTTAACCGTTACTAAATAAATAAACATAAATTCACTCTACCCTACCCGGTGTCGGTCGCCGTATGGGGACCTGTACGGGTGTCCAATTCAACATTCAACATACACAGGCAGTCCGTAACGTGGTCCATAATGGCATGATGCGAGCGATGTGATCCGATACGGTATGGTAAGACTTCTCCGGGATAAGCGTATAAATAAATTTATGAATAACATAAAAACAAGACATACACAATCGCACGGATACGGACACACACGCGTCCGAAGCACTTGTGCCTGTGTTAAATCTCGTGTTCTTACACATACGCACAGCTTTAACGGGATACTCTGGAATATGTAATATCGGAAGGTTAAGTGTCATTTGGCAAAGACATAAACGGATGCCGTTGCCACCGCCAGCCATTGATGCCATTACACCGGCTGACATGGCTAAGACCAGCATTATTGAAAACCCTTTAAAACGCCAACACATTCACCCACAAATACGTCTTTAATGACGGCAAACATATACATTTTAGACACTAGGGTGGGTCGTTTCGCACCCATCCCTTTTGTCTGACCGAATTGAAGCCACAAACTGAGCCAATAGCAGCCTTCCTCTGCGTAATGCGGCAACTGTTGGGCGTTGTCTTTGTAAGAGTGAAAAATGGAACTATTATTTGCACTTAGTTCAAACGCCAAGAGTATTTGTGCGATAGGCCAATGGGGCGTTTTGGGGGCACTTACAGTTTACTACATCAAAAGACTTGATAATAAAGAAAACTATTCGGTAGGTTTAGAAAAGGCAGCCAGGAATTGTCCCTGGTCCAAGTTTCCAACTTCCACAGCTATCGCAGATCAGTGACAGCAATTTGGAGGAAATCTACCCACCCTAATATAGGGCTCGATATGTATTCTTCTGCCATCTGCATAAGTATCTGTGTAGACATTACTAAGTGTTGATATAGTTCGTTACGAAAGTATCAATATGTACTTACTTATACTCACTTATGTATGTGTGTGTGCAATGTTTGCCTGTGTGTAGTATTTGCGTACACACACACACACATACAAATATAAACATATGAACATATCTTAGCATCAATAAACCAAAAGTAATGGTAGACCAGCAGATGCAAAGCGTCTTGCAATATTACACCGATGGGTATAATTCGAGTGGGCTCTGTAAGGACACACGTGTTTACGCGCACACTTGAGTGTGTATGTGTGTATCACCTGCGTTCAGGAGTGGAAGGCCCGACAGCGATCTTCTTGAAAAACATTTATATTTTATAAGTTTTCACTTCTGGTTTTGCTTTTAATAAAACGGTTCTAAATCGAGTGTTGCCAATTTAAAGTATTACTTATCATAGATTTGAATACTCGTATACATATATTTTTCCCTTAACCAAAAAGGAACTTCTCCTAAATCACTGAGCTTTTTACTCGTATATCTACTGACCGGGACCTACTTTAAAATGCCGGCTCCGAGCGGCTAATGCACTTTTTAGGAAAGTTAGACAAGTTAGCCTCGTTAAGTTGCCGGCATTTATATGTGCGTTGTGAAAGTTAATCGTTCATGGTAAGGACATGTCACGAACAAAGATTGTGTAAAGCACCGGTCCTTTAACATTCCTACAGGTATTCCAACTTTCTGTTGAAGTATATTTGAAACTTCAATGTTTATACACAAAAACTTCTATCTTTAAAATACGATTGCAAAAATAAGTAAAACCGTGGCAGGAGGATATTTTTCAAATTGTCTAAAAGACCAATCTGCTATATGTACCTTGTCAAACGTCTGCCAAGAATACAGCAGAGCAGTATAGCTTTTGTTCGAAAGCGTCATTGTCGACATTAATAATCATGTGGCACTATTCAGGGGTCAAATCCAATTTAATACTCAGGAATAATGTCGTGACTATAAAAAAAATGGTAATAAACGGTTCCGAAAGGGACGTCAATAAACCTTTGGTCTATAAGATGACACCGCGTTTTAGTGTTTTGGGATTTGAAACGATAAACAAATCTGCATTTTTGAACTGAGTTTGAAAGTACCGCAGACTAAGAATGGCGTGAACAATTAGGGATATAATTTCTTGTCTATTAATTGATTTATTTTCCGGCTTGTGTATTTTGTATTTTAACTCGATGTTGGTTTAATTTTTTTTCCCAACATTTCGATTGACTTTGTCAATCATCAAAACATTAACACAATAACTACATTTTGAAAACGCTGTCGTCCATCTGATTATCGTTCTCAACTGATTCTCTTCTTAGCTTACATCTATTCTTATGCACCACATGTGCATATCTGTGTTCATTTTGTAATTAATTCTCCCCTCATTAGGTCACATCAATAATGTTAAGCATTTCGAGCGTATACGAGTATCTTCTACAATTTTTTTTTTGCGCTACAATATTTACGTCGGTGAAATTAGGCCTATGACCAGACATTGTACAGGGGGCCCCGGTCTTGTGGTCTTTTGTTTGATAGGTCTACTAACGGCTCTTAGGTCAGATTTGTGGGACGAAATTCTTGTCTTAAGTTTAATTTTGGTAGTGCCTTTGTCACCATTGCATTTTTTTTGGTATAAAATGTCTTTATGAAACTCTATGTCGCTTATTTCTAAAATTCTATTAGGTAATCTATTAAGGTAATCGCTGTTAATAATTACTCGTCTCAGATGTTTTGAACTGAGGTTAATAAGTCTGCCTGAGGCTGTATGTTTTTGGTAGCAATCTAATTTAAGTAAATGGCCATGTTGAGGAAGGAGGAAAAACAGTTGCCATATTTGATTACAAAGAGAAGATGCAGGTTCGGTTCTCATATCCAATTTACAAAATAAAAACAAGAGATTAGCGGACATTAACAGCAAAAACTACTTGACAAATAAGACAACAAATGGCTCCAGAATTTACGGACTCCCAAAGTTACACAAAGATGTATAGGAAAAATTCAAATCGGTTCATAAATACAAAAGTGACATGCATTTTAAAATTTTATTAGCTCGAGGTAACCAACTTGGGGGTCTTGTAGCTTTGTCCCTTCATATAGTGGGAGGCCTAAACGCAAAGCTTTAGCTCGAAAAGACCTCTTTTATAAGTGTGTAGAATTTCCTCAAAATTCGACAATTAGTTTAGAACTGTTTAGAATCCAAACTATGGGGAATTCAGTCTTAGTCTGGCCGTTGGCAATTTATTTCGCTGTCATTTCCTGTGGAGCCTCTGTTTCTCGTTTACAAGCTCTATTTCCCTTTAATAATAACTCACATTTTTTAAAGTTTTTTTGTTGTTCTGCCTATCGTGGATGGTGGCCCGTTCTAAGGTGGAATTAAAATTTGAGACGCTAATGTCGATATTGATGGCATTAGAATGGGATATGAGCTCTGTAAATACTTAATTGACATTTTTATAATGAAGATGAGAAGAAAAATAATTTTAAAAATAAAAACACCCTAAGGCAATCTATTCACTTTCAACGTTTTTTGATTAGTTTGAAATCGTTCTCCATTTTTTAAAAAAATATTTTTACCGAAAATTAGGACAATTTTAGTATTTTAGTTTCTAATCGGCTGACGAAATGTTTTGCCTGCACGTGCTATTCGAGTAATCTCTCAGTATAACTGAGGAGTGATTGGTGCACCGACATTTATAATGCATATGACTGAAAATAGTCATGTTTAATTTGAAAAACCTAAAAGCAGCTTAATGATATTTTCAACCAATATCTAGTTTTAAACAATTTTTAAAGAGTAAATCACTCAACAACCTAATTTCGTACATGGCACATGGTTTGTTGGTGTTTGTTAAATGTTGGAGCAAAAGTAAGTCAGCGAAGATAAAGCGACTCTGATGGTGTAGCTGATGGGGGACGACTTATCAATTCTATTAATTCATTTTTATTTACTCAAAATCTGTTGGGAATAAGCGTTAAAATAAATATAGCTCTTTCAAAATAACCTCTCTGCCGTACTTTTTCGATGGTTTTTTTTTTCAATTAAATCGATGATCAGCAGATGCTGTCCACTGCATCGAAAGGAAATAACCTATCCTAAAATCCTTGTGATATGATAGCCGAGTTGTATTTGTCTCATAGAATTACATTTGAGATTTCTATTACCCAAACGACAGCCGGACAGATATTCAAAATGTAAAAACTAGTGCAATTTTTATACTTTGAATCCCTCGCTCTTTCGTAATCTAGAGACAGAATCAAAATCATTTGATAGGGTTAATGATGTAACATGTGGCATGTCTTCCCGACCACTCAATTTTAACGATACAGCTCAATTCTACAAAGAAAAATAGATCAAAGTCTTTTGACGTTGTCATGCCTCTGTAAACCAATTGGATTTATTAAAAAAGATTTCAGATCAATGTAATAGCAACAGCAAGAGGAAAGCCGCACAAAATATAAAAGACGAATACTCTTGATTATTTAGACATTCATTCAAAAAGAGCACGCAATTCACTATTCTATAGAATAGTTTAATAAACACACAAATGTATGTAAAAAAACTCAAATAATGGCACCTAATCTTTGACTACCCCTTCGGTATTCAAATAGGCGTGTTATCGGATGTGTCTGCCGTCGTCAAGCACATTTCAGCCAACACACACACGCGGGCTTTGATACGGGGACCCTTCAATGCTAAGGAGCTTCTTGTCGATTTTCACAAATGGAAAAAGGGTGGAAACATGAAAAAAACCAATTCTCAATATTTTTCTCCCGTCCGTCGGCACATGAGGATTTGTTACTTTAATAGGCTTCAAAGTATTTACATTCATGCTCGTATTTGTATCCATCGTTTATGCTTAAGGAATCAAAACGCTGCCATTGTGATGTTGGTGCTGATGTTGTTACTGCTGGATCCATATCACACACAGAATTTAAAATATGTTGAAGTCTTTCTTTGCTTAGAATTGCTCAGTATAGAATACTCGCACTCGAATGGCAAAATCTAAAGAATATCTATATATATTAGGGTGGCACTGCGTCGCACGGCGCAGAATGCATTATTTGAGAATAGTTTGTAACATTTTGTGAAAAATTAGATTCATTTTCAAAAAACTAGATTAAGAGCTTCATTATTTGCTTAAAGGAAGGGCGATTTCTTGGTTAAAGTGAAGTCACGATAAATCACATCATCTTCATATTTTCTGATTAATCATTTTACCCTCTTTTATTTTTATTGTCTTGGCCATTGTTTCTCAAACTAATAAAACATTCTAGGTAGGCGTAATAGAGGCCATAATTATTAAGTTTAAAAATTATAGTTTTTTTGGGTATTTATTTCGAAAAACCGCAGAGCATCAATAATGCAACACCATTTTTCTGAAGTTTTGTTGACTACCGAGGTAATCCTAATTAAAACTTGAAATTTTAAATTTCGATCTGGTTAAAGACAAGTGGATAACCGGAAGCATCGTTAAAGCAGGTTTTTATTTTTTTTTAATTTAAATTTATTCAAAAACGTTACAATAACTTAAAGCTTAGCAATAACAATGGCCTCAGCGCCGTAAGGCATTTTTGAGGCAAGTTGGTAAAATTATCGATTACAATTATTTTCAATTTGAAATATTATTTACGTTACAAAAGAAATTTTTAAATATACATTCAGATATACATATACGATATAACGTATTTATCTCAGGAGCTCATCCATATTTTGCGTTAAAAAATCTTTTAATCTTGATTTGAAAAGAGAAATTTTTGTAATACGAGTAGACTTAATTTCATCAGGTAAATTATTTAATCCCCTGCTACCAGAATACTCAAAGCGTTGTTTTATTGTTTCTGTCCGACAAAATACGACGCTCAAATTATCATTATTGCGAGTGTAAAATCGATGGTTTTGGGGAAACGAGATTGTATGGTAACCTATGTTATGCAGACATTTGAAGACATACGAGTAAAGTAATAATAAAGATCGACGGAAAGATATCTGTATACAAAGAATATGTCGGATATCGAAGTTTTGCCACAGATTTTAGAGCTTTGTTCTGAAGGCGTTGAAGAGATTTTAACTCTGTGCTTTTTTATATCCATATATAACAGCTAGGTAGTTGCAACAGCTAGGTAGTTGCAACAGCTAGGTAGTTGCAACAGCTAGGTAGTTTTTTTCATTTGATTATTTTTGTAAAAACACCAATTTGTGCCGAAATTAACGTAAAACTAGCGTTGTACTTTAGATAATGATCCTGCAATTTTTACTTATGAAAATTTAAAGAATATTGAACTTTCCCAACGCACGTTTTAGAACACCATTCAGCGGTAATCAAGGGGCGATGATTAAGTGCTACCCTAATATATGGACAGACATACTCATATGTATGCATGTAAACGGAGGGTACATTTAAACGACGGGGGTTTATGCAAATATTATGCTTAAACATGCTTTTAGTGTTTCGGTCGTTTCATTTCTGATGATGGTGGAGAAAAAAGGTCCAACATTATGTTTTTTTTACTGGGTTAAGGACATCGTGGTGTTGCTATAACTATGTGTGTACGAGTAAGGCTTGTGTCCAGCACACAATTTCATTACGGCAACCAAACCGACTTTTACCCTCTTAATGATGAGATTTTTACGCTGGATACTAAAGAATGTCTTCCTTGATATTGTAATTCAGATTCCCATTCCATTGAAATTGAAATATCTTTTTCCCTCGCAATCTGGTATCGATATTTATCGAATAAAGTATTTTTAAAGTTTTCATGATCAGGAGAGACAATACACTAAGTCAAATGTGTATTATTTTTAATGATACACAAATTACTTTCTATAAATGTTGAACAGAATTCTCTAAAACATAAAGTAAAATATGTTTCATTTAAGCTTCTTATAGCATTATTGTATACTTTGATCCAATTTTATGGCTAATATACAGTGACTGGACTTTATATACGATTTATGTACTTGGGGCTTTTACCATTTAGCTGTAGTAGAGAACGAAGAATGACATTTTTGTTGCCAAACCGATGCAATCGCAACTTGTCTGGAGTTTTGCATCAAAAAATAAATGTTGACCAAATGTGGACTTGGCGTATTTTCTCTCTTAGGTCGCAGTATGATATTAACAATAAGAAGATAGGTTTCAACTGAAACATACTTTTGTTTTAGATTTTCTAGAACAAATTTTGAATGATCATCAGGAAATCATTTTTGGGGCAAAATCACGAAAGTTGAGTGCCACAAATTCTGATGACTCCGTTACACAAACCGTCAATGGGAAGCTGTTGCCACATATGCACTAGTAACTCTTACTGACTTCACCAATTTTATGTTGATCTTCCTTCATTGGATCTATTACCTCAAAACTTAAAAATAGTTCATGCTTTATTGAAGTTCATTAACAGTAAATTCTCAACCAGAATTATGTATCCTATAGATTACTGGAGTACGGATTGATCATATCGTGTTTGATCATAGCTGTGTTTGAGGTTGAGCCTCGACAGATAAGACTGGGTAGCAAAAATATTATTCGAGCATAGCCATTTGCTAACAGACATGCTTAAAAGTTGCACTTTTATTTGTTCTGCCTTCCAGTCTTAGTTATCGATACTTAACCTAAAACTCCACTACTGTCTAAATACGATGGCTTTATATCAAAAATGTCCATACAAAAGCCATTGGCAACACCCATAAGGTGTAAAATAATTCGATATTACATCGGAATAGACTCTTTTTCTGCACTACTGGTTTCATTTCGATCATATGGCAATTTTCTGCATCGTTCAACAACTTTACATCCACTCCAGTCTGTAATCGTTGGCGGACGGTATGCAAAATATGAGTTGCTGACAGTTACGACTGCAACATCTTTGTTATCCTTTTCTTTAGCACCACCACTCACTCATCCGACGTGAGTCTCATTGTGTGTGTATCAAAATAAACAAAAACAAAATAAAAAAAGAAAACAAAACAAAACAAAAGGAAAAGAAGAGGACCGACCGACCGACCGACCGCCCGTCCGTCCGTCCGTCCGTCCGTCCGTCCGTCCGTCCGCCCGTCCTTTGCATTGTTGGGTGTAATATTTCTACATTCTTGCCGTGGCTAGTGTCCTTTTTGCAGAACGTTCCATCGTCGGACGACTCTCCTTCGTTGGCTAAATGTAACCGGAGTGCCAGGTTTAGAGTTTCATTTGTGTCCTCCGTGTTGTTGCTGCTGTAGTTGTTGTTGTCGTTGTTGTTGTGGGGTATGCCAAATAAGCATTATGTCACAATTATCATCCAAAGACATTTTTGTGTTGATTCTTTTCGCAATTCCATTTTGGTGGCACTTTCTGTACGGTTTTTGTGTTTCGCCGTTCCGCTGCTACCGCCGCCCAGTGTGTATGCCTGACCTTTAAAGGGAGTTGTCGAAATTCATTTCGAGTGGAAAAATAGGAGGAGCTTCATTTGAATACAAAGTCATATCAAAGATTGTCTTGGAGTGATCGTTGCGTTGTTGGCCATGTGTGTGTGGAATTCCAAATGGTTTAATACTTCAGACACATCAGTCCTCAGCACCCGTCGCCCCCCCCCCTCTCTTTGGCAGGGAATCTGACGAGTAATGATTAAATTAACTTTTGTTATGGTGAAGTGCGTGTGCCAGGAATTTGTAAGTAGTGAAACTGTGGCTCAGTTTTTCGGCAGCTAATGGCTGGTATTAAATTAGGACACACTTAGTTGCTAATGAAGTTGACATGGCAATTGAAGCGTTTAAGCCATATTGCTACTTTGAAACCTTTTCATTTGTACACCGGCTATGGTTCGTAGATCTCTATTAAATAATTTTCTGAGGAAAAGCTTGTGTAGTTTATGATAACGGCTAAGGTTATGATATGATTATCGGTCTGTCGGACACAGTCGGGGTAGACGCCGTATTGTATACGAGCAACCGTGTTCCCAATAAGATATGACAAAGTTATACCTAATGGTTCATCCGTTGTGTACGCTCTTTCGTTATCCGCATGCTTCTAAGATTGCGCCGCTTCATCTGCGTTCTAAAAGAAGAGACACACACTTTTTGTCCATCGAAGCGAAAGTTGTTTCCAAGTCCAAGTTACATAAGCTGGACATTTGTGTGCGAATGTGGGATGTCCTTGCAAACGGTTGGCTCCATCGAATTAACCAAACATCCAGAGTATTGTGATATTAATTACCTGTTTTGGGCTGCCTACTTAAAGATATTTAAACTATATATTTTTACTATCATATCCCAGCGAGGGTCATTCAAATAAATGTACTCAAGCTTATACTTCTTCTTAATTTATTATATATTTGGTAAATTTTTCGTTGACACCTTTACTTTAAAGCTACGACGCCAACTATAGAATAAGAAAAATCAAAAGGAGAAAAACTATTTTTTAAAAACACAAATTACATTTTGCTGATTGAGAAAATATTAAAAAAAACATAAATTACAGATACAAATTCAATGAATTTGCGAACATATGGTATAGATTAGGTTTACCCCTTCGATAATATTGCAGTCTTTGCATACGAGAAACTATGAGACAACGTTATTCCCTTTAGGTGTATTCTATGCTTGTAAGATCGCGACTTATTATTCCTGGTAGAAGTATAGAGAAAATGCGAATCAACACAGTCGGAATTTCCGAAAGTACACCGAAAAACACAAATTGAATAATCGTCTGGTATCTTATCTATTTCCAACAGCTTACTAAGTAAATTGTTTATATCATTTTTTTTTCTTCAAATGTTGGCCGCAACTTCGTCTCTGGATGTCCATTCTGAGTCTCCAACTTTGGATGACTCGTTCGAGCATTTCGATCGGTAAGGCGTTAATGACTCGCGTAATGTAAGCTTTCAAAACCTGAATCCAAGCTGGTTTGTCAGCATAGACTTTGGACTTTATAGGTGTGTATATAGGTGTGATATCACACGATCTAGGAGGCCAACTCACCGGTCCATAACGTAAAATTAGCTGCTCTTCGAAATGACCTCACAATAGATACATTATTTGAGCAACTGTGTGGCAAGTGGCACCCTCCTATTGAAACTAAATGTCGTCAAGATTACGGGCGTTAATTACAGGTAGCAAAAAGTCCAATATCATGGCACGATAAGCACCATTTACGGTAACGTTCCGGCCATCATCATTTTTGAATAAAAATATAGTCCGACAACTCCACCAGCTTAAAAACCGCACCAAACCGTGTTTTTCTCTGGGTTTAATGGCTTCTTCTGGGTGCTCGACAGTCCAAATGTTTACTAACGTTGCCGTTAAGCTAGAAATGGACCTTGTCACTAAACAAGATTTTGAGAGAAAAACGTTTTGCACCGAACGCTCATTTCCAGAATACAGTTGCACAATTTGGAGACTTTGTTAAGGTAAGTCTTTTCATGATGAAATGACTAACAATACTGAAAAGAGAAAAACAATTAAGAGTTACACAACTCACGCATAATCTGTGAAAAAACCCTATTGAAAAAATACCTCTAGATAGATCACCCTATAATATCATAAAGAAAACTTTCGTTCCAATACTTGCTTTGCTTACAAAACAATTGAACTTTGGAAGTTAGCATTGAAAAAAAAAAACTAAAAACCGGCTAACTTATTATTTTGCTTATCGTACAATGAATATTTAATGGGGATATGAAATAATTTTTGTTTTTTATAAAAAAGAATCCTGTTTATATTAAAAAATAAAACCCAAAAACTCATTTTACCTTTGACTTTGATGTATGTTTAATACGAACATATTTTTTAGTTTTGACTTTGAAAAATAAAATTGGAAACCAGTTTTAAGGGATAGAATAACACAAACTATGTAATTTTTGATTAGTTAGTATTTATAATTTGTTATAATGAATGTTTGTATAAAACGGATGTGCTTTTACAGATTTCACATGAGAATCAGGAGGAAGAAATCCTCCGATTTACGTATTTATAATTTAGCTGTTGTCTGCAATTGTTATTAATTGGTATTCAATAAAACACAAACAATCTTTCTTACATGTTATTAATTAATTGGCATACAAATAGTTTACACTGTACAAAAGAATTAGAAAATAAGCAAATCTCCTTACTTTGTAAATGCGAATGTAAGCAAGTGCGCATGCATTGTCGCTTACAATGCTTTTAAAAAATTAGGTTCGATTGACTTCACTTCCGTTTTCGAATCGAAAGTATGTTGAGTTGTAAGAAGACGAGCTTTAATGTGCCATTTCATTGTTAAGAAATATGTAAGTTAGATGGTTTACAGTTCCATGTGAAAGGTAGACTAATGA
Source organism: Hydrotaea diabolus (assembly GCA_963513945.1). NCBI lineage: Eukaryota > Metazoa > Arthropoda > Insecta > Diptera > Muscidae > Hydrotaea > Hydrotaea diabolus. The sequence continues at coordinate 188,149,993 of OY740719.1, forward strand.
GTAGGTGAGCATGTTTATAGTTTGAAATACAACGTACGTATATAGAGAGGTAAGCACCCTTGCTTACTTCTTTATTTGCAAAACCGATGTTTGGGAAGACGGCCATCTATTTGGGAAAATAAAGTGCAAAATAAGCGAAACCGTATGTGCTTCAAATTCATAAACACATCATCGATGATGTATTCGAAAGAAGATGTGCATTAATGCCGTCGTAGGCATGGTTGCATTAAACACCCTATAAATGGACTTTTGCATCATACTAATAGACCAAACATAGACATATGGTAACGCAGAACAAATCCCTCAAAAAGTCAAATACGTGTAATGGTTGTTTCTATGATGTAACTTAATTTGGGCATCAGGAAATTAAAACAATCAGTAATGACCAGAAGAAGCTTACAAAAAAAGATGGAAAAAACATCTTATTCTAAAATGATTCATCCAGTCTGGCATAAACCTCCTTACCGTCCCACACAGTAGAAACATGTATTTAATATTATTATAAGTAGAATTTGTTTTTGTATTATTATATATTTTGTTTTCAATTTTTACCTAAATTAAGGCCAAAAATTAAAACAAAACAAGTAAAAAACGCCTGAGTCAAGCACTGCCGACTTTAAGATAACCTGCACAACTCTGTTATTTAGAGGATTCCGAACGGCTGCTTCGACTTTTATCTGTGGCTTTTACGGCGGGAGCGACATAATTCGTGGATCCGTAAAGATTTTATCAGAAAAAAATTATTAGATGCAGGACTTCGAATATTTGAGCTCAATCGGATTTAATTTGTGATGTCCAAAGTGGCAAAAACACAAATCGGCAAGGACTTTTCTAACATCCTTACAAAACAGGGACCGATTATATAAAAACATGGACCGATTTAATCTTATTTTACCAAGGGTAGTAATAAATTTTACTGAGCTAAATTTGAGCAAAATTTGTATCTTCTAGTGCTTTAGGCCTTCAACTTGAGGGACCGCTGTGGTAGGCTATATGAGAACGTGAGCATGGATTCTATTCAAAATCTTGGCCGGAAGCGTACAATTTTATCAAGGTTGTAACAGCCTCGTACAGCGCACTATGCTAAATTTTAGGCAGATCGAATATAAAATGTGGCAGTAACACACATAGTAGGGGCATAAATACTGTTACACACGTTTTATGCTGTAAAATAAAAAGTACTGAATGTTGTTGAAAGCAGTCTTAAGAGATCCAATGTTGGGGTACTTTTTGTGACAAACCTTGTCCTCTAAAACCGTCCACAATTTTTAATCCAATGGGTTCAAATCTGGACTGCCTGAGGGCCATTCTTCAGAGGAAATGAACGCTGGCAAATTGTTTCGAAGCCAGGCCTGGGACTTTTTAGCCTTATGGGCCGGCGCAGAACCCTGGTTGACTGTTTCTCTGTTTTTTTTTTAAACATATAAATCCCAAACGGAAAAACGTGTAGAGTCTTATAACTTTCACGTAAAGCCACATAACCTATAAACAAAATGCGACATAGATCATAGAAATCGATTAACGCGTTCTGCTTTTATTCAAAATTAGGTAACTTCACTTAATAGTAAATTGTAAAGTATATTAATGGATAAAGAAAATGTAATTATTAATTTTTCTCAATTTATTTCAGCAAAATCGAACTAGTCGTTCTCGAGTTATGTCAAACTACGTTTTTGCCAACATTTTACAACTAAGCGAAAAAACATCAAGATAAGGAAAAAATGTAAAAGGTCATAAAAAAAAACCCTTTGAGGGTTTTAATATACTGACCTAGTACCATCACCCTGACTTGGAATTTCTCACCCCCCAGACAATAACCCCAAAAATGTTCCACAGTGTTATCTGACCACTTCATGATGAAAGTTGAAACAATTTTAAAATGCCGTTACAGACTAACGCTTTCAAAATCCATATGACAGTAACGGGGTATGTTCAGTTCTACTATTGAAATGGGTGTGTTCAACAGTATTTATGTCCCTACTCAGTAGATCGGGAATAATCATTGAGGGCTATTTAAAACATTACGCTCATATGGTCCAGGTTCAACATATTGGTCACTAATAACGTACCATGCAAAATTAGAGCACGATCGAATTCAATGTGTGACTTCTACAGCAACAGGATCTGAAATCGTGAGGGACCATTGTGTAGCGGCCAATAGAAAACATGGCCTGATATGGACCGCTTTCAGATGGGGTTTTCACTGGCCTTAATTAGCTCGATTTGCATAGCTTCTGTGATGACACACAATTCTCATCAATAGGAAATAAATACGATTCTGCACATCTTAAATGCAAGACAAATTCAGCTGTATCATAAATATCGTCTATTAAATACACTAAATTGGTACCTCAAAACTGTCTTCAGTCGTTTAGTTACTAAGATGATTAATCAACAATTCAAAAAGAAGAAAAAATATTTAAAAATTGTACCATATTTGGAAAATTATCCAGAAAGTGGCTCATGTGTTGACTCTTGTGTAAGTGTATGTCCTCGAAATTCATGAATAATCACAATATATGCGATATGCATTTGAGTAAATGTGTTGTCACGAATAGTCCTTGTTGCCGAGCACAGTAGTTCACGGATAAGCATGCATGTCTGCGCTATACACACGAGTCACATGCATAATAAATGCATTGAGACGACGTCTATTGTATCGTCGGTGATGTACGACGACTTGACAATAGCACTCGAGCTTACAGTGGAAAAACGGAATGTAAATACAAATGGATCAATCTACAGCACTTCGAAAATACTACGAAACATCCACAAATTAAAACTCAACTATTATTTTGGGAGACTGTGAATTGCACAGCTGCAGTTTGATTGCTTAAAATTCCTCTGGTCTATTTCAGCGAAAAATGTCTAATCTAAGAAATCGTATAAAATATAATGGCCACCTTGCAAAGACTACATCGTGATTTTCGATAGACTATCTATCGGCTGTCCACTTTATCATCAAAACAGTGAAAAGGAGCTCCTTGTTTAACACTTAGACTTAGTCGTTTTTTCAATTTCAATTGTAAGTTTCGCACCTTCATAATTTAGCTACAGAATTGAGACCTGAGACACCTTCCTTAAGTTGTGATGCCTATCGATGTGTGAAAATTCGGGAATACAAGGATATTCAAACGGATATGAATATCCGAATGGATCAAAATGAAACACTCATTTGAACACTTTCCGAAAAATAGGGTGATCAGATAAGAACGACAGGAACAGAAATTAAAATTAAACCTCAAAGGAGTGCGATATTAAACTTGTGCTGATTTTTTTTTTTTAACTGCCGTCTTGATTTTGCTGACAATTCGGTGCAATCTCGAAAGTTGGCCTCGAACACGCCCAAAGTGGTGACTTGTTATCGTGACTACGGACTGAATGTAAAGGTATCCAGTCGCATGATCGCGGCGGCCAGCAAGACAAGACGGCTATTTGCCTTTGCTTTTTTTTTTTTTTTTTTTTTTTTTTAATTAGCCAACACTCAGGGGTTTTCCCCTATACATGCAATGCATTGCGCTGGTCGTTGGAAAGCAAGGGATCGAAGGGGGAAAGAGGGAGTAATGTTTATTGACATTCGCCTTGAATTTCTGGATGTCGTAATTGGTGGGAAATACATTTGCCGGAAGTCGATTCCACATACGGACAGTACGGGCGAAAAACGAATTCGATCTGTAGTGTACATTGCGGTCAACCGGCCAATCGATAACAAATGGGTGTGAATTTCTGGAAAGTCGTGTATCCCTGCCGAACATCCTCACGTCAGGAATAAGGCCACGAATGTCTGAAGAACACACACCATGGAAGTAGCGATAGAACAGCGACACACAGCCCACATTCCGACGATGCTCCAGGGAAACAATAGAGTTGGATACCCTACTGTTTCCTATCAGCACCATCGCTCTCCTTTGAACACGGTCCAGAAGCTCCAAGGATGATTTTGGAGCACCTGCCCATATATGGGAGTTGTATTCCATCTTTGGCCTGATGTAGGTTGTATAGATATCGAAAAGATCAGAAGGAGTGAAATATTTTTTGCACCGCTTTAGGAAGCCTATACACTTGAGTGCTTCTTTCGACACTTCGAATACATGTCTCGCCCAACGAGCGTCACATTGTATTTTCATGCCCAGAACATCAAGAGCATCTGATTGTTCGACATCCATACCATCGATAGATAATGACGACACTGTTGGGTCAGCGAATCGCTTGTGAGACAACAAGCAGCACTGTATCTAACGCGCATTAAAATCTACTCTATTCACTCGACCCCAGTCGGAATTGGCCAGTAAATCCCGGCTAAGTGTCTCTTCCATTATTCGCCTTTTGTCTTCAATATCTTGAAGACTCGGCCTACGGTCGAATGAATATGAATGACATAGGTTGCTGTCATCCGCGAAAGAGTAGATTGGATTCACGGTCTGACCCAAAAGATCATCAATGAAAATGAGAAATAATGAGGGAGAAAGGACAGAGCCTTGTGGCACACCTGTGGCTTACGGTCAAAAAGCTTAAGGATACGCTTAAATTTTCCAATGTAAGACGGATCGCCTGCAAAGTAAGGCCTTGAGGGAGACCGAACTCCCGCCGAAGTTACCGTTGCATATTTTTAATGTCTAGTACAAGTGACGGCCACAGTGGTCTTATGGTTAGTATGGCGGATTTCCCCCCTCCAGACATTTTCCAAGCAGGACATTAATCTGATTATTTTAATGACATTCGTAACTTGGACAGCATCTTTAGTAAAGTATTTAAAGAACTCTTAATATGAAGTTTGGAAAAAAGAACCCCACCAGCGTCGTAGGTTATGTATAATCCTTAGACTTGAAAGAATTAGGTTACTATTTAGCCAATATGACCTAGAAATATCACGATGCCACCTACATATGTAATATAAAACGGTTGTGTAAACTGAAAACGGAACAAAAAGGCATAACATAAAACAAAAGGATAATTAATAACGAAATCCTCATACAGATTTTAGAGATTTGAATGATGTTTACTCTTACGGAGTATAAAAGTTTAACATTAGGATACCACAATTCCGGTTAACTTTCAGCAGGCCAAAAAAAGAAAGCAGTGAAAGAACTCGAAATCATTTCGGCCTCTCGTATTAATTTATGTGGATGAATGTGGAATTTGCCTTCATGTTCTAGTATTTAAAAAGGGTTTAATGTCTATAAATCATTTATATTATTTAAAAAGTGTTCAAAGTTCCGCGTCCTCCCGGCGTTGGTGGTTCCTCAGTTGCCGAGGGTATCACAATCAACCATGACCTTGTGGACTGACGTCCTTACATATTTCATGATTGTAAATATTTTCATTTCGTTTTTCACAAAAGTTCCTAGGCACGAATATATTTCTTGTTGAAGAAAAAAAAGACACATTAATATTTTGGTAGTACCCGAATGCGGGCACAAGATGCCTGGCTGGGTTGACGGTTTTTGGCAGGAACGGCAGGAGTGGAACTAGCGAACGCTTGCCTGGCAGGGGTTTCTGTAGGAAGTCATTACGAATGCAAATCACGTTTCCATATTATGATTTATTACCAATGTTGTTTGCTTTTTCTCCCTTCATCTCGCCACTCAGCCCCCAGCCAACCAGGGCCATCGTACGCCTTCTTGTCCCAAAAAAAAACGAAATAAGAATAGCATTTAGGTCGTTGTTGCTTGTTTTCCTTATAGAAATAACATTTGCATTTTTTGTCTATTGTTCGGGGTTTATGCCAGCCTCAAATACCAGCGTCCCCCACTCACGGTGTGTACCTTTCTGTCCATGTAGCCCGGGCAATGATCAAACGAGTACATCAACAAGAACCTGATGAGTGCTGACATAATAAATTGATTGGTATCTCGAGTATTTACTTATTATTATAGTTTCTGATGGCGGTGGTAGTGGTGGTGGGGCGACGTCGATGCTGCTGCCTATATTATTTTATTAGAGGGGAGGAACTAGGGTCTTAGTTGTAATTGAGACGGTGTATTCAGTTTGTTTTTTCCTTATGACACATATTTAAATACTAAAGAACTAGAAACATCTTTGACGAAACTATTAAAGTCTGATGAAGTCGTACATCATACATAGGGTCATATTCGTAATATTTTACAAATTTGTTTTTTTATAAATATTTTATTTATATTTTAAAAATGTCCTTTAAACTTATTTTAGCTTTATTGCATTTAATATAAAATATGGTCAGATTTATGGGTACAATTATTATGATATAGTGTTGCTATACATACTTATTCTGGCCTTGGCAACACTAAGTGTTGCCTGGCGCCATCAGACATTTCCATTGGAAAGTTTGACATTTTTTAGCATAAACTTACTCAGACCGTACGACCATCTTTTTTGTTTTTTATAGTGACTTGAAAAAATTAGTTTGGAAAAAATTAAAATTAACTCTTGAACATTTTCTTGCGATAATTTTTCACAACTTACGACGTGGATTATCACGACAAGAATGCATCGATGAACTTAAATCTTTGTATGGCGATGAAGCACCATCCTCTAGCACTGTGAAAAACTGGTTTAATGAATTCAATCGTGGCCGACGGTCGTCCAAAAACGGCCGTTGTGCCAGAGAACATTGATGCCGTGCGTGAACTGATAATGCAAGACGTCATGTGACATACCGTGAGATAAAGGCATCGCTGGGCATTTCTTCCACCAACACCTGACCGTAAAAAAGGTTTGTTGTCGTTGGATCCCACACAATTTGAAATTCGCTTAAAAAAACTCTCGTGTCGATTGGTGCAAAGAAATTTTGAAAAACTACGATCGCGGTGCTTTAAAAGACGTTTATATGATCGTCACAGGTGACGAATTATGGATTTATGCGTATGGGCCCGAAACAAAACAGCAATCGACCGTGTGGGTCTTCGAAGACGAGCCAAATCCAACGAAAGTTGTTCGTGGAAGAAGCACTTCGATGCAAATGGTCGCCTGATTCTTCGGAAAAACTGGTCATGTGGCGACCGTTTCACTTGAGCAACGTAGGACGGTTAATTCTGAGCGGTACACCACAATTTGTTTGCCTAAAGTCTTCGGAGAAATTCGAAAAACGAACAAGAGAAGACCTATCATTGTGCACCATGACAATGCGAGCTCTCACACATCGGCTCAAACCAGCGCCTTTTTGACCGGCCAAAACGTCGAATTGACGGGTCCTTCGCCATACAGCCCCGACTTGGCATCCAATGACTTCTTTTAATTCCCGCGTATCAAGAAAAAAATACGAGGTCAACGATTTTCGTTGGCAGAAGATACTGTTGAAGCGTTCAAAAACCATGTTTACGAGGTGTCTCAATCGGAGTGGAAAAAGTGCTTCGGCAATTAGTTTAAGCGTATGCAAAAGTGTATAAATCATGCTGGAGAATACTTTGAAAAACAATAAAACCATTTTTGATGATAAATATTCGCATTTTCATTATTAGGCCAGAAATATATAAAGCAGCTCTCGTAGTTATTAATATTATTTATCGAAATACGTTAATTGTTGGTTCTCCACTATACGCTGTCTACTCGTATACTTTCTTTGATCTATTTATCAGAACAAGTCTCTACGACTACTCAACTGTTGGACCAAGTTTAAGGTGGGACATTTCAGGAGGAAGCACATACTAGAGGATATTTAAATGCGGTTTGCGGTCGAACTTGAATAAATTATGTGAAAACATTTCGTAATCTCTTTAAATAAAATTAATTTGAGTTCATTGCTAAACCAGTAAAAACGACGTTTAGTTCGTCCGGCCGCCTTTTGTGCTTTTTTTACTTCGGTACTAAAGCTACTAAAAAATAGTTTTTTTTGGGACCTTTTGGTCCATGCGTCCGTCCCAAAACACCACTCTATATTTCGATTGGTGGAAAAATATTCTTTGACTCGGGTACCCATACGTCCATATTGGCTATTAATCCTTGCGTTTTATGGGCCACATGAACCAAAAGGTCTAGCAACTACGCCCTCTTTTTTGAAGGTAATTAGTGTGTCCAAACTAAAATTACCTATTTTTACCATTGTCTGTCTTCAAGAAGTGTATTTTTTTCCGAATACCTTAGGTCTTTTATGGGGAAATTTTTCCCCCGGGCCGACTTCACCCATTTACAATCCTAAACATACCAATAAAATATATACCCTGTAAAAAGTAATTTTTCAATTCAATTTTCAATTTCAATTTTTTACAATTATCGAAACCCCCTCAAAGAGTCTTTTGGGTTGAAACTTTCAAAGCTATTTAAGTAGGTTAGGTTGGAATAAAAGAGTACCTCCCCAAGAAGATATGGCGATTTCACTTGGAGGCGCTAAAGGCCCATTGTGGAACTATGATGAAAATGATAGAACGAGTGAGAGGGGACCGTTATCCAATTTTATATTTGCTATCCGTTCAGGTTTGTGAACTGGTTTGAATATTTCGTAACCAGCCTTTTATTGTATCTTCGTTTAAAATTTGACATCTGTTTTTGAATATTTTGTACGGATACTCGTATTGCCTTATTGACAATTTAGTTAAGCTAAGGAAATGTTCGGAAGGTTTAAAATTAAAATGTCGGCTTTGAACTTGCATTGCTTGTGTGATAAGTGCGCACACTAATCGTCAATACAAGCGTAGGCACGAATTAGGTGAATACCCTTCTAAAATCTTAAACATTTATGACCCTCTTTATGATTCATCTGCCATTTGTAAATCTTTTCCCGGCGGCAAAGAAAAGCTGCTAGAGTTGCTTAATAGGGTAACTACATGGAAAATCTTATACTATAATAGTATTAGTATAACGAATACATTGATCGCATCCGCCGTTGTTTAATATGCGAGATTAAAACCCGATATTTTGATATTTTTCAGCGGCAATTACTTAAGTCCCACAACATCCCATTCGGGAACAAGGCCTAGAAATAAATCGTTTACTCGCAAAGCCGCTGGTATTTACGAGGTAAAATCTGCAGGTCCAATTCAGAGTCGATCAAAATTATATCGAACAGAGCGTGCAGAGAAGTTCCTTGTTCATACCATATTGGGATTTTGAGGAATGTAAATAGTATTTCAGACAAAGAAATATAAGGCGATCGTGTCTGAAATAAGTCAGCTGGCATAAAATAAAATACCTGTGACATAGGTCGACATTCTCTTAATTGTGAATCTTATAATGTTTACAAATTACTAAAGATAGTTTTCGACTATCAAGCTAAAACCTTAGATTCGTTCGGCTGACTGGTGAAATGTATGACGAAAAATAGTAATGATTTTTGAAAGAAGCTATTAAGATCAGGCTTGTTGACGTTTGTCCCTCTATAATTCCTCTTTTAAAAATAATAATAACAAATGGTCACAACAAACCAAATAAATTCAGAAAATAGTAATTTTTACTGCCACATTTTCTTTGCGAATTAAAAATAAAAACTTGAATATAATTCGGAGTTGGCTTGAAAAACTTCAACTTCTATCCGTCCCCCCTTTAAGAATTTATACATTCGAAAACAAGTCTTTATGGCTCAAACTAGCGCGTCCAATATTTTTTGCTAAACATTTAATTATAAAAATTTGTGTTTGTGAGGTTGTTTGCGCAAATCCTACCCGTTCCGCCGGTTTTGTGCGAATCTCTGTTCATATCCTTCCGCAACTACGATCCTCATCTAATAAAGACAATTGACTTTAAAAATGCAAATGAGATTTACAACCGCATTCTCTGCCACCCGCGCTCCCCAGCCATAAAATTAAAAATGTTTCTTTCGCCTTCTTGTAAAGTATCGGCCATAAAAAATTGTTACTCAAGCAAAGTTAATTTTATTTTATAAAAGGGATTCCGCTCGGCGGTATCCAAAAAAAGGGGGGGGGGCGCACAAAAGAACGAGGGGGAAATCGCCCAAAAAGCGAAAACTTTTTTATGAAGGTTATAATAATTATTTAAGCTCTAAATGCTACTAAAAACATTAAAATTAAATATCTTCACGATAAAATTAACAAAGTTGCTCGGTGGCGCACACACACACATTCGCTCAAAGAATAGCGCAAACATATTCGCATAATTTTGTAATTTGAGTCAAGTTAACTGTCTTACACCTTTAAATATTCTTCGGGGAGTTTTAAAACACTATTGCATTTTTTCTATTTAAAATCGTATTAAAGGATTCTATGTTGCCTCGATATAGATCCAATTGAGTTATCTCCTGAAATATGATATAATCCTGTAACTTTTGAAAATCGTATAAAATAGCCAAATCGTTTTAAAATTTATAATTAATAATTTTAAATAATGTATGGAAGGACAACATGAGATCGTATATTTTAATTATTTCCCATTTATCTGCAAAATTCAACTAAGATAAGTCAAGCTGAATTAAGTGGTATATGCTTTGCTGTATCTATAGGTTTTTATATCAGAACAAAAAATATAAAAATTCAAATCAAGTGTAGAATCTTTACTGGTAATCTGAAAGGACATTTTATGGCATTTATTTGTTGAATATAATTTCCTTCAAATGTTGGCAACTGTATTATGGAAATGAGCGTTCGGTGAGAAACGGGAAGATCCGCAGTTTTCGATCAAAATTTTGTTCTGTGATGAGGCCTATTTCTGGCTCAACGGCAAAGTCAATAAACAAAATTGCCGCATTTGGACTGAAGAGCCCAAATATTAAAGAAACTTGATAATTTATTAACCGTAATCAATTTCGTCTCAAAACCACAAACGATGTCGTGAGACTGATATTTCTAACCCAAAAACACAGATTTTCGGTTTTTCAAACTTATTAGTTACTTTAACCATATCGACTAGGTTTCATAAAATTGTATGTCAACAACAGTTCACTTACGGAAAAGATTTGTGTTTTTGTGGTATTTTCATTTATCAAATTGTTTAAAGTAATTTCTAGCTAGTATCTATTGCAAAGGTCCATAAACCTCCCATTAAGGAACAGTGTGATTCTTATACACGCTGAACAGGACATATTACGAGTACTTAATGCTTTTTATAGCGAAGTTTTGATATGGCTTAGAGATAAATCTCTTACCCGTTCTTTTGTTTTTACCAAGAGTTGGAGTTCCGTAGATCCGGAATCGAATGTTAGACAAAGTCCAAATTAGAAATAGTTCCGATTCCCAAATTGGCCTAAAAATAGTTACACATTTGTTTTTTTTATGAATGTTCAGGGGTTTTTTACTTGGCCCTTAAGGCCCAGTAAATGACGCCCATTTATGGATCGCGTCTTTTAAGCAAAACTAATTTAAAAGTTTACTATTTCCATAAAATACGAGTAGTGGATATGTCGAAAAAAAATTGGTCATAAGTCTTTTTAGCCTCTGAACTTTCCCCCCATTTGCTTGATTTAGACCAACTGATCTTCAAGTAGTATATTAATGTTGTCGTAAAATTCTATCCATGTCCGTAGGCCCGTGTGTCTGTCGAAAGCACGATAGCGTTTTAATTAATCAACCTATGATCCTGAAATTTTTCAAGATGATGGCTCGTTGTAAAGGTATCAAGGTAAAAAGTACAGTATTTGAATAAGATATCATAATTTTTGAGGACAGACAATGGTCAAATGAAAAAAGAACATAGTTGCTGAAAGTTTTGGGATCATGTGGCCTGAAAAATCCCGCATGGTTTAAATTGGCGATCAATAGTGATTCTGGGCCTACATTTAAGCAAATTGTGTTACGAATCCAAATATAGAGTCATTTTGAAGTTTTGGCTGAGAAATGGCACAAAATCGACTCTTTAAAGGGTTTAAGAAGTCTAAGGACGGTTGAGGCCACCGCGAATGTAAACCGAACCACTTTTGGAAAATGAATGTAGAACCGAACCAAAAATCGAAAAATATTCGAAAATAATTGTTTTGTTTCATAAAAAAGAATCGTCAAAAAATGGTTTTACTTGAATACGAATCTATGTGCTTGTGCTTATTTTGTAAATCTCTTTTTTAAGTGTTCTGGAACGCACCTAAATTTGAATTAAATTATTTTCTTAATAAAAGCAAACTTCACCAAAAGTATTTGTATTCTTCGATTTAAGAACCAATTTTGAGCTCTTTTTTAAGAGCCTCAAATCATTTTTAAAACTCAACCAGTAGTTTAGACCTGTTTCGTTCTCCCCAACCGAATCAACTTGTATTCTGAAATGGCTTGCTTCCCTGGTTGCACATCCCAACTATCCCGCTAATTTCTTTACATTTTTTGTTTTATTAAGCAGAAGTCAGTGAAAGCAGAAGCTAACAATGATTTTGAGTTTCCGTGCGTAAATTTATTTTTCCATGAAGCAAAAGTCAGTGAAAGCAAAATCTGGCAAAGGCTGTGAGTTTCCCTGGACGTTTCGAAATATTCACCCCACATTTTTAGGGGAAATTTTACTTTACATTTTGTATCTGCTGTGGATACGAGCATAAATGGTTATGTCATCTGGTCTCTGAATTATTGGTGTTTATTTTGGCTCCTCATAAATGATAAGTGCCAACTGGTTGCTGTGGGTCCGCTGGGGTTTGTCGTGTATTTTGTGGTCGTTGCTGGTGTTTTTTCTCCCATAAATTCTGTCAGTTCGTATTGTGTATGTCCGGTTTGTGGTGGAACCTTTGTCTGTGGCAAAGGGAGAGTCAAGTTGCACGACAAGCAGTTACAACAACAACAACAACGAAAAGCACTAGCTCAAACCCAAAAAGGCAAAGAGTTGTCAAAATGTTTTCAAATGTCTGCTAGAAGTTTCCACAATGGTTCCGGGCCATTCACGGCAGTCCGGCCGCTGTTCAATGTGGCACTTTACCAGAAATACGAGCATCAACGGATGAAATCATAGACGGCCTTTTACTTGATTCCATCCATGTAACATAATTAGGTGGATGATATTCATTTGGTTGTTGTTGTTGTCCTATTTAAATTATGATAATAAGGATATCTGGAGCGAAAATAAACTTTTATTTGATTTATGGCAAAGTCTCTTCTGGGAGGCAAAACAAATGCAGATGCGGCAACTCGTAAATTCTTTATTTTGATGACAATTTTCTCGATGGACATTTTAAACAACAGATAGAAATGAAATACAAATTTATTTATACAAATGTAATCCGAATTAGAATTGCTGAGGCTTTAGCTTTGATTTATGCACGTAAGAAACAAAATCACGACATTTTAGTAGACCAAAGCCGAATCTTATCTAGTCTGGAGTGCAGTTGACTGTGTTTTTGTCCCACGATACGGGGGCTGACTGAAAATGAATCGGCCTTGCAAGACAAACACAATTTTACTTGTAAACATATTTTTTTCTGCACATTGAACAGGGATTAAACCGGCTCAAGACCTCTTGCTTCTATATTTAAATGGAAGACAAGTTTTTAACAAAATGGCAAAGTGACATTGATTTTCGTGGCTGCACACTACTTTTATCATGATTTTTTTCTCTCACAACGCAGTAATTTCCATTTTTGTAATCGGCCTTTTAAATTAAATTGTACTTAATAATTGCAAAATCGACTACGACGCCAAGGTTAAAATTTTTGTTATTTTTTTCTTTATTCAATATTTCCTTTCTCTCTGAAGAAAAGCATCAAGAAATTTACTTTTCTCTCGAAATAATTTAAATGGTTTAACGCCACTTAAGCGCGTCGTTCTGTTAATCGTCGTTGTTTTTACCTCACCCCAAAATCCGTCAACATAACGTGTAAGAACCTTATAAAATCTGTAGATCCCGATCCGTCCGAATAACTAAGAGTATCACATACAGCTCACCCATGTCAGAGAAGGCCTTCGTTTTCTCCTCAAAGGGATGTGGAAAAACATGCCCAACCACTCTCTTGTAGAAAGTTTTGTGTAGAGAGTAGCAGTTTTCCATTTTAAAGGCATTGTTCTTTGCTAATTAATGCTTTGAAAATTTCACTACTTTCAGATTACTGCGCCGCTTCCGCCACGTCCTTTCGTGTGTCCTTTGGTGTGTCCTTGCTAGTGCTAATCATTTATACTCTTCACATGAGTATGTGCTTCACTTTGTATTCGTTTCCTTTTCGTTAAATACAAAAACAACAACTAATTTATAATAATGCTATAATTAGCTGACATATGTCCTGTTGCTGCGAAACGGAAAGAAAACAATAGGAACTTCAGCTCGGCAGCAACAAAGGGGCATGCCACTGGGTGGGGTGGGATGGGAGCTGGGTTGTCGAAGGGGTGTACCTTCATGCAGAGTACAGAAATCCTTGACATTTTAACATTAAATAAATTATTTACTACTTCGCGTAACGTACACACTCACATGTATGTGTACATGTATGTATATCAAAGGATATAAATACTAGTTTTCATAGGTATACACCAGCACATGTGGAGTACATATACATTTACGTGTGAATGAATGTCAGCGAGGGGTCTTACAAAAGTTCTTAAGCGGGAACATTTTCAGTAATTTGTGAAAAAAAATTATAGGTCGAAATAACGAAATTAAGACTAAATATGGTTTTTGAACGCTTCAACAGCATCTTCTGGCGACGAAAATCGTTGACCACGCATTTTTTTCTTGATGTGCGGGAACAAAAAGAATTCATTGAGTGTCAAGTCAGGGCTGGACGTTTTGGACGGTCAAAAAGGCGCAGGTTTGAGCCGATGTGTGAGAGCTCGCATTGTCATGGTGCACAATGATTCGTCTTCTCTTGTTCGTTTTTCAAATTTCTCCGAAGACTTCAGACAAACAAATTGTGGTCAGAATTGACGTTGCTCAAGCGGAACAGTCGCCACATGACCAGTTTTGCCGAAGAAACAGGCGACCATTTACTTTGAAGTGCTTCTTCTACGAACAACTTTGGTTGGATTTAGCTCGTTTGAAGAACCACACGGTCGATTGCTGTTTTGTTTCGGGCATATATCCATGATTAGTCACCTGTGACGACCTTATAAACGTCTTTTGAAGCACCGCGATCATATTTTTTTCAAAATTTCTTTGCACCAATCGATAGTATGTTTATGCTAAAAAAATGTCAAACTTTCCAATGGAAATGTCAAAAGCGTCAGGCGTTGCCTAGGCCAGAAATATATACAGCAACCCTCGTAAGTCTTAGGTCAATAGGAACATTAATAATATGCAACATATCCAAAGTGTATCTCCTTCAAAGTTTGGCTTATGCCCTGTCAGGGTATAGTCGGCCGTTAAAGCTGTTTTTGTCTAAAGACTTGTCAGTTGCTTTTTGATCTGACTTATGTGCAGCCAGCCTTGCCTTTAATTCTGTCTTTGTAGTTCCTACGTATACCTTCTGGCATACGTTGGACTTGTTGCCATTACATTTTTTCTATAAACTAATTTAGATTTGTTTTCTTTTTCTATCTTAGATTCGGTCGTCTGAAATGATAGTTGAAACTTTTCCTTGTTTTATAAATCGGAATGGTCAAATCACTCGAAAAAACTTGAAACAAATGTCGTGGATTTGTATATTTTTGAAGTCGTTTCTTTGATGTCATCTAGTGTTTTGCATTTCACTTGTCTAAATAGTTCGTCAATTGTTTTATAGTCAAGATTTTATTGCAAACTTATTGATTGATGCGTCCAATAATACTTTCATTCTGATTTTGTCGCCACATAGACACTCTTTTGCGTTGCTCGTATTACTTTTGACCATTTTTAAAATATCGTGTGTCTTTTA
Source organism: Hydrotaea diabolus (assembly GCA_963513945.1). Taxonomy (NCBI): domain Eukaryota; kingdom Metazoa; phylum Arthropoda; class Insecta; order Diptera; family Muscidae; genus Hydrotaea; species Hydrotaea diabolus. The sequence goes on from OY740719.1 coordinate 188,165,603, forward strand.
TGTAAAACATCAAAACATCAGTAAATAAGTCCTTGAGAATTTTTGTGTATTCCTGTATCTGGTCCCATTTTTTTTTTGATACTCAATATAACCAAGTTTATGTTGGAATGCTTGCGAAAAGTGAATCCACGTCGAATAAGATTAGTACTTCGTCATCATCAATTTCTAAATTAAATAAGTATATTCTAAGCGCCAGGGCATACCTATTTGTCTTTTGTTTCTTTCGGTCAAATCAATTGTATACACATTGAATAATTTTTCCATTAATTTATTGTTTCTGCTTTGTAGGCTTTAAATCGGATCTCTTTAAGTTCGTCTATATTTGCAGAAGTCTCTTAGAATTGATTACAAAACTGGTGTCGGAACCAAAATTCTTGCAAGATTGAAATTGCAAGCCTTCCATGCGGTGTTGAGTCTGATTGTAGTATATCAACAACTTTGCAACAATCTTTCACTTTGCTAAAGTGATAAAATATTGTAATCTTTAGGCCATTAACGAATTTTCACACTCTCTATACATGTGTCGGAGGAATACTCCAAACAAATTTTATTGAAACTACAAGAACTGTTGGCTAAATGAATTATCTTTGCCAGTTGATTTGTTTGGTTTTCAAACAATTTTGATTTTGTTTTCTATTCTGTTCTTTTTTATTCCATGCCATCAAGGTTCAAACAGAGCTAGTATTTAAAATTATTCTTTAAACGTTTGCAATACTTAGGTGATTAATCCCTGACTTATAAATTTGACGTCATAAAGAAGGGTTTAAGCACTAGCGAAAACCGTTAATGTCCACTTATGGGTATCTCGATAAATGAAATTAAATTTAAAACGTAAAAATTGTATAATCTGTTTACATTATTTGAATTGAACGTTTAAAATCTCTTAAAATATCCATTTTTACAATTTGAACAAAGGATTTATTATAATGCAGATAGTATTTGAAATATGTGAAAACTGCTCTTCTGGGACAGCTTTCTCGAAATATGTGGCCACTATCCGCTGACAATATGGAAGGCTTCTAAAAATTGTTTAATTAAAAAAAAGAAATTCCTCAATTCTAGGGGATTTAAACAAAATATGTTATAAAAAGTTAGTTGTAAATTCTTAACTGATAAGTTTTTAGCCAGCCTTCATATTTCTGTAGAAAAATACGAAAGGTGGAGCCATTAACCCCAAAATTATCCTGCTATAAAATTTCAAAAATATTCAAGCAGCAACATGTGAGTAATGCATTATTTTTTTGTATTAAAAAGTAAACTTTGATGGAACCCACGCGGTGTAATAAAGTGTAGACAAAAATTGGGTCAAATGAGTGTTTGTTTCATGTAATTTTTTCTGTTGCCGAATTTAGAATCTGTTGATTTATTGACGAAAATGGCTAAAACATAATTGACAGCTAAAATTGTCAAGATAAATTCAACTTATGGAATATTAGGGTAAACAATTCCTGACAAATCAAACCACTTTTTAACTGCAATCAGGTAACAAGGTACCCTTACATTTCAGACTATGATTTTAGCGTTGATAATAAAATTTACTATTACAGAAAATGTACTTAAATCTCTAAAAGCATAACCATATAAAGGAATAATAATAATCTTGTGTCGACGAAAAAGACACAACAATAGTTTAGACGATATACGAGTCAGTCGGGCAGGATCTATGGCGATACTTCAAGTGCTGGTATGCATGTTTATGGTCAAGCAATTGACTTTAAGTGGGGAATGAACGTTCACTGCACCATCTCTCGTCACCATTTCCGGTTCACTTGTTTCATACAGGTCCTCCAACAACCTGGTTGGAGGACAGAAAACGAGTGCACGAAGGAAGACAAAACCGCATATGCGAACCAATTATGGTGACAAAAGAGTCCTTTTCATCCACTAGGCATTGCTTGCAAAATTATGCTATGATGTTCTACAGGACTAGCGCATTTCTCCATTTTAGGCATGTTTTTTTTAATTGTTTATTTAAACATATTAAATTTAGCTGGTCCAACTTTAAAGCACGGTGTTAAATGGAAAAAAAGTTTTCAGAGAATTATCTTAATATTTTTTATTATGATAGAAAGATCTATGACAATTATATGTGAAATGCTTGCAACGGCTTCGATGACATCCCTTTATTCGATTGTCCATATTTTCAATGACTCGGAGACATAATGGAGGTTCAATGTCGCTAATGTGACGAATTATTTCATCCTTTAGCTCTTGAATTGTTCTTGGCTTATTGACGTAGACTTTTCCATCGCCAGGACGTGGGAAAACACGTTGTTGGTGTGACAAGTGGCACCATCCTGTCGGAACCACATATCGTCCAGGTCCCTATCCCCAACTTCTGGCCTCAAGAATACCGTTATCATCTGACGGTATTCATGGTAACTGCTTGGCCATTGACGCAGCCAGCCCGCATCGGCTTTTCAACAATCACTCGTGTCTTCTTATTTGCCCAATTGACTTAATGCTCTGCTCAATTGCATACCTCTCCATTGTTGAATTTGTTGAAAAAGTTGGCCAAAAAATTTACGTTAAGGTGTGACTCACAATTGACATCGTGCATTATGGTTGAACAACCCTTTAGAAGCAATGCTATTCAACAAAAATGCTAAGCGGATTAAAAAAAAGTCGGTTAAAACCGCTTAACGTATGTATGCCCTTGGATCACATTTTTGTATACATTTAATATTTTCAAAGTTAGCGGTTTTAAGATGTTTTTAAAGAGGAATATGAAAATCTGACATTCGTTAAAGCTTATTTTATCAGTGAGGATTGAAATCAGAAATTTCCATTCAAAATACCAATTGGTTATTTTAGAAAAGAAGCACTCAGAAACACTACTTCCACCGCAGTAAGATGCAAAGATGGCGACCTTCTCGGCTTCCGACTTCCTACCATTTTTTTTAGCAAAAAAAACTTTTATTATTGAATCAATGATAGCTCAGATTTTTTGTTTGTTGAATTAAACACTCCTTATAACCAGCATATTAGCAAACTTTGACTCGAATTGTAGGCATCCGCTTATACGTACAGTTTGAGCTAGAAATTGTATATTTCGAAAGATTTTTTCATGTGCGGCCGTTGTGTGGTGGGTAGTGTGCACAACTATCACACAACTATTCCAACTTTCATGCCAGCCAGGCACATCTAACAAGTTTATGATTATTGGGTTTACTTTTTCGTAAATACCGGCATCATTGAGAGTATGGTGACACTCTCCAAGTCTAATAAAAGCGTCTCGTTATCGAGATTAAAAAATATATTTTGCACAAACTTGGGAGAAATGATCTGTGTTACCCGCAGTGTAGAGAGAAGCACCTACATTCAAGAGATATATTTGCAAATAACATCATTTGAATTTTTGTAGACTATAATTTTCAAAGTCTCTGCTAAAATATTTCCATAGCTTTCATGCAAAATATTTTGTTTACATAGTGGACTTAGTCCATATCATAGTGTAGCGACGACGTACTCATTTTGTCGATGCGAGAGTAAACATTTCAAGGCGTTGCAAACAAAATGACAAACGGAAGTAGCCTCCAAGCAGTCGTGAAGGGTACTCAAAGAGCAAGCGAAACAATGACAGTTAAAACATTATCCTTGTTGCATATGCAATTACATATATTTATTTGTGTTAGTGCAAAGGTTGCAACATGTACAAGGCTGTGAATGTCAGCGCTGTGCTTGTGTGCGCAGAGTGAATGATGGTCTGCACTAGGGTTGTAACGAACGTACGCTTGTGCCACATGTACGCTTTCTTTTAAACTTTTGCATTCACATACAAATATTTCAATATTGGCTTTTGCATGGGTAAAAATTTATATTTTATATCGGCTGTAGGAGAGTTCACCATGGAGTTTTGTTGATGTCACTTATTTTGGCCGCCACATAATACATCTGAAGTTGTGGACTGCCAGAGGAAATGCGCGACAATCACCCAACAAGCCCGGATTCAAAGTACGAGTAAGAAAAATTGACATTTACTCACCCGTTTGTTCTTCTCCCAAAATATCAGATAGAATTACAAATTTTCATAACACGTGCCAATTGTCTTTTTTTTTGTTGGGTTCTTATTACGAAAAACATACATTGAATTTTACACAATTTATTAATTAAACGTGTTAAAACCGATAACCGTTTCTTTTATGGTAGAACCTTAAAGACAAAGTGTAAAATATCTTTCAACAATCAGTTAAATCTGCTTAAATATTCGATTTTCCCATCTAGTAACATTAGCAGGAATCTCAAAAATCAGAGCCATTAGAACATTAAACCAAAAACTTTTTGTTAATGTATTTCCAATTCTAATTTTTTTAACCTTAATATTCTACCTACAACAAAACTCAGAAATGTTTTCGAAGTCTAAGCAAAAGTGGTTTTATGTAAACCAAGAACGAACCAATGTGCGAAGGTTGTCTTCGTCATATCGACGACAGTTCTTGTACAAAAACTAGAAAAAATAAATGTAAGCGAAACTGGCAGTAAGCTGCCGATCACAGTCAGATGAAACAATTTACTTTTCATGCAAGACTAAAATACATTTCAAAGTCCTGTTTACCCTCGGTTTTGAGATAGTGATATAGAGCGAATGTTTGGTGCAGCCATCTGATACCTGTCGGAGAATGTCGAAATTAAAGTTACGAGTTCGGACCGGAGTTTGTAATCAGCTATAGAGGGTAATCAGAGCCCCAAGGACTCTTGCCCTAGCGTGGTCAGGGAAACCTAGAGGAGCATTGTAACGTGGCGTTGTAACGCACCATTAAACTACAACCACTTTATTGGTTCTAGTCTATAAGTACACCAGAAAATCATGAAGAACTTGAGGATTTGAGAACAGTTCTCAGTAATCCCAATGGCATCAAATGCCTGGTATATTTTTAAACATTAAAATTATTATAACTGTTACTAGCAGTTGTTTTGTCCAAATTTCATATTTTGCTTGTAGCACCACATTGCAGTGATATCAAAATAGTCGTATAGCGAAACAAATGTTTACTCTATAAATAATAAAAGACATTTGAGATAACTTCCGCATCTTCTCCACAATGAGAAACGCCAACTAGTAGATACGAAGGTATTCTTAATACTTTAAAAAGAAAAGCAAAGAACCCGTTTGATCATCATCATATCACAATGACGACAGAGACATTAGTATGATGCGATACTCCATCTATAAGATATGTTAAGTAGCAGAGCGATTACAACAACATATTTAGAATGTCTCGTTTGGCCATGAACACCTGCGTTCATATGACAGAGAAGTGTTTATTTCGACATCAACTTGACATACGACATCCGAGTCTGGTCTGTAAGGATGAAATGTTGAGTCTCAGTTGCGCAGAGACTCAACTTTTTACAGATTCGGAGACGACAACTTCGAAAAACACAAAATAATAAAAGTCCCTTGCAGGCCATGTGAGTAGCAAGTGGGTAAGCAGTGTTCACTCACAATGCCACAGACGTTGGAAATGTGATATTAGACATTCTAAGACAAGTGCAAATTTTAAATTGAGACAGCGTTGTGAGTGTTTCATTGAAAGTTTAAGTATGAAACACATTTTGTAAAGTTGTGTTTTCGACGTCACTAAATACTCGTACGTTTCTATGAAATTAAACACGACACTATACAACAGCAAAAGTTTTAAAAACTGAACTTATAACGTATGATCCCACTGGAATTATCTTGGGATTTTTTAAATAAAGATTTCAACCTGATGTATTGCGAAAAATTTAATGGAGGGCATATCATAATTAAAATATTTCATGAGAAATGTTATAATTGTTAGTATTAAAAGAGGTATTTTTGTTTCATAGAAAGCCAATGATTTTCTTTTTTCGTTATTTACTAGAAAAGCACCAACTTTTCTGCGTAATAAAATAAGAAATTAGGGAATTTGGGCTTTAAAAACGTCTCAGCGGTTTTATGTACAATGAAGTCAGAGAATACCTAAAACGAAAGTTGTTTTAAATTTGTTATGATTTACACAGATAGTGGGAAGCAAGCAAGCCTTTCCCTTTTAATGCCTTCATAAAACCTCTCTTTAAGTACAAAACACAATATAAAAGGACGAATAAAAATTGCCAAGTCACTACAAACCGTTGTTCACTCGTTACTATTTACTATACTATGTTTATTACCTAGAAGTTTTTCGAAAATGTAAAATTTAATTAATTTAAAATTAATTGTCAATAGGAAAAAAATGCTGGTAATAATTTCCTAGTGCTTTTAATATCGCTTTTTACATGCATTTCGCCTAGCAATAATAAAGAAGATTGAAAAGGGCCTTGCTCACTCGACATAATTTTCGAATAACCCAAATACCAAAGAAGGCCTTCTTGGGGGCCTTTCATAGTCCTTACATTCACCATTGGGCATGTCTATTCCAATACAAGTATGTATGTACGTATGTATGTATGTGTAAGTGAGTATAAAACTGCAAGCCAAGTTAATGCATTTTGTACCACCGTTACTTCTGCTGATGTTTGCCGCAATAATAGCTTCACCACCGCCAGCTGTACTCGTCCGTGTAGCTATTGGCCCGTGTACTGTTTAAAATGGAAATGTAAATATTCTCGCTTTAGCTTCTTCCTTTTGTAGACAATTTATTTATTTATACATAGGATCAGCTACATATGCACATACATGCATACATTTTTATGTTTATGGGTGTGTGTGCGTGTGTAACGCTTAACAATGGCAGTCACTTTCGCATAGGTTCCCGTTGTTTTTTATGCATTTGGGGTGTATGGAGTACAGGGTGAATTAAACGCAAAACTCAAAATGTCGAGAAAAAAAAGGGTCGAGAAAAAAAACCCAACAAAAACTTGGCTAGTGCTACTCATTGCCGTTTAAGTTACGAATGAATTCTAACCAAAATGTAATTACATTCTATTAATAATATAATTAAGTACTTTACGAGTTAATATTACCTGACTCTCTCATTATACAAATCTTTGTGTTTTATTTCCAGTACTCAAACTCTCGCTCTCTTATTGACAGTGTAATTACAAATCTTTTATCAGAGCATTTTATAAAAACAAAAACTACAAATACGCACTAGTTAGCCGTCGTCTCCCCCTCTCTCTTAGACCAACACGACTAACACAAGTTACCATCATTGACGTTGGGTGTTTGAGTTGCTAGCGGTGAATAAATCTAAATTAGGATTACTTACACAATCAATGTTCTTGAAGTATTGAAAGTTTTTGCTGGGAAATGTTAAAAGAATCTTCCGGTTTTGCCACAATTAAAAAATCAAATTGTTTTCGCCCGCTTGTTTCAATGACAGACCTAACAACACAACACATACAGGTTACATTTTTTCATAAGTCAATGGGAATTTTGATCTTCTGATACCTTACTTAGATGGTTAGTTGTTCATTCGGCAAGAAAAAGGCTCATCAATCTGAGATCTACTACTTTACACACATCCTGTTGGGGTCAGAATAATTGCTACTTACTCAGTCTTGAAAGTCAAGCCTCGCATGGATGGATGGAGAAAATTTCAATATATAAAGCAGTTTGCAAAAGTTACCGGTGTGTTTATAAAATCAAACCAGACAAAACATATTTGCCTGTCAATTTCACATCGAGAAAACTTCGTCTGATATTATTTTGAAACAGTGAACTGTACGAAGCCCATTTTGTCAACGAAATTGAACAATTTACTTTACAACAAACATTTTAATATTTCTCCAAGGGCCATTAAGAAAACAAAAACCACTTAAGCCAGAAGCTAACCAACACTTGCAGATGTCAAATGCCACACCAGCTGACATCTGTGGCGGATGGTAAGCCCTAACCTTAGATAATCTGATATTGTTTGGTGTACATGGAAATGTGGAATGTCCCGTCACTTCTGTGCCAGCCTGTACTTACGTTTAATTGCCACATTTAAAGAAAGGTAAATAACAACAAAGGACACATACGTATGCATATGTACGATAGCGGAAAAACGACCACAATTCTCTGGGAAATGTAAAAACCGTAAATGTTTTGACAGCATTTTGCAATCGGGAAAACATTTTTAATGGTGGGAAGGCCTTTAAAGGTACATTCGTTCGTAGATATGTAAAAAAGTAAATAAATTTACATACTCCTATATTTATTAAATACTAGTATTTTGCTGATGTAAAAAAAACTTTACAAAATCGGGTATGGGAACAAACATTTTTATTTCAACTTAATTTTCATATCACAGAGGACCTAAATCTTGGAATAATATATAAGTACATTGCAAAAATTTGTTTATAAACTTTCATTGTTAATAAATTTGAATAAAAACTTGAATAGTTCCTTAGCATTCTAGTATAATGAATACCAGAAAAATGTATATATGTAGATTCAAAACGAAACATCGGCTTAACAGTATAACCGCGTTCCTTATAATAATTTATAAAAATGGTAAGTTGTTTCTAAATTATTTCTATAAAGAATTGTATCTTTGTTAGTAATCAAAGTCTGTAAACTACCCATGATAAGTGACGTCAAGTGTGTACCAAAACGAGCTTGCAAAGGGGTAGAAAACAAACATAGGACATGTCCTATTCGTGTGATTGTTCCGAATATGCCGATCGCCTAAACATGTTCACAGTGCGACTGCGGGTCAGCAAAAACGGGTAAAAATGCACTAAAGAAGGAGGCGCCGCACTTTTACAACTTTAAACAACCAAAACTTACAAAGAACCAAAGGGGGGTTAATTAAGTCGAAATAAGTCTTGGTGAAAGCGGGCCTGCTTTTTTTGTGTGCGAAAGCGCCAAAAGAAAATGATCCGATCGCTTTTAGAAAACTATTATTTTTATATATTTTCGGACCATAGTACACAAGAAAACTACAACTATACAGAACATGTTTCTTCTTTTTAATTCTCTAAATGATTGTATGGGGCAGCGAAGCGTACCCATCTACGAGGGCGACCGCAAAAGTAAATGGCCTAACATAAAAAGAACCGTTTTTTTGGAATTATTATTATTTATTTTTCAACATAATCTCCTTCCAACTCAATACACTTCATCAAACGTTTTTCAAGTTTTTTAATTCCATCCGAAAAATAAGATTTTTCAGTTTCAGCAATTTCTCAGTTTCAGCAATAACCTCGCTATTGGACGAAATTTTTTTGCCACCGAGAATTTTTTTTAAATTTGGAAGCAAGAAATAATCGGAAGGAGCTAAATCTGGACTATATGGTGGATGCGGAGCCATTTCAAATCGTAATTCGGCCAGTTTTTGTTGAGTTAAAAATGCAGTGTGTGAAGGATCATTATCTTGATAAAAAAAAGAACTTTTTTTTTCTAAATACGGTCGTTTTATTTTGATTTCTTCACTCAACCGATCCAAAAATGCACAATAATATTCACTATTTATAGTTTTTCCTTTCTCAAGATAATCAATAAATATTTTACCCCTTGCATCCCAAAATACTGTGGCCATTACTTTTCCTGCTGACTTAACAGTTTTCGCCTTCTTGGGACCACTTTTACCAGCTTCTATCCATTGTTTTGACTGTTCTTTGCATTCTGGGATGTAGTGAATGGATCAATGTTTCATCAACAGTTATAAATCGGCGCAAGAACTCTATTGGATTACGCTGATAAATCGCTAAAAGCTCCTCGGAATTGGTCCAACGGACGATTTTTTTGGGCAAAGTCAACAAACGCGCTACAACAAAAGCGGATAGCTTTTTCATGTGGAGTTCATCATGTTAAATGCTCCAAACTTGTTTTTCGTGTATTTTAACAGTTCTCAGAGCGTTATTCGTCTATCTTTAGTCACTTCATTAAATATTTTTCTAATGTTTTCAATAGAAGTAGCAGTTTTCGGTCTTCCAGAGCGTTGTTCATCTTCCGTACTTCAACGACCCATTTTAAATTGTTGATTATCACCATGAACAGAATCCAATTCATCTTTGATTAATTGTGGCATATAACCTTTCATATAAAAGTGTTAAATTACCGCACGTAACTCTTTATTTTCCATTTTTTAAAAATTATAAAACTTGTTTACTTCAATCACCTGTAACAAAGAAAATAATCATTAAATATTTCGGAAATTTTGACAGATGGCTTATAAAAGATTGCTTTTAAAAACAAAAAAAAAGTTGCTAGTAAAACAGAAATGTGCCAGACCAGTTAGTTTTGCGGTCGCCCTCGTACGGCTATTTTTGTATAAAAACATCCTTGACACTCATCGGTAGTTCTTTTTTAAACCAATGCGTCATCGGGAAGATACAGAAACATCTCTGTAAAAAAGTCATGAACAACTTCATGAAAAGACTAAAGGCCGTGGGGACCATTTGACGAGTATATATTTCCATAACTAATCCGAGCATGTTTTTTAATATTAAAATATATTCTGCGGATTGATTATGATGGGTTTTGCAGTCCTTTACATTGACAGCCATCGCCTGACTATTATTGCTATTGAAGGTTCCGTCTAACAAAGCAAAAAGTTATTCTTGTTACATTGGATTTTCCTCATACTAGTTTACTATGTAAGATCTTTTTGGCAGACCTCAATACAAAAGACTGTATAGCTAACCGACAATAGTCAAGTCACTTATGGAAAAAAAAGTTCCATAAATGTCTATAGGAAAAACCTAGCAGTACTAAACTCTTGAAAAAAATATGAAAAGTAGTAAAAAGTGTAGCCATTTTAGTATTTATTAACTTGGCCAACTATTGAGTACCAGCCTCTATCCAGAGTAAGTACAAAAACGGCTATTTTTTCTTCTAAAAGTGTTCCATCTGAAAGAGTAGAGCGGCGCTTTTTCTGTAGACATGCTTAAAATTTCCACTTTTTGCTAAAAAATGACATAACTATTGCAGTTTTGTTATTCAGTCTTAATCTGAAACACAAACTATTTATATAGTTAATGTGAATATTGGATCTTTTGTATAGCAGGTACAAGATGGGTCAGGTATGTATGTATTAATACAAATATTACAGGAACACCAAAGTTGTTCCAAATGATACATTTTTTTGAAAGGTAATAGAAAAAATTCGGCGCCATAGACTGTTTTGTAAAAATATTAACCCAATCGCTTCAAAACATTGGGAACTATTTTCGAAAATTATAACACAAACCATCCGCACAAAAGAAAATTGGTCCGAACCTTCTTTCATTCTGATATGAGTCGTTGTACAAATAATAATCATCCCTGTTTTTATTAGGATGTGTGCCCACACATTTCTTACTTAATTTCCACAATAGCCCATTAAGGAATAAGCGGACACTTCTCTCAAGTTAGTGAGTTTTGCACGATATAATTATTATACTCACTGATAGGTACTTACTGTTTAACGACGAATCCTAACGGCTAATGAATTTTGTAGAAAAGTTTTTACATGGCTTAGTAGAGACAAATCTCTTCGTCGTATAGCCTCCGGCATTTGCGAAGTGAAAAACCCGCCGCTCAAAATTTGTAGATGTTCTCAATCAGATTTGAACCTGAGTTCACTGGCATGACTGATGAGAAAACACAAATTGAAAAATTGGCTGAATGCGTCTTTTGTAAGACAATGCCAGAACGGATGTTGTACTAATCGACTTAAATTTCCGTTGAAAAAACGAAAAAGCTAAAATATTGGTAAATGCTAACTAAGAACGGAGTGAAAAAATATTTTATAGATTTTAATAAAATCTATTGAAAACTCGTTTATACAAACAATTAAACGGTTTATTTTAACTTCAAAAGTTCTTTTACGAATAACTAATTGTCTACCAATGTAAATAGCACCCAACTAAAACTAAATAAATATCTAATGGCAATGGGGTTTTATTTTAACTAATGGGGGTTGTTGGTTGTGAAGTTTTTTCCATTTTAAACTAGATCAGAATTAACCAAAAACATGTGCAAACGATTTTTTTGTGTTGACTTTGTTTGGTGGAAACCTCTGCAGCCAACAATTCTCGTTTGGTATACTTAGTTATAGCACAGAAAAGATGTTGCAAATACAAGACTATTAGACGGGATTTGTCGATGACGCCAGACGCCTCTCAATACCACGTTTGTGTTTATTGGCAGCTGTCAATTTTCATCCAAATGGTAAAAGATTTTGATACGAAATCCGGTCAATTGGGATTTTAATTTTCTATACGAATAAGGCATATGGAAATATAGCAGTCGCACCAATGCAACATTTTTAGTCAACTTTTCTTTTATTGAGTGAAAAATCAATTAACTTACAATTAAGTGCGCTGATTTTATAAAATTATTTACCATACGTTTTATGAATACTTTTTTAATAGAGTGTATAGATATTTCAATATCTGCGTAGGACGACTTACTACAGGGGGATTAATTAGACATCTGATTTTCGGTCACCTACATATTTCATCTGAAAATTCTCCTCTTAAATTTGGCTTTTTACGAAGATCTAATAAAAAGCGTTGAAATGACATACAAATTATACGAATTCCAGAAGTGAGCGAAATGGTACAATTCTTGCAGAAGTTCTGTGACAATGTGTGCCGTAAAGATGTACTGCAAACAAGATTTTTTCAAAAAATGTTCTCTCTAAAATGTAATACTTTTTTTAGCCGAACCAAATGACATATGCCCTCCATCAAAAAGGGAACTGGATAGAATCCTTTTAGGAAATATATAATATTATCTTAATGACAAAGGACCCATACAACCCAAAACTGCAATGACTAAATTTATAAGCATTTTTACCATTCCGACTGCCTAGAAACAAATTTCTAGGTTTTTCCTACTTTTCAAGTGTGAAATTTATTAGAGTTTTCCGGAAATGCTCTTATCGCTATTTTGGGTTAGAGAGAAATGATTTCCCATAAACAAACAGCTCCCGGCAAAAGGAATTTTAGCGTGTAGTGTGATTGCCGCATTCCCCAAATATGAATACACATTAAGATTCCCGAACTTAATGTGCCATTACATGGCGGCAAATTGCGATAGTGACTCCCACAGCAAATTGCGGCAATTTATGACAATATGTTTAAAATACATACAAAAATGAAAATCAGTTATTTATTTGTTTCTTGTTATCAATATTTGCCACTTACCAATAAATAGCACTTTCACTTGCGTGGCTTTATGGCGGTTCTTCTTCTATTTTTATGTTTTCGTTTCGTGTTTGTGGCAGTACTCTGGAGTTGGCTCACAAGGAATGGAGACTAATAATGGTCATAAATCATCTTGGCTCCGTTGAAATTATGAACGTAGTGTTGGAACATTTCAGTGTAGTTTCGGCCTTATTTATGATGACACCTTCACAATGAATAATTTACACTATTCTTTATGGGCAGCTAATTTTACGCGAAATTCTTGCTTTCGGCTTGCGCGTTGCGTTGTTTTGTGTTGTGCGTGGCTTTTCGTCCTTGCTGAGAAATTTGGGCTTTCCACCTTAAACTAATGTATTTTTTATTTCATGTACAACTGAAAACTTTCACTTTCACTTATTGCCTCGATCACTTTGCTGGGTGGCGGCACTCGGACTCACTCCTTTGGCGTATTTGCGTAGACAAAAGGATACATCCTTCTGCCTGGTCGTTATTAATAAAATGGATTTTTATTCGGTTTTGAAAGCTGTTTCGCTTAAGCAAAGTATTCATTAACTTGTCGCGTCGAAGGGTATGACGATGGTTGCGGCGACGCCGATGACAGCGTACAGCGTTGATGATGATAAACGTCAAAAGTGGCGCTTATTGTTTGCCTCTGAAAGTACGTCCGTAATGAGGACAATGATTATGGCAATTTGTTGTTGTTGGTATTATGTCAGTTGTCTTTTGAACGCCTTTAGAAGTTTGACATTTTATAGTAGCATTAATGATAATAATAGGCACAATGGCCCTACCATTCATGTATTACCATGTACACTCACTCACACACACACATACACTTAAAGAGACACACGTATCCATGTAGACATTGATATCGATAGGAAATGGGAAAGTTTTGCTGCGCCGCACCGCTTGGTTTGTATGAATTTTTTATGGTATGACGTGGTTCAGTTTTCTATGCCGGTATTGGCGCTGTGCTTCGCTCTGTATCTCCTTAAAATACTTTAATTATTTATATCGATTTTCTTCTGCACTCGTTTTCGAACTTTTATTTTCCCACTTTGCTTTGAAATGCTATGTGGGGTTTTGTTTAAATTAGAATTTGTGTTTTCCCCCGCAACGCAACCACAATTTACCAGCACTTGGCCACGTTGTTGTAGTTCTCTGTTTATATATATGAGTGTGTGTATGGGTGGGTGTGTTTTTGTTTTGAAATTTTTATTAAATATACATGTACACACATACACGACACACACACTGAGTGTCACTCTGGCACTAGCATAAACATACATACAAACGGTATGGCACAGAGAGAGAGCGAGATTATAGAGGACGCTAAAACTCGTGTTCCCGACCCAAACATGCCAAACCGCACTTGAACAATTCTTGGTGTACTGTAGTACTCCGGACGGTGGTGGTGGTGATGGCGATGATGATGAAGATGAGTATGATTTCACTGATGGTCGTGGGACAAAGAGAGGGTTTTTGTTTTCAGACGTGGTGTGGGCACGCTATGGTTTTAATATGTATGTTTTCACGTTTTAGTTGAAATGAGAATTGTCCCACGGGAAATTTAATTCATATCCCTCTAAAACTAACAAACACAAAGGCAAATATGAAAATGAAATGAGAACATTATGTTTGGGCATACAACAACGGCCAAGCCAAGACATCCTACGCCCACAATTCTGTTAGAGTGTCATACACTTTCGTGCAATGCAATTACTTATTTCTAGACTGAGTAACATGTTGACCAAGCTGCGCGTGTTTTCAAGGTTTGGCTGCATGTGTTTGCATAAAAATCATGAGACTGGTTTGCTGCCCACGAAAGTGGTGCTTAAAGATATGACCACAATCGACCTATAGAGTATTTCGTAATGGTGCTACCAACTATCTTGGAGGTGACCATTGCGATTTGACACCCATCGACTTGAATGTGCTAAGGTAGCCACAATAGCAAAATGGAACTCGATTTCTCAGCAAAAATGCAATAAAAAAAAACCCCAATATTCTATTGTATGAAATTCGAGTACATGTGGAGTACACCTCGACGTATACGTAATGTAAGTAAATTAAAATTGTCATTGCTCATACGTGGTGGTGTACTTTATTGGAGCCATGAGTTGATTATCACATGTATACACATTTATATACTTATACTTATATATTTAAAATTATATATTTAAAATTAATTATATAATTATATAATAAAAAATCAACAGGACGATGACCAAATGTTAGTGTAAACATACTTGGGAAACCACTCTAACTGCTGTAGGAAAATTAGTTACTAAACTGAAAATGATACCTTAAAACTAACTAAGAAGGGACCATTAAAACACAACACCAATAAATCTTCTGATTCGTAAACTAGTAAGAAATCAGAAGTCGGGCGTGGTCGACTACATTATTCTCTGCAGGACTTTGTACGCAGTATAGCCAACAGAAAACAGGGGTTTGGTCCCCTTTAGCAAATGTATGGGCCCTAAATTTAGCCATATTCTGAATATAATGTGTGTTTGGTTATGAGAGAAAATAACATTGTTGTTGGGATCCATAACCCCTATTGAAATGGGCCGAATTTTTTTTGGGTTCAGCCCATTGCACTCCTGCATACAAAATTTATCCGCATTTCAAAAATAGTGTTATTTGGCTATTAAACGGAAACCGATTTTTGAGCCCCAAACCAATAAGGACCATAGGTCCAAAAATGGCGCCATGTTCCCCATGTGTTCCACAATTGATCGTAATACACATTTTTAAATTTAATTGAAATAAAAATTAATACCGTTTTTTTGGAGCCGGTGGGATTGCATTGCACTTGACCTTTATAAAAACGTGGACAGCTGTGACCTATTTTCATTTTAATTGCATTTTAAATGGGGTTTCTACAGCTGAAGACATAAAATAAATAAAATCGGGTGAACATATGTGTTAGAGCGCCCGTCATGCTCACAAAAAAACTTAGCTCAACGCACCAAATTTCGTTATGTTCGGGCCACTATTACAAATTGGACAAATTGGACGGACAAATATTTTGGGTAGTTATTAACATTTGCCATTAAATCATATTTAAAAATTGGTTCTGGGAAAAATAACCCCTTTTTACAGATTTGGCTTCGTCTACATCACTATTATTTATTTTATTTAATTTTATTTGTTTATATCAATTAGACGAAAAGTTTAAATTGTCTATACCGACAACAATAAAATTGTCTAAAATTACAGTCATAGACAAAGAACAGATCTTAATCTCTACGAACGGATCAGCATGGAAAATGAAGGGATATTTGAGAAACTGTAATAATAAAAATTTGTTCACGTAAAGCGCTTCTAACATGCTAAAACTAACTTGCGTTTTGGCTTACAGCGAATTGCAGGGAATCGTGATGACCTATGCGACAGAAAAGTGGCCGAAAGGCAAATATGGTTATGAGACTTAGGTGAGAATCGATACAAACTTGCATGATTATTCACTACTACGAGTAAAAGCCCAAATTGATCCAAATCCTCCTCTCATACTGGCATTCCTCACAGTATCCTGTGAGCTATAGAAGGGATGTGTTTATCTCGGTGCATCTGCTGTGCGACAATTCAAGTCTAGAAACTACTGAGCAAAGCCGGGTTAAAGCAACATTGTTTGCTGTACAAATTCTCCTTGTACAGCTTACAATGACCTGGATAGTTTTTATCGAACAAAGGATGGACTTACATATTGAAAATATCTCTGTACTGTGAACTTCGTCGTTGCATCGAAGTTTATTTAATGCCATTGCTTCCGCAAGAACGAGTTCCTCAGAACCACCAACAATTGTTTTTAATCATCAACGCTATCCTTGTAAGGATACCGCCAAATTGTTATGCGACCTGGCCTAAGATTGATATCAAGTATCAATGCCAATATCATACATTTATAAGGCCATCTCTTACATAATTTAATAAACGCTCGTAAAAGTTGCACATAAGTAATTATGCGCAGAAGGGTTCAACAAATACGGTCTAGGTATTAGAAAAATGCTTTATATCATAATTGGTGACAAATGCTGAGCTGAATCCGCAACAGTTAAAGTTAAATATTCGTTAGTTGCGTTTGTCCTGCAAATTCAACCCAAGTTTTCGCACACAAACGCGATGAGGAACACGGACAGGTGCCAACTGTTTCGTTGGAGTCAAGTGTACCTAACAATTTGTTGCAAAACGAAATAGTTTGACACTCTTTCGTCGGAGTTGGATAATACATAGTTTACCACAGCAGTTCGGGATTTCTGTCGTACGTCGGCCGGTACGTCGTAAACTTCAACGTCAGTGTCTTAGAACCTTGTTTAACTGGCAAAAACTTCATATTTTGGAGCAGTTCAAAAAAGGCGCAAACACATTTTCAGAACTGAAGTTTGGGAGCTTAATCAACCTCAATTGGAACAGTACTTCGACAATTGCTTCACACGCATCGATCAACATTTAAGGTAAAAACAAAGTCAGTTTTAATTAAAACAATCGAGAATTCACAAAAATTGACTTATTTAATATTTTGAACTATTGTAAAAATTAATAAAAATATTTACGAGGATATGATGAAGATATGATTTTTAATATGTACTGGGGCATCATCCGTTGCTAGTCAGCATTTTAATCAATTGAAAAAGGAAATCTTGAGAGAACAAATATAAGTTTATTTTGTAGGTTTCTGTAGGTATGCAATGATCTTAAATCAACATGAGACATTGGCGTCTAGTGGATTTTCTCGTTTACTTATTTGAAACTGGCAACACGCTCATCACCAATTGCCTTTCCGCCATCAATTGCAGTAGTTCATTTGAAATCGTTTCACATTTAATTAAATACACTGCAAAGCACGGTTCACGAACCAGGTTAGAATTCGAATTGCAAGAAGTTCTTTCACAATGAGCTTTTTTTCTATTACGACACCGACGAAGTACTACAAGTAACAAAAAATGCAATGTCGTCTGCGAGACACTGTGCTGTAGGGTGTATCTAGGAAAAACATTGGAAATCGTACAACACGAAACATGTCCATTTAGCATGACTCACGAAAATATAAAAGAAAAACAAATTCATGAACATTTTATGTACGAGTGTGTGTGTGGGGGGGGGGGTATGTACAACGTGTCCGCACACCAGCAATATTTGTTCACCAACTTAAATACATACATATGTACATGCAAAGGTACACAAGAGGTGAGTGGTGCCTAAGTTAGGCAGATACAATTACGAGTTATGACCGCCGACCTGCCGACGAAATTTACATATTTTGTTTTGTTGTTATTCGTTAAAAGAATTCCAAATTTATTTCGTGTATTTTAAAACAATTGTTTCCCACTTGAATGTCATTATTCACTTCTTTTGTGTGCGTCTGTATGTGTGTGTGTGTGTGTTTGTTGAAACGTTGTTTGAGTACCGGCTTTTGTGTTTCACAACTCAAACAAATGCTTTCCTTTCTAAAGAGAAGGAAAGATACAAAAGACTTCTTTCTGCGATTTCCCGTACACTCGTGAAGCGTTCGTTCGGTGGCACGGCGAAATGTAAACTGAAATAAGAACTCTTCGGACTTGAAAATATATTTGACTCCGTATGCATTCGTGTGCGGTCGGCGCATGCTCGGCTTTCGTTGTGCCAAGTGTTTGTTGAATGAAAAGAACTCCGAAACTCAATTCGGAGTGCCCACATGTGTACATCTGTGTGAGTGCGTGTCTTTAATTGCTCTCTTAAATTTCCGCTTCCGCTGCTCTTAACATCCTGTTGATTTTTACTGTCTCTCATGCGCACAGATATGTGTACATGTTTGCGTGTGTGTGTATGTGTGGGAAAAGCAGAGCGTCAAGTTCAGTGTTGCTTCATCAGATTCATGGCGATTGGATTTCTCTTTAGTGCAGTCTCGTCGAGTTCGTGATTTTGGATTTGCCGTCTTTGCGTGTGTATCGTATGTGTGTGCGTGCATATGCGTGTGTCGTTCTTTTTATCGTCTGATCCCTTAGTACAACGCATTTAGCATGTATTTAAGTCTATTTTCTGTCATGCTGTTTATGCTCTTTGCTTAGTTCAGGCATTTTGCCGCGTCGTTGCTGTTGCTGCTACTTCCTTTGAATTCCTTTGCTTGTCAACCAATTGATTGTAATCAATTGTCAATTAACGTAGAAATGGCCGGACAGTTTGTATCCGCAGTTTGAATTGAAATGCGGACGATGTGGGGACCAGGAAAGAAAGGATAGATACTCGGTGTCCCTTCATTGCTCCAACGTTGCCTATATTCGAATGGATTCCCCCGTATGTTTTATGGGTATTATGATAAATATCGAAAATTTATTTGTTGCTCCCAGAACCAGCATGCAAACGGGATGTCAGCCGGGCAAGGAAAGCGAAAACGAAAAACGATTTTTATTTGTGTTGCTTATGATGGGGCGATAATATTGCGACAAATGCTCGTAAAGTGGACCCATAATACAGAGACCGAAATAGAACCCTTAAATATGTCGTGGTTGGCATGTTTATCATGCTGGTCAATTGGCGTTTGCAGAAAATTACGACAGACTGTAAAAATTTTAATAGACTTTCGAAGTAACTATTAACTACAGATATACTTACGTAATTCCCACAACATCCCATTAAGGAATAAGGTGAAACTTTGCTCAAGTCAGTGGGCTGTGCACTGTATAATTTTGATACTACTCACTGACCGGGACCTACTGTTTAACGCCGGCCCCGAACGGCTATTGCATTTTAAAGAGAAGTTTTTTCATGGCTTAAAGTTAGATCTCTTACTCGTAAAGTCACCAGTATTTCCGAGGCGGAAACCTGCCAATGAAAAATTGTTCGATGTACTTACCCGGATTTTAACCTGAGTGTACAGGCATGATAGTCGTGCACCCTACCATCACACAACGGCGGATTACAATACATATACTCGTAGTCCAGAAAAATGGAAAAAAAATGCAATGACATATTTTAAATAAATCAGTTCGGACAATGCAGCAAAAACATACCCGCTCTACGGTACTTTAGATAGGTGTCGATAGTATCTTGCTTGATTTAAAGCTTTCTTAGAGATCGCACTTTACGAGTTGTTGTAGATGCTCTTTTATATTTATCATGACGATCTTTTGGGTCAGACCATCAATTCATTCTACTTATTTGCGAATAACAGCAACCTCTATCATTTATTCGACCGTAGGCCGATGGCGAACTATGGATGAGACTCTATGCCGGGATTAACACGCCATTTCTGAATGGGGTCGTATGACTAGGATCAATTTAAATGCGTGTAGAACACAGTGCTGCTTCTTGTCTCACCAGTGATTCACTGACCAACAGTATCGTTAATTTCTATCGATAGTATGGACATTGAACAGTCCCATGCTTTCGATGTTCTGGGCATGACAATACAATGTGAGACGAGATATGTAGTCGTTGGACGAGACATGTTAATCAAATACTAAAACAAAGTGTACTTTTTACCGAGGTGCCTTTAGTTGTATGGCCAGAAGCCATACTTTTAGTTCTTTCAGAACACACATGGACGGACGGAAATGGCAAAATCGTCTTACTTTAAAGGGTTCGATCAATAGTTCGTGGAATTGGAAAGAATAATTTAGTATACCATGCACTATTCTGTGGAGGGTATAAAAATGTGGGTGAAGCGGCTGTTGACCAGGAAAACGAATTATAAGAACTAAGACATGTTTGGTTGCCACGCTTAATGGAAGACGTGAGTTTGAAATGTTTTTACCCAAACGACATACAAGAGTTTGCTTTACGTACTTTGTTGAGTGGTGACACATGTGTCGATAGCGCTTGTTAAGAAAATTTGCTTTTAGCTTGGTTCCTGCTTGAGGCTTTCTTGCCATTTGCATACTGCACAGCCTTTTTCGAACTCTATTTAGACCACACTGATATTTTTTTTATTGAGTAAAAGGTAAATATTTTTGTTTTTATTCTGGTTCGAGAACTTTTTGTTGTTTCTTTTTCAGAATAAACTAACAAATTTGTGTAATGTATTGGCTACGGTTGCCAGGCAGACTGTACAGCTGTTTCTAAGGGTTTTCTTCAGCAGTCTTTGGCAACGATTACTTCGGTTACAAATCAAATGACTTATACGGGAGTCTCATTATGATTAATGAGAATTACCCTTTGCGTATAGTCTTCGAACTGTGCGAAGAGCAATCTTCATAGCGCAATATCATTTCCACCAATTCCGTTTCGCATGGGCTTTCGTTGAAAACCACAGCTGCAAAAGCTGTGGTTTACATTTTTTCGGTCTTTTGTCATTACAAATATTTTTGCTTTCATTTAAGAGAATATTTGCAAGCAAAATGAGCACAGTCTTTATTGTTTGTCAAGTGACAATCGGCATAATAAACACAAGGGAAGACCAGGGGCATTTTTCTGTTGGTTCTGGGTTATAATATTTAATACGCACGAAAAAAACTTTTTTTGCTCATACGTATATAAATCGCTAATTTTTATCGTATAAATGGCTGCTATTTTTTTGGCATTGTTGGAAGATTTAGTAGGGGAAAAAAATGCCGTTTTGTGCTTTACATAAATTCTTGCTGTTCTGGAATGGATTGGCAGATTTTTACGAAATTTGTTTGTTATAGAAAAGAAAACTAAGATCAATAATATATAGTCAAACTTTCCAAATTTTTTTAAAAACTTACAGTTTTTATAAAATTTTTGTGTCTATGTTTATAGTCGCCGATTTTTTTGTTAATTAAACCAAAATTTGCGCATAATCCGGTATAACTGTTGAAGTTATCGGCAAAACACTGGCTTTGATGGCTACCCTAAGCACATTTTTACGAACATTTGCATGCATGTTCTAAGATTTATTAAGGAAAATAGTTCAAAAATTACATATTTGATGATTCCTAAGTACACGGAAAATACTTTTGTGCCACTTAAGCCAGAATGTGGGAAAGCCCACTCATAGATCATGCTGAGACACTTAGTCGGAACGAATTAAAGTCATGAACTATACAAATTTACTGACCACGTGATTTGCATATCCCCAACCTTCTTTGTGTTTTCTTATGTTGGACTTGGTGGATGCAAAATTGGTCATGTTCATTTTTTAATGACACACAATTCACTCACTTGTTTAAACGTTTCTTTTAGTGAGTACAATTATTTTATTTGATGCCTCCGGCCAATAACATTAACATTCAAAAGGCTTTTCCCACTCCCTGATAACCTGATGACTTTACTTGTGCCCTTTCGTACCGAAGCACTTGAATTTATTCGCACGACTTACTCTGGCTATAGGCATCTTTTACATTTTTACGATTGACTTTGTCCTCATTTTCATGTTCACGACTACTTTACACAAATATCGGATTTTCCACTTAGACGTTGTTGCCTTATGCAACCCAAGAGCACTGTCAAACGTTCTGGCCCAGGTATTAGAATGTAACCAACGTTAATCGAATTTCCTTAAGCATGAAAACGTTGATTCGCGACTAATGAAAACCGGATGGTCCTGACGCGAATGTCTGCTTGTGCCTGTGATTCGTCTGCACGTAATCAAGACATATTGTTATGTTTCAATTTGTTGGCGATATTCAAAGCGATGATACTCATCTCAATGATACGTATCCTTTTCACTCGCTTTGACATTACTCGGTGCAAAACTGTGCGTAAGTAAATCGTAATATCGCATTTCACAAACAAATTTCATGAAACGGGCTTGTTTTAATTGACACTTAAGAGTTTGCTCGAAAACTCGAAATGTATTTGCGAGTGATATCGTGTTCCTCATCAATTTGTGACACATCGAAGGATGCCAGGACGCACTCGTGTAGCTTTTCATTCCAGCTAAAGACTTTTAAGCAATTAACACTTCAGCTGTTAAATGATTGCGTGCAAATTGAATATTTATTTAAAGCAAATTAATAAAATTTCAATCGATTCAAATCAATATTGAATCACAATGCAATGAAATTCGCTTTGCCCAATAACGCTAGGCTCTTGTGCTCAGACATTTTTGAGAATCATTCATTTAAAGGTGCATTTAAGCGTTAACACATCAAATCCGGGGTACCCTCACAAAAGTTTGGTGAACAACGGGGTGTTGTTTCCGATTGTATGCTTATGACATAGCCTGTGTTTCGCTCAGTGTGAAATAGTATAGGGGAGTGTAGAGGAGATATGGATAAGTCGTCTGCCACTACGCGTCTATTAAGCGCTGTTATGTTTGCTACATCTACGCTAACTTGCTTTGTCTACCCCGCTTTATAAACAAGAGCAAAACTTATTTAATTAGCTTGTCGGAGTAATTCACTCTCTGCAACATAATAGTAATTAAAAAATGACTTGAAAAATCAATTTGGCAAAAAAAAATGGAATAACCTCGTCATGGATTATCACGACAAGAGTGGATCGATGAACTTAAAGCTTTGTGTGGCGATGAAGCACCATCCTATAGCACTGTGCAAAACTGGTTTAATGAATTCAATTGTGGCCGACGCTTGCTCAAAGACGAAGGTCGTCTAAAAACGACCATTGTGCCAGAGAACATTGATGCCGTGCGTAAACTGATAATGCAAGATCGTCATGTGACATACCGTGAGATAGAGGCATCCTTGGGCATTTTTTCCACCAGCATACATTCGATATTGCATGAACACCCGGCCGTAAAAAAGGTTTGTTCTCGTTGGATCCCGCACATTTGACAATCGCTCAAGAAAGGCTCGTGTCGATTGGTGCAAAGAAATTTTGAAAAAATACGATCGCAGTGCTTCGAAAGACGTTTATAAGATCGTCATAGGTGACGAATGAGCCTGCAACAAAACAGCAATTGATCTTCCAAGACGAGCCAAATCGAATGAAAGTTGTTCGTGGAAGAAGCACTACGAAGCAAGTGCCAGTTTCTTCGGCAAAACTGGTCATGTGGCGACTGTTCCGCCTGAGCAACGAAGGAGGTCAATTCCGAGTGGTACACCACAATTTGTTTGCCTGAAGTCTTCGGAGAAATTCGAAAAACGAACATGCCAATGCGAGCTTTCACGCATCGGCTCAAACCAGCGAGCTTTTGACCGGCCAACACGCCGAACTGATGGGTCATCCGCAGTAAAGCCTTGACTAGGCACACAATGACTTGTTTTTGTTCCCTCACATCAAGAAAAAAAATGCATGGTCAACGATTTCCGTCGCCGGATGATGCTGTTGAAGCGTTCAAAAACCATGTTTGGAGGTGTCTCAATCGGAGTGGAAAAAGTGCTTTGACAATAGGTTTGAGCGCATGCAAAAGTGTATAAATCATGCTGGAGAATACTTTGAAAAACAATAAATCCATTTTTGATGATAAATATTAGCATTTTCATTGTTAGGCTAGACATATAAATAGCAGCCCTCGTACTACTTATTTGAATGGTTGGGGTGACAAAATTCAAAGAGTATAATACTCTCTTGTTGTGTATATGGTTGTGGCACAACATTTTTATTATCCCCATAACAATAGTATGATTCACACACAAAAACATATTAACATATTCCCAAAAACATATTATGACAACCATAGTATGATCCTCACAACCATAGTTGGTTTCACATAAAACCATAGCATGATCCTTACAACCATAGTATGATACACACGCAATAATGTTATGACCCCTACATCCAAAGTTTACTCCCACTCAAGTTCAGAATAATAGTAGTGAAAGAAAGAAGAAAGTGTTTTAATTATTTAAAATATTTCAGTTATACAAATCTAAAGCTAATTATAATTTAAAGATAACTCGTATTGCGCAAGATGCATTGTTCTTGAAACCTATTCAAATTAATTAAAATTACAATTATATAATATGATTGCCGTAATCATATTATTATAACCATAAACCCCAAAAAATAATGCTTTCGTCGTACGAACCATATTTATACTGTTTGTAGAATCATATTTTCATTTTTAAATTTTGCAATAATACATTTGTTACATTTCAATAATATGTATTAATATTGCCGCAATCATACTATTGTTATAAAATATTCAAGAAAAACAATACTATGGTTGCGATAAACATAATTTTATTGCAGAGAACATATTAGTGTTGCCGTGACCATAAAGTAACCATTTTTTTCTATAAAATGAACTTTCATTTTATAGACTCCTAAACAAGTTTCGTGGGCCATCAAACAAGACGGTTCAATTTTTTCTGGATAACTCAGCCCCTAGCCCAAATTTGTCATACTTATATGGCCCAGTTCTGTATCCTTTAATATCCAAAATAGTAATAAGCTTGAACGACAATTCGCTCGGAAGACAAAACATAGCCCTTCATATTCAATATTCACTACATACATAAAGTATGTAAGCCTTTAACCCACTATCGGCCTATATTGTTAAAAGCCGGCTTCGAACGGCTAATGTTTTTAAGGATTTTATACATGAGTTTATAGAGTTTAGGGTCTTATACGTAAGTTCGGCGGCATTTGAGAGGGTGCTAACACAGATTTGCAGCAGAGTGTTTTGTGTGATAGTTGCGCACACTACTTAGGCGTTTAAGATAAGAATAATTAAACAAAGGGTAAATATTCAAAAATAAGTATAAAATAGGGAGAAGAATTCGATAAAAGATTGTTACAGTCGATAAAGATGGCAATTTCAAGAAACGTTTTCTACTTAAACTGTTTTAAGTACAGGATGGAGCGCGACATTTTGCTTATTTGGGAATGAAATAAAAAATTTATGAACCTTAACAAAAATTATTTTATATTTCAATTATATTGAACAGTTAAGGAATTTGTAAATAAATGGTTTTAAATAGTATATCTGGCAAATGTCGACCTTTGCTATCCACACACTGCTGCAAACGTTTTCTGAAGTTTTCATGAACTCTAAAAATAATGTCGACTGGTATTCTGCCAATTTCAGCCTCATGCTAATTAGGTCTTCCAAGGTGTTGGGACGGTTAATATGCACCGTCGACTTCAGGTAACTCCAAAGAAAAAATTCGCATGGGGCTAAGTCTTATGAGCGTGCCGTCCAGTTCACATCAGCCCTCAAAGAGATAAGCGGATCAGGAAACATTTGCCTCAAACAATCCATTATAACACTCGCTGTGTGTGCAGTGGCACCATCCTGTTGGAACTATGTACCCTCTAATTGCATTGCCTCAAGAGGCGGAGGAAAAATCCTGTACCATAGTCAAGTACCGTTCAGAGTTCACAGTTACGACAAGATGGTTATTCTGGAAAAAGTAAGGGCCAATGATTCCTACTCGTGATATGACACACAGTGACGCGGTCCGAATACAGAGGTTTCTGGTGAAGTTCTCTGAAGTTTGTTTCACCAGGAACACGTCAGCGCGGAGGAACAGCGAATCGTAAACGAAAAGCATGCTGTGCGCATTTGAAAAAAACGCTTCAACACATAATGACCTCATCTCACGTGTCCAATGCATAATGACAACTAAAAGGCAGAATAAAAATCTCCCTTCTGCTACTATAATCCACCTACACTCTCCACTCTCTTGGGCCAACAGTGCCGCTACACCCAGCAGTGCAAAAAAGAAAATGACCGCGCTCCACCCTGTATATCGGAGTGCGTAAGTTTTAAAATGACGTTTTTACCAAATTTGCTAAGCAATTTAAAAGCAAGTGTAGCTTTATTATTTAGAGCACCTTGTGTGGAAATGAAATTAGTAGGATGCAGCCGTAAAATAAAAAAAGTGTCTCTAAATTCGGCAAGTATGGCTAACTTTTCAGGGGTGCCACGTATCCACGTAGCAAAACAAAACAACAGAAACAAAAAAAAAAGTGTTGTAAATACAACACGAACAAACATGCGGAATGTTAATGGTTGTTTACGCCATTGTAATCTATAAATAAACAACAACAGCTTCAACATCCGGCTCTCTCTCTCTCTCTGCGGACTACAATAACAACTAGGACGAGTCTACACCAAAACAAACAAAATGTACGTACAACACGTACACACATTCATCGACATTTACACACACACACAATACATCGCGTATACAATTCAAGTCCAGTTCAGATGGTTCGATTTAGACCACGAATTAATCCAATCCAAAAGAAGCCGCCATGGTGAAGACTTCGTTGCCTTTTTGTCCCCAAGAATTTGAAGATTTAGATAGCGATTTAACGAAGCCATCCGTAGGGTATCGTATACTCGGAACAGGGCTTAGCCATTGGTTGAACTGGTTCACACAATTAAACCGTACAAAGATCGCATTTTTATTTGAAACCTTTTTTGCCGCCGGCTTTGTGTTCGTTCAGTTAATATTGATTGTGTTGTTCTTTGCTATCCGTAAAAACGAGAAAACGAGAAAACATAAACGAGCATGCCAATGCGAATGAAACGCAGAGATTAAAAACTATTTTATAAATGGGAAACCACTTCCTTTATTTTTCCTTCCATTGTTTGTGGTTTTCGCGTATATAATTAAGATATCACGGTTAACTTCGCTTTTGGCAGTTCGCTTAAAATAGAAGGTTTCACGGGATTTCTAGCGTCTTGAGAATTAAAAGGCTAGAGGTAGTAAAATCTTGGCTTTTGCTATTAAAATGAATCAAAATACTCCGTTTGGGCAAGTTAAACGGGGTTTGGGGTGAACATTTGGGAAAAATACCGCACAAAATACGAATAAAAATCAAGAGTCACCAATACGAGGTGACACATATCAGTAATTCCGTGACTTTTCCAACTTCCCTCGTAGTTATATGAAATGCAAGACTACTGTCAAATTTTGAGAGAGTTCCGTCATTTAGTTTGTGTTAAACAGCTATTCAAAACATACAATCTCCTGAGTTTTGTTAAAAATAGAAATAATGTAAAACAGCTTTTAGGGTGTATGCGGGATAATCCACATCGATTAACTTCAAACGCGAAAAACAATAAACGAAAAAGTTCCGGACCATCATAAACGCGGCAACCGCTTGCCATATCCTGCTGGCCGAATACCCAAAGTACGACCAAGTTTTCCAGCAGAGGCAGCGGGACTCGCAGACGAGCGATCCTGACCCTAAAATTAGGGATCTCAACTCTGAGATCATTAGGTTGGTCAATGAATACAAGCGGAACAAATGGCTAAACCACTTGAAGCAGTGCATTTTAAGTTCCAAAATTGGTATGTTGTGGACAACGGTCAAATCGCTCTCTAAACCTGCGAGGAAGGATGATCGGATAGCCGTCACGTTCGGCGATAGAACAGTGACAGATCACAAGAAGTGCGCATGTTATTTTAAGCGGGGAAAAGAAGAGTATTGCGTTGTATCCGCGAGTCGAATAGGCACCACAACAATTTACCGTTGGTGAAGTTGCCCATGTAATCCGCAGCGTAAAGTCATTAAAGGCGCTGGGACCGGACGGAATCTCAATGCTGATGTTAAAGCACTTGGATACCCCGGGAGTAGAGTACATGACCAAAAAGCTCAATCTAACGCTAGCCCCTCACTTAGTTCCCGATGCCTGGAAAATGGGCGGAGTGGTTCCGCTACTGAAGCCAGACAAAGACGCAAGTAAAGGAGATTTATAAAGGCCGATCTCCTTGCTGTAAGCGAATATTAAGCGAACTTATTGGATCGATTTAACGAGGATTTAAAAAAACGACCCCTTACGGCCAAGAAAAAATTTATTAAATTTAAAAGATAATGCACGGGTGCGCACACGCGAGCAGTCTTAATGGCAAAACTGCATGAATTGGGTCTCGAATTGGCACCTCATCCGCCGTATTCTCCGAATTTATCCCCCAGTGAGTGAATACTCCCTATTTCCAAACCTAACGAAATGGCTCGGTGGAAAGAGATTTGTTGATCAAAAAAATGCCTATTTAGGGAGCACGAAAATCCTATTTTTTGGAAGGGATTCAAAAAATTGGAGAAACGCTGGACTAAGTGTATTGAGCAAAAAGAAGATTATGTTGAAAAATAAATTACTTTTTAGCAAAAAAAAACTGTGTTTTATTCGAAAAGTCGCGAAATTATTGATATGCCCTCTTAGTTTGTTATAAATCTTCTATAATTCAATAAACATCTAAAATTGTGAACAACTCTTCCCTCTTTTTTTTCAATGAACATAATTTTGCCTTGCTGTTACATCCCATTTCTCAGAATGTGAAAATTCCACGACCTCTATATTCTATACTACCGGTGGGTAAGGGTATACATATATGTTGGTTTAAACTTTACACCCAAAGTTAGTAGCATGTTGAGTTCAATCTTTTTTAACACCAAAATGAAGACACCACGACTTTTTAATTGCCTAGTCGAAAGAGAAGCTTGTCTGTTTTTATCAAAAAATGGGGGGGGGGGAATCACTATAATGATCATGGAACGCGTGCTTTGTGCAAGACGAAAACCAGAGCGATGGTTTCCCACGAACTGTGTGTGTATGTGTGTGTGGGTGAAGGAACAATTCGTGTATAAAAATCTAACAACGTTTGAATTTCCACAAGTGGACGAAATTATGCAAGATCTTCAAGCCAAAAACCGCACGAGTCGCTAGGTAAGTTTAAATGTTCCTTAACCAGCCGCCGAAACCATTTTTCTTGGCGAATAAACACAATCAAGTGGTTGTCAAAAATTGTCAAGTTTTTGTTCGTTTGCATACTTTAGTTTTTTCATATTCGCATGCGAGCGATATTTTGAATATTCTCATATTTGTTTGGAAAACAATTATTTGTGTATTTAAATGTTCGCATTTCGTTTCTGTGGCATACTCGTATTTATTTTGGTTGAAAGAAAAACAAACATAAAGTTCGTAAACATAACAATTCGTAGTTCTGAACCGGGGGGAGGGGGAAGTATTGTGTACTCATACACTTCTATACACCCTACATCACATGATGGAGTGTATAGATATTGCATTTAGTATTTTTTTTTAAAAAAAAGGATTTATGCAGGCAGTTTAAATTTCGAAGCAGTTGACGAATTATTCTATTTCAACTTCTGAATGAAAAAGGAACATTACGTCTAAGTAGCTAACTGGTTCTACTTTACATACAGCTACAAACTTAAATCCCCTCTTGGCGGACTAAACCTGTACAATTCTATTATCAGCGCCTCCAAATGGCGCGTTAAAACATGGTTATTTGCGCAAGTAGTGGCAGCGATGTTGAAAGTGTTAAAGAAAAAGGTTCTTCCTTATATTTATGGACCCCACTTCTAAAATGGCGTTGAAGTATTGAAGATTGCGCAGGGACATGTTTTGCGCATGGATAGGAGCACTCCGGCACTAAAAAACATCGACGGTGACCACACGATGAAGGTGCCGGACGAATCTCTGGTGGAAATACCAAGACCTGACGAATCTCTCTATTACCCATTATTTATTCCAAAATAACATGGGGGTGCCCATACTGCTCAGAAGTTAGTGTGGGCATCCAATGGGACATGGCAGATCTTAAGGATTTCTATATCAAGCAATTTGTCGTTTGTTCGACACAATATTCAACCCCATAATCTCTCAAATATCGCAAATCACACTAAAAGCATGAAAGTGGAATTATTTAGGGAATATAATTTAAATTCAATATCATTTTACTTGTTGTCACCCTCTCTGCCAAATAGCAGTAAATTGTACACAATCTATTTCCATCGTACAAGTGTCTCAGTATCATCCGCAGACACAAGCTTTTTCATTCGAACATCAATTACTCCAAAGAAGGCATTGCCCTGCCATTCTCGAATTCATTTAATTTCCTTTATCAGAAATCAAACTATTTCCGTCGTCAGAGTAAAAGAAGTGAAAGGTAACTTTCACAATTTCCCAATCACTTTAACAAACATCGACATCGACATCGCGAAACTTTGTATGTATTCACTTCCAAAGATTTGCTACCGTATCAGCAAAACATGCTCACGGCGACACTTAACATTAAACATGTCGGAGCAGAAAAGTGCAAATGAAAACATAGAAGGCCAGGAAAAACTCGATTGCCTCTGTCGCCGTCCACAGTGACTTTTAGAAGTTTACCTTCCTCAAATCACCGACACGCAGCCAGACGCAAACACAAACACTAACTCACACTCACATTGGGGCACACATACAAACACACGTGCAAAATAACAACAGCTTGGCAAATACGCACCAAATGACAATTGCAAGTGTATTTCTTGATAGGGGGGTGGGGAGACAGTAGTTCGGTCGTTCCAGACACTTTAGCACAGAGAGGGAACATTCCAAATTTTAATAAAAATACAAAACTACTCACGCAGACCTAATCGGTTCGGACAACAAATATTCTGTTGGACAAGAACACTTTCTGTTGCATCCAGAATATTTCTATAGTCTTTGAAGTCGAGGCACACAGAACAATGTTATTTTTCGTCGGTAATATCGGTTTTACAGAAATCATATAGAAGTCAATTTGAATTTTCGATACACAAATATCGATATTTTCAGGCAATTAAGGGCAATTACTCAATACTTAAATACTCAAAATAAACCCTTCTATATTTGGTTTCAAAAAATTGGTATCAGATGAAAACGAAATTTTAGGATCGACGGTTTGAAACCATATAAAAGCAAAACCCTTAGCTTCATTTTCGCGCTTAAGTTAAAAATTAAAATGGATTTTAACTCAAAAGTTGTTTATTCTTAGAAGGAGCAAAATACAGTTCGTTAATCGTTTGAGGTAATCATTGTCTCAACCATTGATAGTGCCAGGTCCTTTCTTTATGAAGGAGTGGAGCTATCGATGGAAGATTTTTACAGTGGGTAGATTTGACGACTAGAAGAAAGTTTCTTGCTTAAATAAGAATTTTGTTAATTTGAACATGTGCGATATGATTCTAACTGATTCTGTTGATGTTTTAAAACTATCCTATTTTAAGGAAGATATTTATTTATACCTTTTCTTTTAGCAAAGAATCAGGAAATCATAAATTGTGTTTCTCAAGCTATGCAAAAAGTATGAGTTATGTTTGAAGAAAATGCAAAAACAAATTTACGGCTATTTATTGCATACTCGTATTCGTTAATTCGCATAGATATTCAATACAAGTTACTGGCAGTTTACCAAATGACAACAAATATGCCTACATTAATTATTGATCAAACCTCTTCTGCACCCTATGCTACTTAGTCCACTTGTACCTACTCTAAAACCGATTTAGAGTAATAAAAAAAGTAATACAAACGAGCAATCAGAGCCTTAATTTTATACGCCGTGTTTTTGACTTCCGGATGTCTTAAGACCAATGAAATAACGGATGGTTAAGTATTAAGGGCCGACGTTGAGTGTGAACCACACCTAAACGTCAAACTTTTTTCTGCATTTCATTTGACATTTCTTAATTTCAGACTAACTCTATTTAAACCATGGAAAGATACACAAGCGAGCAACACGTTAAAGTAATTCAGAATGGTGAAAAGAAATGACAACACTGGATGATGAATTTTCGAAGAAAATCATCTTTAGTGATGAGGCACATTTTCACCTCAGTGCATTCGTCATTAAGCAGAATTGCTTCATTTGGGCGAAAGATGAATCCAAGAGTGATTGCCGAAAAACAATGCAACCACAAAGAGTGATGTTTGGTGGGCTGGCGGCATCATCGGCCTGTATTTTTTTTCCAAAATTAGGCCGTTCATGCAGTTACTGTGAATGTTGTTCGCTATCTTGAGATGATAACGAACTTTTTATGACTCGAATTGAAAGATATGGATGTGGACGATATGTGGTTTACACAGGACGGTGCCACTTGCCACACAGCTACACGTAAAAAAAAGTTTGGTTGGGATAACAATATGCGAAGAGCATCATACTATTGTTGGGTATATGGTTGTGGTACAACAATATTATGTTCCTTACAACAATAGTATGATTCACACACAACCATACTATGATCCCCACAACCATATTATGGTTCACACTCAACCATTCCATGATCTCCACAACCTTGATCCCTCACAACCATAGTATGGTTTACATTCAGCCATTTTATGATCCTCACAACCATAGAATTTTTTTAATTCAACCATAGTATCGTCTTATCTACCATATTATGAACACACACAATTATACTATAATTCCCAATATTAATGGCTAGAATTAGGTTAAGTTGTCAACTGTGGATTTGAATTCTGAAAATTATTTGAAAATACATTTAATTCAAAATATCAGGAGTTATTCATTTAACAGTAGAAACAAATCAGTAAAAAAAACGTAAGCGTTTTTATTAAAAATATTTCAGTTAAACAAAGCCAAAGCAGTTTGTTCGAAAAATTTTAATTTCCATATAAAATGTACAATTTGATTGCATTAGATCCGTAACAATAACATTGTTCTAAAGAGCATATTCATATGAAATTTACAATTATATAGTATGATTGCAGTAATCATATTATTGTTAACATAAAACCAAAAAAAACAATACTTTTATCGCTCAAACCATATTTATATTGTTGGTACGACCATATTTTCAATTTTTAATTTGGCAATAATAATATTGTTGCATTTCAACAATATTAACATTGCGGCAATCATACTATTGTGAAAATTAAATTCAAAAAACAATACTATGGTTGCGACAAACTTTTATTATTGAGAACATGTTATTATTGCCGTGACCATATAGTAACGATAATTTCTCTGCGTGTAACGAAACAATGGCTCTTTTGCGCGACAAATTCAATGGCCGTGTCAGCTCACGTCGTGGCGACGTTAATTGGCCGCCAAGATCATGTGATTTGACACCGTTGAACTTCTTTCTTTGGGGTTATTTGAAAGAAAATGTGTACGTAGATAAGCCAGCAACAATTCAAGAGCTAAAGGATAAAATAGTTCGGCACATAATCGGCATAGAACCTCAATAATTTCGTAAA
This sequence comes from Hydrotaea diabolus, assembly GCA_963513945.1. Lineage (NCBI taxonomy): Eukaryota > Metazoa > Arthropoda > Insecta > Diptera > Muscidae > Hydrotaea > Hydrotaea diabolus. The sequence goes on from OY740719.1 coordinate 188,199,420, forward strand.
TATTTTTTTTTTTCAAAATCAACATGGGCCCTTGAAATTTAACCACCCTTTATGTGTTGCAAATTAAAAAAATGTTACTGATATTTTAGAGTTAACATAAAAAGGCTTATCATACATTGTTTGTATATTTTGGACGCTTTTCGCAATTAGCAGACTGCCCAAAGTATAGCAATTAGCAGCGTAGGAAAAACCCTTTAGTGTTGCTGTGTTTGTGCCGATCTTAAGGAAGTTTTCTGAAAAGGGTAGTAGAAGAGTACGCGACTTTTACACATGACACCTGAGCTCAATATATAAATAGTCCACATATCCATATCGGCAACAAAATACTTCTCTAGTGATCAATTAGGTCTGCGCAGCCAGCTTTTAATTTAATGTGCACACATAGCAGATATTCGTTTATTCCTTAAAGAGATGCTTGGCCCTCTCCTGCGACTAGAGTTAAATGAAAAAAATTCAACACCATGAAATATTCATCGGAGACCCATTAAAGTATATATATGATGGATCGTAAAACACTCGCCCATCCGAGTGTCTGTAAATAGGACGATAGCGGTTAAACAAATCAACCTAAGATGCTGACATTTTGCATGACGATGGCTTGCTCAGAAGCTGTTAGGGATTGTAAATGGGCGAAGTCGGACCAGGGGGGAACATGTTTACCTTTAAGGAACTAAATTTACCTTGCTAAAAGTCCACTTTTTTTTTTAATATTTTCTTAATAAACCGTAATATTTGTGGAAAAACTATGGGTAAAATGGATACTGAAGGTTGTAACGCACTCTACACCACAACAAAGAGAAGTTTTAACTCATGTGGCCCAAAAAAGTCCCGCATGGTGAAACGTGCGACCAATAGACAATATGGACTTATGGGTACTCATATTAAAACAAATGTTGTCCAAATATAGATTAATTTAGAAGTTTTGGCTGGTACGGAGCCATGGACCGAAAAGGCCCAAATAACGGACCATTTTCTTTTTTTGCGCTTTAGTTGCCGTTCATACGGCGGAGGGTGTATAAAGTTCGGCCTGGACCAACTTAACGACGACTTTACTTGTTTAATAATATAAATGTTGTTCTATGTCACACAAGATGTTTTGAAGCTAAAGCTATCGGAATATTGAACTATCGGGTCATCTTAACAAATTGTATGTGCCATGTGACCATCAACAATTTATTCTGCCCGAAATTACTTTACAGTGCTACAAAGGATGAGTACTTAATAGGGTGAGCCGATTTGTAAGGACAACGACTTGTCGTAATTGTGCCATCGATTTTCGATAGCTTTTTGCATGAGAAAAAAGTTTCACCTCGACATATTAAAAAATCATTTTCAAGGGGACTAAATTTCAATTTTTTACTATTTCTCAACTTTATTTTAAAGGTTTTTAAGAATTATTACCTAAAAGGTTTACCTTTCCACCCTAGTATCTTATCACGCCTTAAAACCGTGGTTACAACTTATTCCGCTCTTATACTATCTGACGTAGCTTTTAAATATCCTTTGGATTTCGCACATGATTTCCGATCTGTTAGACCACCGTTTCATAGAAAACTTGCCACTTCGTAACTCTGCATATGCAAGATTCATCCTCAACTAAATGCCAAAGTAGCTCCGTACAGACATTTGTACAGTGTGTGTTCGTGCATGTGTATTCACGTGTTTACGCGCATCTTGTCTGGATGTTCCGAAAAGCAGCGTTTTAATTTGAGTGTTTACCCAGCCTAAACACCGACTGCCTCGAAAGGCAACGGGAAGAGGAACAAGGACAAGGAACAGGAAGAAGAGCAAGAACAAAGGACTTTATGTTTATGTTCCTCCCCGAACGGTTTCTGGTTCAAGTGTTTACACAGTGCCGTGTTCTGTGCTTGCAAAACGAACCTGCAAGTGAAATGATTGGGTGTCTCGACTGACTTCTAATTCACTGCCGGGCATTCTTAGTTAAGTGAAACTTCTATTAAGGATTATTTGTTCAATTTAGGGATAGAATAACGTAGAAAGTGGAAAGTCTGGGTAATGTGCCCGATGAGCGCAACTGACCTCACCCTGTCGCCAAGCATTTGGAAGGCATCAACGAGAAAGACCAAAAACCCAAACTTGAAACGAAGTTAAGACCATAACAAACAATCGAGTCAGATGGAGAAACGACCAGCGTCTGCTTTCTCAGGCGTGATGCCCGAAAACATTGATAATCTTTGTAAATGGGTAGCTTTAACTGGATCAGGAGCATTGGAATCCGTTTAAACATGTCCGCAGAAAATTTTAAAAAGCATAACACACAACTTTGAGGATATAAACTTAAATATCCCCAAAAATAAACGATAAATTGAAATAATTTGTAAAGAATACCGTGAATCTCGGACCAAATGGAAAGTTCAAATGTTACTTTATTATTAACTATAAAAATCTAACTACATTAAAATACCTTTACTCAACTTTATAATTATAATTGGTTATTGTAGCTGAGTAGTTACTTACGAGCTTCAGTCGCAATCCCATCACAAAACGAAATAAACTTCTGCTAAGTATGTCAGCTGTGCTCCATATACTTTATACACCCTGCCTGGAACATCGCTTCACTACTCGTAGAGAAGTGCTTAGTTGGCAACAAAATTAGTCTCCATCTCATCGGTGCTTACGAAGCGTTCTCAGTTAAATATTATTTTTAAAGCTATGCGCCCTACAATAGGTTTCTTTTTCAAGGCCGAAAAATACCTTGGAGTTTTAATGGATAAAAAACAAAGTTTAGTAAATATGACTGACGAAACCTCAGAAAAAGGTTGACGAGTTTTCAAAGGTCCATTGACCATTAAAAATGGGTGGTCCGCCCATAATCTTGCGTTAATTGTTAATTGCACTAAAGTCAAGCTTTTGGCCCAACTTAACTTGACATTTCCTTGTTTCAGTTTTTAGCAAATTTTACGATGGAGAGGTACACAGTGAGGATTGTTAAAACCTTTTACAAAAATCGAAATGCATTTCGTGCACTTTGTACTTTTTTTGGTCAGTGTAATCGACTAAATGTGTCCACAATCGGGAGAAATGTAAGCAAATTTCAAGCAAACCGTGACTACAGGAAAACACCTGAGAGTGCTGGCCCAGTTCGGTCAGCGGAAAATATTGATGTTGTTCGCGATAGTGTGGCAGAAAAGCCGCCAACCTCGACTCGTCGATTTGAATTAACACGCTTACAAGGTTCAATTGACTAAAGAGCTTAAGCCTACTGAACATTTCAGGCGTCGTCCATACGCCGAATGGTTGGATGAACGGATAGCAGTGAAAGGTGACTTTACAAAGATCGGATAGTGGTATTCCACCGGGGCCATGGCGAGCCAATATTTTGTTTCACACATAATAGTCATATATCCTCATATATTTTAAAAATACTAAGATAATTTTCTGAAGTTTTTTGTTTTATTTACAATTGACCCGTGCACTTTAGTTGGAACAAAAATCTACTCTTCTGTTATAAGATCAGCATTAACTTTTGCCTGTACCTTATAGCAAAAGGCAGCCAAACCCCATATTTAAAATTACAAGTAATTCAAAATAAATGTTAAAAATAAATTATACGAGGGCTGCTATATATATATATATATATATATATATATATATATATATATATATATATATATATATATATATATATATATATATATATATATATATATATATATATATATATATATATATATATATATATATATATATATATATATATATATATATATATATATATATATATATATATATATATATATATATATATATATATATATATATATATATATATATATATATATATATATATATATATATATATATATATTTCTGACCTAACAATGAAAATGCGAATATTTATCATCAAAAATGGATTTATTGTTTTTCAAAGTATTCTCCAGCATGATTTATACACTTTTGCATGCGCTCAAACCGATTGTCGAAGCACTTTTTCCACTCCAATTGAGACACCTCCAAAACATGGTTTTTGAACGCTTCAACAGCATCTTCTGGCGACGAAAATCGTTGACCTCGCATTTTTTCTTGATGTGAGTCATTGGATGCCAAGTCGGGGCTGTAGGGCGAATGTCCCATTGATTCGACGTTTAGGCCGGTCAAAAAGGTGCTAGTTTGAGCCGATGTGTGAGAGCTCGCATTGTCATGGTGCACAATGATTCGTCTTCTCTTGTTCGTTTTTCGAATTCCTCCGAAGACTTCAGACAAACAAATTGTGGTCAGAATTGACGTTGCTCAAGTGGAACAGTCGCCACATGACCAGTTTTGCCGAAGAAACAGGCGACCATTTACTTCGAAGTGCTTCTTCCACGAACAACTTTGGTTAGATTTGGCTCGTCTTGAAGAACCACACGGTCGATTGCTGTTTTGTTTCGGGCCCATACGCATTGGTCCAAGATTCGTCACCTGAAGCACCGAGATCGTATTTTTTCAAAATTTCTTTGCACCAATCGACACGAGCCTTTTTTTGAGCGATTGTCAAATTGTGCGGCATCCAACGAGAACAACCCTTTTTTACGGCCAGGTGTTTATGCAATATCGAATTATGCTGGTGGAAGTAATGCCCAAGGATGCCTCTATCTCACGGTATGTCACATGACGATCTTGCATTATCAGTTCATGCACGGCATCAATGTTCTCTGGCACAACGGCCGATTTTGGACGACCCTTGTTTTTAGGCGAGCGTCGGCCACGATTGAATTCATTAAACCAGTTTTTCACAGTGCTTTAGGATGGTGCTTCATCGCCATACAAAGATTTAAGTTCATCGGTGCACTCTTGTCGTGATAATCCAAGTCGAAAGTTAATCCATTTTTTTTGCCAAATTAATTGGTTGGAGTCACTGTAAACAACACAAATGATGGTCGCACGCCAAAACGTTCTGAGTACGTTTATGCTGAAAAATGTCAAACTTTCCAATGGAAATGTCAGATTTTTTTAAATTTATGTGTGAAAGATTACGTCACGTAAGTGACCACCATTTTCAGCCGCGCAAAGTTGAGCTCTTTCAAGAGCATTTTCCATGACTCGAATTAGAGTATCTGGCAGCAAAGCTCTTATTTCGGCCCGAATATTCTCCTTCAGCTGTTCAAGGGTTCTGGGTTTATTGATATACACCCTCTCTTTTAAATATCCCGAAAGGAAATAACCCGGTGCTGTTAAATCCGAGAACGGACAGGCCAATTGAATGCTGAATTTTTGAAAATTAAACGTTGTTGGAAGCTAATTGCATAAATTGGGGATCTCCTGGCTTTAAGTGTTGCACTAACTGCACCTTGAATGGAAAAAGATGTAAATTTATCCTTAATATTCTGCATAAAGACCTGTCAGACATTTTCAGTTGAGCAGAGCGCCCTCGAGTTGTTTCAGCATTCTCCTTAATACTCTCCTGAACGCGTTGAATATTTCCTACATTAATTACAGAACGGGATCTTCCGCTTCGTGGAAGATCCCTCGCTGAGTCTTGTTCCCGGAATCGCGTCACTAACCGTCGAATTATTAATTCGGAGGGTGAATTCCGCACATTAAAATTACGACGATAGGCTCGTTGAGTTTGAATTATTGATCGATGATGTTCAAAATAAAATTCTATGATTTTGACTCGTTGGATAACGTTGTAACTTTCCATGAGTAATCTCCCAGATTTATTTTACAAGTCCTTAAAAGAAAATGGGGGAAAATATTTACATTACAAAATTTATTAATTTTTCAAATCGCTTTGCGACTTTTGCCGCACCCTGTATAAAATCCACAAATTATATACGGACTGATAGTACTTCAACACTAGCGAACACTCTTCTCTCGGTTAGGGTCTATAGACATCTCACTGTATCTACTCGTATGTATAGATTTAATATATTTCAACTAATCATAACTTATACATTGTGTTTTCTAATAATGTTTGAAAATATTTTCAATTCATTTTGTTACTCTATGAATGAGACACACACGTCATTCAGTTTTGAGTATTTGTAAGATACTAAATTTTATTTATACAAAAAGAGATTATATCAAATTTTGAAAATATTTTAGATTATCTAGTATAACCTCCAGCAGAGATTACAAATCAAAGCGGAGTCCAAATATACAAAACATAATATACAATACAATTTTCAATACTGGTATTCATCCTAAGTACACGAAAAGTGACACATTTCTTTTGTGTGCGGGCTGCTCCTACCACTGGCCATTATCACCATGTGGAAAAGTACGATCATGAGCGAGCATACAAATATAATCTAATGTATACAATTTTATGGGCTGTAATTGAGAATGCAACATTAGCCAACACACAATTTAAAACATGTTCAACTTTGAACATTCTGCCAGCGGAAAAAGTTCTTCAGGTTTTCTTTATTATTCTTTTCCTAAAACGCGTCCAACTTTGAACACTCTATTTTTTCGTCAACAAAATATAGGAATTTATATAAAATTCAATAGAGCGTTTTTAATGAATGAACGAGATCATTTGTAGTAAAAGATGTATAAATTAAAAATAAAGTAAGTAAAAGATTTTGTTAAAGATTTTGCTTTAAAACATTTTTTAATGGAAAAAAGTCGTTCAAGTATAAGCGTTAAGAAAACTTGATTTAAGCGAATAAAAACGTTTAAATTCCGACCACGATTTGAAATTGTCACCACAGCCGAGTTTTAGGCTCTTGTTAAATAAAAAAGGTTTATTAATATGATATAAATGTCAACAAGCTAAAATGCCGCTAATCGTCTTATCGAATATGTCGAAAACTAAAAATAATTGTAAATTAGTCCGTTTGAAAACAAACGGATTTCGATTTGAAACACCAAAAACTTAATACAAATTACGTATAAATAAAGTATCGTGACGAATGAAAATAAAAATAATATTAATAAATATATATAAAAAGTTTATGGTATCGAAAAAAGTTCAGAAACATATTTTTTGATTTAAGAAATTTTTTTATATGTAATCAAATGTTCTTGAGCTTTGTAGAAGAAAAAAGGCAATAGTTGGCTAGGCAAACAATATGGTATTCTACGCCATTCCGGCATGCATAACACCCTCACTCGAAAAGATACGACAAGCCAAACCGCATCCTTTCGAATAAGTACTCGTATTCCTCGTAAATGATTTTGCAAGATTCCAGATCCCACTGTACGAGTATTTAGTGTCTTGTGCAATTTTCCATACTTCACTGTGCTGCTTGTTTTATTGGTTTTGGGTTTAATGGTTTCTTACAATTTATGTTGTGCCCAACAAATTAGGAGACGATGCACTCGGATCAATGCATCGTTGACTTTAGATTTATGGGTGCACATTCTCAGTTCGTGGTTGAGGCAGGGGAAAATGTAAATCATGCAAATGTTATCGCATCTTTGTATTTACGATTCTAATTTCGGTGTTTCAATTTGAGCAACGACAAAGAATATGTGACTCTGTGAGTGCCCTACACTGTGGTACACATGCAATCACTACAGGAGCAGCATACGAAACAAATCTTCACTACAACTTCTATGTTGATTTGTGTCGCATCAAAACCCGAGCCGAGATTGGACTCGTTTATGCATGTATTATAAGTGTTCGGTGGATTAGCCTGCCATATGGTCCTCATAAAAGTGGTTGGCAGCTATGTCTGATAATGGGTTGGTTGGGGTGTTACGAAGTATGTGAGATGCGAAGCGCTAAGCAAGGTTGCTCGAATTTATTTCTTCTACATGGGATTCCAACAAATAGGCTCCAAACCAATTTGGGTTTATTGGGCTAAGTTATATCGAATGGTCTGTGGGTCACCCGTAGGAACTGCATCTGACCTGACTTATTGGAGCGGCTGTACAGTACTGGCTGTGGTCTAGACATGTTAGATCGTACAGAGCGTGTCATCGACGGTGAAGATACTCTTCCTTTTAAACGGAGAATAGAGTATGATCTCAGCGTGGATTTGGATCAAAAGTGCGATCCATAACCCCCTCAGAATCGAGGATAGAGCATGATTTCAGTGTGGATTCATACTACACTGTGTGGTATAAAGACTTTAATCCCTCACCACAGTGTAATTTATGTCGATATAGCAAGCATTGAATTTATACTCTCGAAAGTGTGTCAGGTCCAAGGGTTTCGATCACTGACTTTATACTTCAAATGATACGAGTATCAGAAAATTGCGAAAAGTACTATTTTGCCCTTTTTTGTTGGTTTCCAATAAAATCAGTATTCCACAAACATGAAACGATGCTAATAAGGAGTGACAGCTATTTGCTGTTCCAAGTTTGCGTGCCTTTGTGGCGTATGCTTGTCCCAACCATTATACGTTAGATGTTAATTACGCTTTTGTTATGGTGTCGGCGTTATTAACTTGTTCTGTCGAGTTGGAGAGGCTGTTTGCTTGCTCTCTCTCCTCTCCTTCCCTTCCCTGCAGAAGCTATGCCAATAATGTGCTCCACCCCCAATCCTAATGCTGGCGATATACTCATATATTGCGTACATATCTTCTCATTTGCTGTTGTGGTTGCTGTTGCTGCTTTTTGCAATATCATCCTCAGCCATAATATTTTATTTAAATAAGAATCTTATCCGTAGCAATTATAAATAAACATCTGAATGCCTCGAGGCGGCAGCAGCAGCAGAGAAACGACAAATGAAAATGTTCAACTCTGCAACTTCTTTACTCCTTAAATGACAACGGCAACAAAAACAACAACAACAACAGTTTGAACAATTTTCCCATAAACATTAAATTTATCTCAGATTGTCTCTGAGTGTGTCGTCTTCCGACCGTATATTTATGGGGCTTGGGCTAAACATTGTATTACCATTTGCAGATGGACGCGGGCGGAAGGAGTACCTTAAGATTTTCAACACCATCGGAGCAGTTCTAAAGAAAGAGCCCGATATCCTAAGCACACGAGGCAGAGACAGAAAGAAATCATACGAAAGTGCCCGACGAAACAAGAAGTCATATGAAGACATTTGCCGATATTCCTTACTTAATCTCGAGAAGGAAAACGACCGAGAAAAACAGGACAAATTCATTTAAAATGGCCAAAAGGCAAAGGAATGCACCAACACAAATAAAATAATATTCAAAGTTTATGTTCAGTTTGGCTCGGTTTGGGGCCACACATGTATGAGTACACATGTACGAGTATGTATGTGGGTGTAAGCAGTCAAATTGAAGAGATGCTTGTCGGTCTGCCGACAATTAAAACGCTCGAACAAGCTCGTAATTAAAAGTGTGCGTGTATGTGGTCACATAAGTGTGTGTGTGTGTGAACATGATTTTAATGATATGCCACTGGGACACACACACACTCGTGGTCCACCTCAGAATCCGGATCATGTTGCTTCCACAAACGGGAAACCATTTTTGTCAGTTTTGTTATTGTGATATATATATATTTCGTTGATTTTTTGCGTTCAGTCTTTTCCAATAAAAACGGGGATGTTCTCGATTGGCGAACGCTTCGCCATATGATGGATATTAGCCTGGGAAGAATACATTGTAATTAAAAATTGCCTTTTGAAAAGTTGCATCGACATATTCACTTTCAGCTATTTTGATTTAATACAAACTTTCATGTTTCCCTCATCATCCCATTTAGAGGTGGAAAAGCTGTCATTGAAAAATTCGAGATGCTCTTATCCTGATTTGAATATGGGTTTTGTCACTTATGGTGACACATATTCGGTCTTTTTAATGCTGTTGTTGTAAAAGTACGCTTAAAATTCAGTTCCAAATCATTACATTTTTCTACATAGCCGATGTTCGAGGAGAAATCCGATCGAAAGCCGGACAATCCACTGGAAAAGTGATCATAAAGCCGGTGTTGAAATTGTTGGCGATATGTGTTTAGAGAAATATAAGAATATCTTGAAACATTGCTGCAAATATATTAATGTTTGGCTGCAAACACATATGGGTATAAATGTTTGCGAACCTTGCTGCAAACATATTAATGTTTCCTGCATTAGTATTCCAATGTTAGAGACGCTGTTTTTCCCCTCCGTGTTACTGCACTCAGCCCGTTTTTGAAAAAATTCGAAGACACGCTTTCATTTCATTGTGAAATACTAAATTTATCCAATTTGAAGTTATTACATTAATCGAAAATGAGTTTTGGAACTTGTTGCCTAGAAACATCAATGTAATAAACTGTTGCAGGATTTGATAAAAGCATTCCTAATGCCGATTTCCTTAAGTGTTTTACATTTAAAACTGTTTCTGTGTTGTTGAGTGAAAAAATACAATTTAATTCCTTAAATTCGCCCTGCGATGTTCTGGTAGTCGCCATAGCAAATCACTACTCGCCCTCCTTCCAGGGCATAGACAGACAATCTGGCATCTGCCACACCTTGACACATAAATTATTATTAGCATTTGGCTCATCTTCGTCCAAAACCGAAGAAAACAACAAAATTATAAAATCTGCCAACACCACCAAAACGGGAGCACAAAACTGAAAACAGAATGTTTCGTGTTTAATGCGAAAGATGAATTATGTGGCCTACAATTGGAAGATCAAGCGCCAACACGTGTACGTGGGACTGAAAGCGGAATTGGTTCGCTTACGTTCTTTTTTGTTTTCGTCTGATAATACTTAGGCATAGTAATTATGTAATGTCGAAAGTGTGGCGGGATGAGGTGCTTGCGGCTCGACAGCATCGCCGCAACAATGGCAGCCAACCACTTACGGCTGTGGTGTTGAAATGCCAAAACAAAAGCCAAAAAGAAAATAAACAATTTTGGCAGTGATAAATGTACTCCGAAAGCCAAGAAGTCATTACACACTCGGACTCGAATGGAAGAAACACATTCAGGCGGTGGAGGCAAGTGAAGGCGTTTGGAAAGGACCAGTTCCTTCATAAAACGTTTTTAATGACTTGGCATACACTTTTGATTTGTATCCCATTTTTAAATGAAAATATGTTTTATTAGTTTGCAGCAAAATTTCAATACGTGTCCATGGTGGAAACTTAAAGGCACCATTTCCTTTGTGAGATTTCCCAAAATATCGTGGAATAAATGCAATGCATTCTAAGTTACTTACCACCTAGCCACTTTCGGTATGTCAGTTGGCATTGTAGTGGGTGATAAGTTTTTACTGTGATCGAATGAAACCGGTTTATATAGAAAAGGATGTCTTATTAACCGGGAGACTTTAACCATTTGGACAACAAACTATTTTTTTAATGTTTCATTTTCCGATAAAAATTCTCATGCTAGGTTCCCCATATAAAATACTAAAACAAAAGCGACCATTTAGTGTACTTGTTTGTGAAATCAACCTGGAACTCTACTAGTTTTCTGTAGTTTAACTGGGCTTTTACTTCGTTTTGGTTTGCAATTTAAGATTGCAAGCAGAACATCACTTGCAAATTGTGAAATGCTATTGCCGCCTCGTCAATTTTACGATCGGCACAATCGTCAGTAATGGCACCTTTAATGAGTAGAATTCTAGAGAGCACAAATAACTCGGTTGACCTAAGCCATCTGTACTTTAAAATTCCGAATAACCATTTTCTCCCATTTCTTTGGCAAGTATGATTGGGGTGACAATATTCGAAAAAAATCATACTATCGTTGGGTATATTAGTGGCACAACAATAGTATGATCCTCACAATAATTGTATGATTAGCACACAACCATTCTATGATCGCCACAAACATTTAACGATTCACACTCAACCATACTATGATCCCCGCAACCATATTACGATCCACACAACAAAAGTGTGTTTCACCTACGACCATAGGATGATCCTCACAACCATACTGTAATTCACACGCAACCATGTTTTGTAACCTACAAACATAGTATGATCTCACTCAACCATAGTTTGATACCCAGAGTTAATAAATAGGTTTGGGGTGTATTTTTCAACAAAAACACGGTTTGGTGCGGTTTAGGGGCTTGTGGAATCATTGGTCCTTTTTTCAAAATGATGATGACCGAAACGTAACCGTGATTGGTGTTCGCTATTGCGCCATGATATCGGACCTGACGACATTTGGTTTAACAGGACATTTTGGACGGTGCCACCTGCCATACAGTTGCTCAAACAATGGGTCTAGGCTAACTTCACTGTTTGAACCGGTGAGTTGGTTGCCTAGATCGTGTGATATCACACCTTTAGACATTTTTCTTTGGGGCTACGTAAAGTCAAAAGTCTATGCTGACAATTCAGCTACGATTCAGGTTTTGGAAGCCAACATTACGCGTGTCATTAACGCCAAACCGGTCTAAACGCTCGAACGGGTCATCCAAACGGGGACACCCTGAGGCGTAGTTTCGGCCAACATTTAAAAGAAATTATATTCAAAAAATAAACGGCATATAATGTCCTAAGTGTGGGTTCCTCTTCCACTAGTTTCTCTTGCGGTGACTCCTGTTATTTAAGTGGAACAGCCACAATTCGTTAAGTTCACCCCACGATGTCGATGTTACTCGAGTTGAAAAATGTGACCAATCAAAACTGCGTTTTTCGGTTAAAAACAAATAAAGTTTCATTGGGGGTAATATTCGCAAATGCTGAGTGAACACATCTCCTTCAATAAATCCGTAAAACGAAGTCAAATGATCTACGGGACTTAAAACGGCCTGAAAGTGCATCTAGCTTTATATGAAATGTTTCACAAAAATTATTTATCATCCCTATAACATCAAATATCATCTAATTTCGACAGAAAACATTTGGTCACTATAAACCAAACCGATTTTCAAAGAAGAACGGCCGAATTACGGATTCTGTCTCAAACCGCTACGAAATGGAAAAACCATCTCAATCGCTAAGGATTTCTTTGAAAAATGTGCATGTACAGGGTTTTCCATTAAGGACATAACTAATTTTATAAATTAATAAAACACAGAATATTTAAGGTATAGAGTTCAAATTTATTCCAAATTTATTGTAGTGCAATGGTACATTTTAAAAATGAAATACGATTTCGGTTATATGACCTCCACGAGCCCGCGTGGAGCGATCTATTTTTTTGACCCCATTTTCAACCAATCTTGCACATTTTCCACCAGAACGTGGCAATTTCGCGTTGGGTGTTGTTTCTGAGCTCGCCTAAAGTTGTTGGCTTGTTGCCGTAGATCAATGACTTGATGTAGCCTTATAAAAATAAATCCAATGGCGTTGAATCGCATGGAAGAGGTGCCCATTTGACCGGACCATTTTCGAGATAACATGTTCACCGAATTTGCCTTTCAGTAAATCAATTGTAAAGCGTGCTGTGTGGCTAGTGCCACCTTCTCATTGAAACCACAAGTCGGCGATGTCAAGCTTATCTAATTCTGGCCAAAAATAATTTTCTAACATGACACAATAGCGATCTCCATTGACGGTAACATGAATTGTTTTCTTGACGAAAAAATACCAATTACAAAAAATGCCCAATCACACCTCCGGCATGAACACCAAACCACACAGTAATTTTTTGCGGATGCAATTGTGTCTCTTGAAGCACATGTGGGTTTGTTGCTGTCCAATAACGCATATTTTGTTTATTGACAAAACCAAACGCAGAAAAAAAGATATGGTTACTTTATGGTCACGGCAACATTAGTATGTTCTCTGCAATAAAGGTATGGTTTTGACAATAGTATAATTGCGGCAATATTAATATTGTTGAAATGTAACTACAGCATGTTGGCAAAAAATGAAAAATATGGTTATAGCAACGATATAAATATGATTGGTGCGACAAAACTATTGTTCTTTTTGGGTTTAATGTAACATTAATATGTTTACGGCAATCAAACCGACAAATCGTAATTTTTCTTAATTTGACAATGTTGTTATTACGAATCTTACACAATAATACTACTTTTTATATGAAAATTACATTTTTTCAAAACATGGATTAGTATAACTGAATTTTTTTTTAATAAATAAATTTTTTCTACTGTTAAATAAATTAATCCTATTAATAAGAGTTAAATGCATTTTTAGGTAATTTACCTAATAAAATTCTCTCTTGTTGAATTACAACTTAACCCAATCCTTACAAAAATTTTGGGCTCGCTCTTAAAGTTGCGACCACCGACTCAGAATTTTGGTAGTCATTTTTAATGATTTCCAAACGTTGCTCATTAGTGAACTTTACCATTATAAAAACATTGACTTCGACTTACGTTTTGACACCGAAAGATCATTAAAAATGTTTGAGGTTGCGTTGACATAAAGATACGAAATTGTTATGTCCCTATTGGAAAACCCGTTACTTTGTTACTTGTTTAAAACACCCTTCAAAAAACTATCTACCGTTTCTGTAATCATTATGATATTGTTATTTTGTCGTGAGTATAAGAATAACACCAATCAAGTATAAGAATAACACCAATCAAAGCTCACTGATTCCAAAGAAGTTCTCCATTTGTTCTTTAGTGAAAGTTGCAGTAAATAAGTTTTTAATATTGCAATAAATGTAACGATGAAAGTTTTGCACGTACATTAAACATTATTAGAACACAGTTCCTGCAAACATATCCTTGAAGAAACCTAAAACAAGCCGACATCGATTTGGCTTAACGTGTTAATATTCTTGTGTTCCGCTCATTCCATATTTCCTAAATTGGGCCCATAAGCATTTCCAAATATTTACATGTGAATGTATAGAAGGATAGATGGATGTGAATGTTTGGACGAGCAAATTGAATGCAAATTTGGTGCGGTTTGTGTCCAAACATCTAGTCCTTCCAATTATTTTTGGGGAATATTAGGTGTGTTGTATGCTGAACGTTTTCTGTGTTTATAATTTCAATAGATTGACAAACAGTCACTAATGATTTTGTCATAACCCTTGTAAACGATACTGAACATTTGCAACAAATCCGAAAACAAAGGTAACTTAGTGACAATTTAATTTCAGGTTTCTATTTTAAGTAATTGGTTGGATATCAATAATGGCATGTGCTTCGATGTGAACATGACTAAGACAAAAAGAAGAAAAACTTTCATCATCCCCTTTTCTTTGTTTTAATATGGCGTCTAGGATTTGAGGTATGTTACTTTCCTTTGCTGGATCTAATCGTAAAACTAATCAATACTGGTTAAGAAGGCTAAAACTCATTTGGAACAGAAGCAGAGAGTACCACAAAGTCCAACGAGAGGAGAAAGCATTTTGTGTATCTTCTTGCAAGCTTTTGGTTTTTAGATTTAAGACTAGGTAAGTTCAGTAATCCCTTAAATTTTTTAACGATATAAATACCTAGCCCTTGTCTCTACGGGTATAAGTATTTCATAAATAAAAAGAGTTCGATTTTAAAAAAATTCAAAATATACAAATTTTATCCTTATGATTTCTTATAAACAGGAGCTACTCGTACCCGTATCATAGCAAAATCCAAATAATTGTTCAGTGTGGGGTTTCAAAAAGAACCACATACACTTTGTTCGAGAACTTAGAGTGGTGTTGACAAATTCCTCATCTAAATCTACTAAATCTACATATCGTTCACAAGTCCATAGTCTGTTGCTCTCAAAAAGTTCAAAAGCACCACCTTATCAAAAACTGAAAAAGTTTTTATTTGCTCCTCATAAAAACACAACCATTGTATTGTAGTGTAAATAATATATGCATAACAACTTTGTAATCCATACATAGAGGTGTTAGTTTCCATGTCTGCATGTGTGTAGTTTTGTGTTTTGTTGTTGAGTTGGTTTTGCGAACATCGGTACATCTGTGCCTTTGAACTGTTTATCATTTTGTGGCTGAGTGTGTTTGCATGAATTAGCCTGTATTTGTGAAACATTTTTATATTCATGTACTTTTTCCTGTCAACATTTCTTCTTCACCTTGTGCTGACATTTTGCCCTTGAGCCATGACATTGACTCAGGGATGGCAAATCAGATTTACGCATCAGCATAACAATGGGAGGCCAGTTTTGTCCTTCAATTTTAAGGGCGTCCATTTAGTTTCTTTATTAGTGACTGTTTTCTCGTATGCTTAGAGGCAGGATGGACTGTTCGGTTTTTTGACAAAACTCATTATTTTGTTTGACATGAGATAGTTGCTATTAACCCATTGGCAACTATTCGGACCCTGACGTTTAAGGGAGTACTTGGTTCTTTTTTAATCTCTGTCCGAAAATTTTACATTTCAGCGTTATAAGTTCGTATCCACTTAAAAATTGTCACCTTTGGCTCGACCTATTGCAATGCACAAAAATGCAGTGAAAAGTATTAAGATCTTTTTCAAAAGAAGCACAATCCTTCATTTTTTTAATCTTCAACTTACCAATACATTTGTATATACTTAATTTGGAAAGTGTTCTTTCTTAAATTAATGATGCTACAGCTAGAAAAGTACTTACATTCCGGATCGACGTAATCAAAACAAAAAACGACGATAATCAAAAAAACGAATTTAAATAAAATCGCGTAAAGTTATCCAATCAATGAAGCCTATTTTCAATGAATTAATAAAAAAAGAACTTTATTTCAATTTAATATCTTAAGTTAGTTGGATCGCGCCAAAACAAACGCAACATCTCATCTCAATACGAGTATGAAAATTGAACGGATGGTCTTCAACTATTTCTGAGGAAAATTCGGCGCAGTTCATTTAAGGTATCAAATTTTATAAAGATAACATATAAAGTTAGATTTTTGAAGGGAAACAGGATATACCAGAAAAGCATTACAGAGTAAACTGCTAAAGAAATCTCAAATAAATGCCAAGGAGAAATCTCCCACTGCGAGTCAACCTTTTAGTAAAGTTAAATTATAACGACATTAAAGAGTATGAACCACTTCCAATTGAAGTTAAGAAAATACAAATTAAAATTGAGAAACGTTAATTTAAATTGAGAAAACACAAATTGAATTTGAGAAAATACAAATTGAAATTGAGAAAAGACAAATTTTAATTGAGAAAATACAAGTTATCGAGTTACCGGCAGTTTACATAGAGAACATTTAGCAACACAACTTGCGATTTATTCTTTTCTTTTATTTTCTTCTTCGGATGACATTTGTGAAAACGAGGGTTACTATTTATATTTCGGGTCCTGACAATACTAGTGTTCCCAGATGCAAACTAAAACTTCCAGTGGAAACTTTGTCACTTTTTAGCATAACTTCTCTCAGAACGTTTTGTCATTTGAGGGCGAATTGTTTTGTTCACAGTGTGTTGAAAAATTCATCTCAGTCCAAAAATGGAATTATCCCGTGAACATTTTCGTGCGATGATTTTTTACGATTTTCGGCGTGGGTTAAATCAACATGTTTCGACTTTTGGCGATAAAGCACCATCAAAAACCACTGTTAATCGCTGATACCACAGTTCAGTCTCGGACGCCGTTCGCTCCAGGATGAATTTCTTGAAGGACGTCCAACTTCAGTCACTTTGCTAGAAACCATCGATGCTGTGCGTTAACTGATAAAGCAAGACCGGCATGTGGCATACCGTGTGATTGAGGCATCCTTGGGCATTAGTACTCGTATGACAAGCATCAAAAATATATTGCATGTTCATTTGGACTTGAAAAAAATTTGTTCCCGTTGGATCCCACATAATTTGACGATTGCTCAAAAAAAGGCTCGTATGGATTGGTGCAAAGAGATGTTGAAAAAGTATAACTGCGGTAGCTCAAAGGCAGTGTATAACATTGTCACAGGTGACGAATCATGGATCTTTGCATATGAACACGAAACAACTCAGCAATCGACCGTATGGGTCTTTCAAGACGAGCCAAATCCAACAAAAGTTGTTCGTGGAAGAAGTACATTGACGTAAATAATTGCGTTTTTTCGTTATTACCGGCCACAGTGCCTTTAGTGGAACGTAGGATTATCAATTCTGAGTGGTATAGATCCATGTGTTTGCCAACAGTGTTCGAAGAAATGAGGAAAGATAATAAGAGAATACGGATCATTTTGCATCACGACAATGCGAGCTCTCACACATCAGCTGAAACGATAACTATTTGATCACTTAATGACTTCTTCTTATTCCCTAGCATCAAGAAAAAAATGCGTGGTCAACGTTTTTCATCGCCCGAAGCAGCTGTTGAAGCGTTCCAAAATCATCTTTTGGAGGTGTCTCAATCGGAGTGGAAAAAGTGCTTCGACAATTGGTTTGTGCGCATGCAAAAGTGTTGATCTTAAAGGAGAATATTTTGAAAAACAATTATACCATTTCCAATGAAAAATTATTGTGTTTCTATTGCCGGACCCGAAATATAAATAGCAACCCTCGTATTAGACGTGCATACTTTAAAGCTCTGGATCTTGAAAATCAGGTAGAATATTTAGTAAATAGGAAGAGCTGGAAAATCGATAAGAGGAGAATTGAAACCGTATTTCAAAATACAACAGCTGCATATTCTAAGCTAGGACCATTGGGTAAACCTAATTAAAACATATACTTATAGTAAAAAAACCAGCCTTACATAAAAAATGCATGGCAATAAAGGAAATGAGAGTTTGCAAACAATTACTTAGAGCATTGCGTTTCTCAATTTCATTTTTCCGCCAAATTTTAAGTTAGTTTCTCTTTTAATTTCAAGATATTTTGTCAGATCCGTGGGTATATTTAAGAGTTTTTTTCTTCCAGCAAATTTTCCATTCTCGACAGAGCGGGATATTTTTTAAAATATCCTGTCATTCGGTATTCTTGATCGCGACCTACTGTTGAGTGCTGGCTCCGATTGGCTAAAGTACTTTACAGAGAAACGTTTACATGGCTAAGAAATTAATCTCTCACTCGTAAGGTCTCCGAAATTTACCAGAAGGAAACCGCCTTTTAAAAATTATTATTGTATGATAGTCGTGCAAACTAAGAGTGGCCCGTGGAGCTTGATTTAAAGAAAATTACACACTCTTTGTAAAATATTTCAAAGTAACTTGTTTTTCTCTTCTTTATTCCCTTTTGCAATATGGTTCAGTTCTTGTTATTTGGTTCGAAAAGACCGTCTCGTGTTACTGATTCATGAAAAGCTTAAAAAAACATTTTTCATGTTTTTTGTTGAAAGATCAAAAATCTTACCTTCTTTTCACCTTTCGCAATTGTGAAGCCTCAACCATATTCTGAAAAAGATAAAAGGAATCGATTAATAAGTCTGATTGCATTTCAATTTCAGATCATAAATTTTGCAAAGGAACAAACTAAATTTCTCTAAAAAAAAGTAGGAGAAGAAACAAATAAAGCAAATCCAGATTATAACCGATAACATTTATGATATCCTGGCTTTGCCTCAGATTTATCACAGTGAATTTGGTTCATTAAGGCCGTATATCAACGACATTGTTTGCTCTACCACTTTAAATTAAGCAAACGTTAATAAATTTAACTCAGAATATTATTCTTTTATTTTCAAATCTATAAGATATCGTGTTCTTCACATTTTACAAGGAATAACAATTTCGAAAGAAATATTCCAAATGTTTGTGTTCTTTCACGAAGTATTTCTGAAAAGCCCGTTCTGCCCGCAAAAAAATTGACGGAAAATCAAGAAACGCCACCAAACGAAATTTAAAAAAAATCCCGAGATAAAAATGTCTAGGAAAAACCCTAGAATGTTTGTATGTATTGACAAATAAGAGAAATATTTATTCGATGTACCCCGGAATCCAATTTTTCTATTCAAATCCTCTGCCTTACGTACATTCGTTAACGTCCTGTCTTTGGCGAGAAAATACATTTGAAATGTAGGGAAAACTTCGAGCAAATAAAAAACGCTTAAATTCCAAATAGGACACTTCAACCTGAACGAGTGGTTAACTTGAAAATTATACCCCCGCCCGTGCTTTTGAATAATCGGGGATGGACGGGTGGTCCGGTCCACGGATCATCAAATTGAATACGTAGATGACGTTGTGTGATGGGCATTTCAACCAAAACTCATCGGAGCGAATGTCAGGCATGTGTGCGTGTTTGTGTCGTGGGTGTGGGTGGTCGAGTGGGAGGGATGTACTAAAAATCAAATACCAAATGGTTATTTGCATGGATCATGTTTTACATATTTTTGTTTGATTCCAGCAATATTTTCGGCCATAACATTTAGCGTTCCCCATATATGCCAACATACAAACACACATTTATGTGTATAAGTACACACACACACACACTCACGTCCTAACATTTCAGACAAGTTTTTATACAAGCACATTCATTCGCACACACGACTCCACGCATATACTCGTACATACATACAAATACACCTCCCTGCATGTCTGAATGTATGCAGATGTGATGTTGCTCCGTGTGTACATGTGTTGGACGCTCGTGTGTGTGTGCGCTCGTATGTGTCGGCAGAGATGTTCTTAGAAAGGGTTTGGGTTAAGGTTGAATTTGTAATTCATAACTTGTTTTCTTAACTTACAACTCGGGGGCAATTGGTTTCCGTTTACATGAATATGCATGAGTGTATCTGTGTACGAGCAGCCTTTGCTGGTGGACGGAGGCAGCCGTCGTCTGCGCTAAGACAAAACAAAGAAACAGCCTTCGCACAAGCAACAGCAAAGCAGAACACGAAGAAACTACAGACACAACTTAAAGAACTCTTCAAAGTTAACTTCAGTAAAGAATTCCTGCAAGGAGCTGTGTGGGTTAAAGTTATGCCAACGCCAACGTCGATGTTAGTGATACAATTGCTGTGCTGGTGCAATGGAGGTGGTCCAGCGCACCAAAATGACCTACAATCCGTTCGCCAACATAGAGAAATTGATATACCGAAATCACAGAAAGGTCAGCCACAACCTGGTGCAATTTCAACTAAAGTAAATAGCTTCATATATTGAGCTTCGCAGAAAAAAAGAACAGCTACTGGGGGCGGATCTGACGGCAATGGCAAGATGAAATGCATCTTTAAGAGGTGACCACCTCCGAATTTTTACCTTTAGTTTGGAATATTAATTTTTTGAAATTATTTGGCTTGGTGATAATTTCTGATTATTTGAGTTTTCGGTTGGGACAGTCACAAACAAGATGTGAGAAATAAAATAGGATTACAAGACACTGGCAAAATGTTGTGAGAAATACTAGGAAGCAAATACATTCTGGCCGAACGTAAAAATGTTAGTCCATACTTGATGTATGTAATCTGCTTGTAAATCTCTTTCTCATTTGTTGTGCCTTTCTACCTTTTTATACTAAAGGCATGGGCACACTGAAGCTTTTTTTCTTACGCTGCGTATTTTTTAACATCCGGCATGTTGCCAGGGCATTTCTAAGCCGCCTCTGCAATATCAATAACTTGTTGTACTTTTTAACATATATTTTAGTGGTTTCCAGACTACCGGAAGTAAGAATAAAAGTGCCCGTGCCATTTAACGAATTATTTATGCTTGTGTTTCTTTTTTAAGTTGATTTTCATTTCCTGCTTTCTAAAATTTCTGATTAATTTAAATCATATTTCTTATATTTTAGATGTTTCATTTATTTTCCTATTTCTCCTCTACTACAGCTATTTACATGCTTCTTTTTCCCATTATCTCTCCCATTATCTTTTTGCACCACAACACTAGATATTGTAACACTGAGTGCTAATGTCTGTAACTCCTAAAACGAAAGGAGAGCGATGTTCGTCCATTCATACGTCTGGCCATTTATTTTGATTATCAAAGGATAGGTCGAGGAAATTAGAGGTTTGGATAGAGGAATTAAAGATTTGGGTAGAAGACTACTTAAAATCGATATTACTCAAGTTGAACATAGTTCACTATAAAAGCGTAGAACTCGAACCGTGATAAAATTTGAAGCACATGTCTCTTCCGCTTGTCTACACGCAGAAAAAAAGTATGGTTGGGGTGACAATATTCGAAGAGGATCATACTTTTGTTGGGTATGTGGTTGTGGCACAACAATATTATGATCCTCACAACAATAGTAAATCATACTATGATCCCCACAATCATAGTATGATTCATACTCAACCATACTATGATATCCATAACAATACTATGATCCTCACAACCATAGTATGTTCCTCATACAACCATAGTATGCTCCTCACAACCATAGTATGATTCACACGCAACTATACTACGATCCCCACAACCATAGTATAATGCACACTCAACCATACTATGATCCCCAAAATTATTTATTAGGATTGGGTGTTGTTGTTATCCAAAAATAGAGATTTATATCAAGCAAGTTGTATTAAATTGCATTACTTAAGTACAACAAGTTAAAAGCCAGAATTGAGGCCATGTTTTTATTGAACATTCCATTCAAGAAACAAAAATATATATTCCAACGGCAGTCGAAAATACTTTTAGTTCCCAGCTGGGGTGAATGCTACGTCACCATGAGTAGATCCCAAAAACGAATGTGATCAATGGTTAATATACTTAAATGCAGGCAGATTTTAAATAAACGAGAACCACGGTATTAGACTATTTCACGGAACGAAGTAAACACAATAAAAGTCCCTCGAACTACCTTCCGATTGTTGTTGTTTTTTTAATGGACAACAAACATTCACTGTATGTGTGTACTTGTATGTGTTTTTTTGTATATCAAAAAAAACATACGGACACACATACATGTATGCTCTATAAAACCTAGTTTGTTTTGTTCATAGTCGCAACCATACGGCATGATTGCCGTAATCATATATTGTTAACGTAAATTTTAAACACAATACTTTTGTTGAACTAACCATGTTTATATGGTTGCTACAACCATATTTTCACATCTAAATTAAGCAATAATGCTATTGTTACATTTCAACAATATTAATATTGCCGCAATCATACTGTTGTCAAAATAAAATTCAAAAACAATACTATGGTTACGACGAACATGATTTAATTGTAGAGAACATATTATTATTGCGGTGACCATATAGTAACCATATCTTTCCCTGCGTGTAGCTACAAATACGATCTGGCTCAAATTTTACATTGTACTTTAAAAGTATGCAGCAAAGTGGTGTACGGTGTCATTTAGTCGTCCTTATTCTCTTATTGGCATTTAACTTGTTTTGCATTACATTGATCCACGGTATCTTTGCTCAATACTGTGCAACTTCATTTCAAAATTGAATTAAATCGTTCTAATGGATCCATAAACCGCAGAAATGCGCAAATAGGCTCACGGCATGTCACATGACGATCTTGCATTATCAGTTCACGCAGGGCATCAATGCTCTCTTCGTCTTTGAGCGAATGTCGGCCACTATTGATTCCTTAAATGAGTTTTTCACAGTGCTATAGGATGGTGCTTCCTCGCTATACAAAGATTTAAGTTCATCGATGCACTCTTGTCGTGATAATCCACGTCGGAAGTTGTGAAAAATGGTCGCAAGAAAATGTTCATGAGGTAATTCCATTTGTTTGCCAAATTGATTTTTTCAAGTCACTTTAAACAACACAAATGATTGTCGTACGTCAAAACGTTCTGAGTACGTTTATACTAAAAAAAAATGTCAAACTTTCCAATGGCGCCAGGCAAACCCTCGTACAAATAAGACCAGCCAGTCTTAAACACATTTCAAACTATTTGCTTATAAATCTCAAGAGACTGTGTTTTTTTACATACACACACAGAAAACCGATTTGTTGCCACAATCGAATGTTGATGGTTGTACGTTCTATCCATGTATTCTATCGCTACAACCGAACGTTGATTTGGAACATGCCAATTTTCAGTAGAAAGAAGTGACACTATTAGTTAAAGGGGCAAAGTATCGGTAACCCTAACTAATTAAGATGACTATTGGAACTACATTGTTCATGTATTGATTGTTGTAATGGAATGTTTCTTATAAGTACTCTGCGAATTCGGCTGTCCGCGAACATTTGATAACTGCAACAACTGATGGTTAAATTTTATGTTTTCGGTTATTTAATCAAAAAAAATAGTTTAGAATTTATTTTTTTTTAAATATTGATTTTGTAATTGAAATTATGAGCAGTTATTTTGAAATCTTGCTTTTAACATTCGAATCTAATTGAGTTTGTGTGCACAAGCGGAATGATTGTGTTCATAATATTATTTTAGTGGGGCATAAAATTAAATTTGGGTTTAAAAGTATCAGAAGCAATTAAAAGAGAGGCCTTATCGTTTTTTAAATAATTTAAAAAGTTTGAACTTTAAACCTCAGTATTTACTGCTAAAAAGGGGTAAGTGTAATACAAAAGACTTCAAATCAAGGAACAAAGTCTTGGCTTAGGATATGTGAAAAGAAATATATTTTTCCACATCGGTCATATTTTGCCCCAGTGCACAGTAGGAAAATTACGAAAAAAATTGGAAATAATTCGGCCATTTCGTTTGTAATGGTCCGATTTAAATGAAAATTTACATTGACCTTCTTGAAGTGTTACTGAGCTTAAGTTTTGAATTTCATGCATCTGTGTTTAACAGGTGCTGCACAGTGGGCCCTCAAAGTTGGTCACCTCGAGTTAAAATTTTCTTTTTCAAGCCGCCAAAAGCGTATTTGTGGTCCGATCGTAATAATTTTTCTTTAGTGAAATCTGCTGGACAAACCCAACCAAAAATGTTATTACAAATTTTTTCATATCTCGTACAATAAAAAATATATCGGGACTTAAAGTTTTTTTTTCGAAAAATTTGCTTTGGATTTTCTGGGATTATTTTAGTTTTGGGAATCAGTTTTAGGTGAATCGGGGAAAATTTAATCCTGGTTTAAAGAAAACACTTTGGTTAATGTTTTAAAAAAAGAATTGTAGCAAAATCACCAATAATATGAAAATGCCAGCTGTTCAAAGTCAACTATTGCGAAAAAAGTGGGATTTTGAGTGTTTTACGGCGAAAAGGTACCTTTACTCTTATGTCAATAACTTTAATGTTTCTTAAGTAACATACAAAAAATTTGCATTTATTTCAAAGAAAACTTTATGCTTAATACAAATAATAAGCAATTGTGACCCTAGTCGGTACTTTTCTTGCTCCAGGCGTCTCCAAATATGGGCATTTTTTTTCAAAAAAAATTGAGTTTGAGCTCAAATAAAAAAAATCGCCACACTGCTGGACCAATTTGGTGCTATAAGTCAGTTAACTACATATGTTTTCTAAAATCCCAAGCAAAGAAATTTTGCGGGAGGCCATTTCTAGGACAAAAAAAATGAGTTTTTGTTAAAAAATCCCATTTCTGGGATTTTGTTTTCCCCTGTGTCAAATTTTAGAAAAGTGGCAACTCCAATTTTTTTTTTGAATAAGTTTTTCATTTTGTCACAAAAATATTGATACTACGTAAAAAAATCAGGTTTATATCTCCAACCAGCAAAATTTTACAGTGGTCTGAAATATTGACTTTTTTTGCTACCTTCACAAAAAAAATTTTTTTTCTCGTTTTTATCAATTATTATTCAACATATTGAGTTAATTGCATTCTTTTTTATAATCTGTTAAAACTAGAGGTAATTACCTTTCCATTGGTATATAAAAAGTATATCCTTTTACCTACACTTATAACAGCACGTGCGCTGGAATAAGACCCCTTTGAGTAAAGTATGAATTTTATAGGTAAGAATACCAATTTTAAAAATTCTCGTACCTATCCATAAATAGCAAAAATATATATTTTTACCATTATTGTTTACCTATTGTGTAAAAACGGAAAATGGGTAGTATTGTATAGTATGGATCTAGGTACCTAAACATTCATTCTTATATGTTTTGGGGGAATACCTGTCCCCTATGTCCGGAATATTGTGCAACATTTTAGGCGAATGTACCTGGGTACATAAAAATTCATTGTTATAAATGTATTTTTGGGGAATACCTGGTATTTTAGTCAAGTATTAATTGCGGATATTATTGTGATTACCTGTAAGTATTACTCATTGATATAAGAACCGCCGATTTTGTATGGGTTTATCATAACAAATTAATCCGCCATGACGATAACACTCCTTGTTCAAGAACTTGTTGAATTTTTAAAAAACACCAAACTTCGGAAAATGGAGAACAGAGTAGCGTAAAAGTAGGGTAAAAGGATATACTTTTTATATACCAATGGAAAGGTAATTACCTCTAGTTTTAACAGATTATAAAAAAGAATGCAAATAACTCAATATGTTGAATAATAATTGATAAAAACGAGAAAAAAATTTTTTTTGTGAAGGTAGCAAAAAAAGTCAATATTTCAGACCACTGTAAAATTTTGCTGGTTGGAGATATAAACCTGATTTTTTTACGTAGTATCAATATTTTTGTGACAAAATGAAAAACTTATTCAAAAAAAAAATTGGAGTTGCCACTTTTCTAAAATTTGACACAGGGGAAAACAAAATCCCAGAAATGGGATTTTTTAACAAAAACTCATTTTTTTTGTCCTAGAAATGGCCTCCCGCAAAATTTCTTTGCTTGGGATTTTAGAAAACATATGTAGTTAACTGACTTATAGCACCAAATTGGGCCAGCAGTGTGGCGATTTTTTTTATTTGAGCTCAAACTCAATTTTTTTTGAAAAAAATGCCCATATTTGGAGACGCCTGGAGCAAGAAAAGTACCGACTAGGGTCACAATTGCTTATTATTTGTATTAAGCATAAAGTTTTCTTTGAAATAAATGCAAATTTTTTGTATGTTACTTAAGAAACATTAAAGTTATTGACATAAGAGTAAAGGTACCTTTTCGCCGTAAAACACTCAAAATCCCACTTTTTTCGCAATAGTTGACTTTGAACAGCTGGCATTTTCATATTATTGGTGATTTTGCTACAATTCTTTTTTTAAAACATTAACCAAAGTGTTTTCTTTAAACCAGGATTAAATTTTCCCCGATTCACCTAAAACTGATTCCCAAAACTAAAATAATCCCAGAAAATCCAAAGCAAATTTTTCGAAAAAAAAACTTTAAGTCCCGATATATTTTTTATTGTACGAGATATGAAAAAATTTGTAATAACATTTTTGGTTGGGTTTGTCCAGCAGATTTCACTAAAGAAAAATTATTACGATCGGACCACAAATACGCTTTTGGCGGCTTGAAAAAGAAAATTTTAACTCGAGGTGACCAACTTTGAGGGCCCACTGTGCAGCACCTGTTAAACACAGATGCATGAAATTTAAAACTTAAGCTCAGTAACACTTCAAGAAGGTCAATGTAAATTTTCATTTAAATCGGACCATTACAAACGAAATGGCCGAATTATTTCCAATTTTTTTCGTAATTTTCCCACTGTGCAGTGGGCTACTTTTAAAAAGGTTGTTAAAAGTAGTTCCTGGTTCATAATAATAAAATTTCATCTTAACTTAAATAAATATTTTGTCAGGCATCTTAGACTAAGGAACAGAATTGCCACTACTATTAATTTGAATAACATAAATTTGTAAAAATTTAGTAATACTTAAGCATAAATTTGAATTTTAAAACTTAGTAATACTTAAGCAACGATGTGTACTAAAAATTTATTCGTACATATTTTGTTGATTGTTGGCAAGGCAACAAAATTTTTGTCAAATTACTTGCATCATTTGTGGATGCTACCAAATCTTCTTGGCGGCTGCCAACGAAGCCTCAATATCTTTTATCATCATCGCCACTGATAACACGGTCGACATCAAAATTTCCCTCTTATAATAAATCTTGTAAGATATTATATTGAAATAAGCAATCAAAAAACAAAAATTTCATATAACCAAAATGCAACTTTTTATTTCCCTTTTTATTCAAATTTGCACTTTCATACAGAATTGTTATACGAGTATTCCGTATAAAAATTCTTTTTGTAATACCGCAAGAATATTGTTTAATGCTAAAGGGTTATTTGCACCCAATTATGTTTGTATGTACCTGAAGTTATACTTCTCTACAGAAGACTTTAGTACATATGGGACAGGGTTCCTCATCAAATATACCCAATAAATGTTGTACCCCAACAACATTTTCAAAAAATATTAGTATTTCTTATAGTCTCGAAACAGGTTAACGGATCAGAAAAATAAATTCTGAAAGATATTCATAGTCATACTTTGAGGGACCGAAACTCAGGGAATATGGGTCGGGAATATGTTGGTTTTCAATATTTAAGAGGTCCATCTAAGGTGACAATTTTTATCAAGACTGAGTAATGTCTCTAAAATACATTTGAGCCTGTTTCAATATTCTGGCAATATTTATTTATGTATGTGGCTGAATCGTTTGGAAGCATTAACCGTCTGCCAAAAAAGCTAAAACTAACACAAGAAGAAATTTAAACAAAAACAATCACTTTTTGTTGTTTCTTATCATTTTTTGTAGCTCTAAATGCGTTTTATTTCTTTAACAAGGAAAGCGGTCTAAAGCCGGAAATTATTATGCGGAACATATTCTGATATAAATGGAATTTGGTTACTACAAAAAACTAAAAAAACTTTTGTCATCCCTAACTTTAAGTACTAAAGTTCATGTACATTAGAGCGCCCATAAAACAAAAAGTGTTATTTTTTCCGCTCCCCGCTCAAATTCTAGTATATTGGGCATCAAAAAAAATATCCGTGCAAAAATTTTTTCAATGTTTCAATATGGATGGAAACCGGCTAGTTCGTCACGACTTTTAGCCCTAAAAATGGAGTAAAACTAGTTGCAAGCTTTGATGAGCTATAACTCGTAAGCCGGACGACTTTCGGAAAATACACCTTAAGCATTTGTTTTTTACCTAGCTATGACCCTTCATGGTGTTTTCAGAGGTGAAACTTCAAATTTGAGTCAAAAGTTTTTTCAAACGTAAATTAGTAATTTTATTTATAAACATTTGAAAAAAATGTTGGCTTAATTTATAATCAAAGCTTGCAACTAGTTTTACTCCATTTTTAGGGCTAAAAGTCGTGCCGGACTGGCCGGTTTCCATCCGATTGAACACATTTTGCACGGATATTATTTTTGATGCCCAATATACTAGAAAATGAGCTGGGAGCGGAAAGAATAACACTTTTCCATTTTTCTATGTATATCATGGGCGCTCTAGTATACATCATAATTAAATGGTTGCTATAACTACCGGATATGGCACCCAACAGTTTTACTGAATTCGCTTGTTATAACCGACTTTCTGGTTGTGAGTACCGTGTGAGTATGTAGTAAGCAAACTCATCTTATGGTATGTCGAACCATGTTACCATCAATACCACGGACTGTTGGTGATTGTAACAGAAAAAAGGGTAATTCAACCTAATTTTTGTAGTCCACACCAAATCCCAATTGCTTTTTTTCTCTGTGTGTACTTATCCATCCAGTTACGGGTAGAAACGATAACTCTTTATCGTAAGACTGTTCAACGTGAGTGTCGATTTTTATTAACGCAATTAAAAGATTTGTACGAAATCGTAATTAAATAAATAACTTCAACTTAGCTTTTGTGCAGTTTACACTTCTATCTTGTGGTTTCATTAGCACGCGAGCGAAATGAAGAACTATGCAAAACTTTAAGCAGCGTGAGTGTACATATTTTAGAGCAGGAGTATTTATGTTTGAAAGGGCCTAATGGGAGATTTAAAGGCTAAATTAATCTTTGAACTACAGTACAGGCCAAGGTAAACCGAGTAAACCGATCGGAGAGTGTACGAGTCATATGGCTTCCAGCCCACGCACAGATTCGGAGTAGCTGTGTAGCCTTAGAAAGCTCGTAAAAATCCTAAGCACGAATACAGTTTGTAGACAGTGACAGTGAGAACCAACTGAATTGTATTTACCCTTTCTCGTAGAAGCATTGTGGACATATTTAACAATTTATACATAGCACACAGACACAGCAGAACACATATGACTCCTCTTAATTCCGGGAGAATTAAACTTAGCTTTCAAAATCAACCGTGGTTAAAAAGCAAGACGTTCTAAAAGCCTTTGCAAAAATTTAAATTTTGAAGATGAGAATTTTTGCACAGATCAAGTGCAACGCTGACAGCCACATTTAGCGCATTCATACAAATGAAGGATGTGTTTGAAATTGAAATAAACCGATAACTGCCACGCAATTGAACCTAACAAATAGAACACGAGTTTAAATCCCTATAAATACCATAGGAAATATATACCGAAAACAGTGAAACAGAACACATGCCAACGCTTAAACACATGTTTAGCTTTGTAATGTAAACGTCCTTCAGGGCTGTACATAAAATAACGTGAGGTTATTGAGGTTACCGACAGTTGTAGTTGTGAAATCTCTCCTAACAAACTGGCATCTGAAGCAGCTCCAGCCTTAGGTTACATTTTTAACATCAAGTGACCCTTGAACACACCCTTAATGTTGTAGTGTAAACGTAGTATAATAGTTTTAAAACAAAGTTACGTGATCAAAATTTAAAAATTTCAATAACATGTAACTTAGAGAACAATATCAAAAAGGGACACTTTTATTTGGGGTTCCACAAATAGAACATACCTTAAATAGAATTAACCTTTACCGGAGAAATAAAATGGCCCATACGCTTCTAGGGTTCAGGCCACGAGAAGTGTAACACAGGGATTTTGAACTTAGGTCAAAATTTCGAAAGGGCATGTCGATATATAACACTGTACAGAAAATAAAAGTAAAATTTGCGTTGTTGCAATTTCATTATAGAAAACTTCAGAAATTTAGAATTTTTCTGAATTATTTAAAATTTTATATCTCGAAAATGACATGATATATTTGACATTTTTTTATTGTGGATAGTTGACCTTTTGTATCTTTTATTATTATTTTCAGTTTGAGGTCATGTAATAAAAAACTTGTGTTTTTTATATATTATTTGATTATTATTTTCCCACTTTTTCGACTGACTTCGTCAATCAGGGGTACCTCTAAAAAGTACAAAATATTTTTAATAATTCTATTTAAAGCAAAGAAACACTGTCATTTGTCCGCCTGACTTTTTGTTTTCAACTGAATCTTGTCTTAAGCTTAAATTTTATTTATGCTGCAGACTTGTGTAAATATGTGCGATTCCATCTGTGTCAGTCTTATAGTTGATTCTACTCTCTTTCGGTACGTTTAACATTTCAAGAGTAAAGTATCTTCGTCTGCAATTTCTCTATTGTGCTAATATGTTTACGCCAGCAAAAATTGGTGTGTGTTCCGTACAGTGGGCAGCAAGAGCATTTTTTGCTTCAATGGTCTATTTATCGCTTTTTGTCGGATTTTTGCGCAGACATTCTTGTCTTTAGTTTTGTTTTTGTAGTGCCAAAATGTATCTTTTGGCATATGTCGAACTTGTTACCATTGCAATTAATCTGGTCACTACGTCAGATTTGTCTTCGTTTTTTAAGTTGGATTTGGTATTGCTGAATAAATTTTCAACTGTGTTATGAGGTTTGCTATATATATTTCTGGCCTAGGCAACACTGAGTGTTGCCTGGCGCCATCTGCCATTTCCATTGGTAAGTTTGACATTTTTTAGCATAAACGTACTGAGAACGTTTTGACGTACGACCATCATTTGTGTTGTTTATAGTGACTTCAACAAATCAATTTGGCAAAAAAAATGGATTAACCTCGTGAACATTTTCGCGCGATCATTTTTCACAACTTTCGATTTGGATTATCACGACAAGAGTGCATCGATTAATAAGATTGTCACAGGTGATGAATCATGGATCTATGCGTATGGGCCCGAAACAAAACAGCAATCAACCGTGTGGTTCTTCAAGACGAGCCAAATTCAACCAAAGTTGTTCGTGGAAGAAGCACTTCGAAGTAAATGGTCGCCTGTTTCTTCGGCAAAACTGGTCATGTGGCGACTGTTCCACTTGAGCAACGTCAATTCTGACCACAATTTGTTTGTCTGAAGTCTTCGGAGAAATTCGAAAAATGAACAATAGGAGACGAATCATTGTGCACCATGACAATGCGAGCTCATACACATTGGCTCAAACCAGCGCCTTTTTGACCGGCCAAAACTTCGAATTGATGGGTCAATGTCCGTACAGTCCTGACTTGGCACCCACTGACTACTTTTTATACCCGCACATGAAGAAAAAAATGTGTGGTCAACGATTTTCGTCGCCAGAAGATGCATTTGAAGCGTTCATGCTGGAGAATACTTTGAAAAGTAATAAAACCATTCTTGATGATAAATATTCGCATTTTCATTATTAGGCCAGAAATATATATAGCAGCCCTCGTATGCGTCTTAAATGTTAGTTGGTATTTGTCCTTGTTGTATAGGTTTGAGTGTCTTAGTATCTCCGAAAAACCAGGTATATTTGATGTGGATTTGTATATTCTATTTGTGGGTTCTTCGACGTCAAAAGCTGCACTGATCTAGTAGGTCTGTAATAGTTTGTTGGGGAAAGTCATTGTTTCTTAAAATGTGCCTAATATTTAATTTATTGTCTTTATGCAGTTCTGTGGCATTTATATCTAAAACTCTAATTTTAAGGTTTGTCCCTGTATTGGGGTGTTCAGAACCAAAGTTAATTAACATTCCTGAAGCCGTTTTAATGCAGAACTTTAAGTTTAATGAAGGGCGTTTAGTTTTAATGCAGGGCCTCATCGGTAAACTATTGAGTCCAAATATAATAATTTCGTGTCATGTTCTACCATCATTGCAAATTGGGTTTGTCGGTTAAACGAGTTAAGTGCCTTCAGAGCGTTTTGAATCTCTTTTGGTTAAAAGCTTAGGTTTATACGTCATTTTGTCGATTGAAGTGTCAAGAAGCTCTTATTTCACAATGTCAACTATAACTAGAGATTCCATTGGCATATCCTTTCGCTGTTCGTATATCTTCTCTTCATATTTAAAATACCTCGAGTCCTTAATACAAAAAGTTACTAATTCTATAAATAAGTCCCTCCTTATATTTGCAATTTTTTCTATATCATCCCATTTATGGTCGATTGTCTAAAGTGCTAGATTTATTGGAATACTAGGAAACAGAGAAACAACGTCAAATGAAACTAAAACCTCGTCGCCATCCAAATGTATACAGAATTTTAGTTTTAAAGTGTCTAGAACCCCTAACATTATACTTAGAGTCCATCGCTAAGTTATTTAAAATGTCAACTATATATTTGCAAAGTCCATGTGTAGGTGAGTTTATGGACGAGCATATGGGTCCCAAAGGGTGCCCTATTTATGAAGCTTGGGGGGCCATAGATTTTGGGAGCATTTGCTGCCCTAGTCGTCAAGTGGCTTTTCTTGTTTGTGTCTACTTATATTATCTTCATATTGTATGTATATTTTTTTACCAGTCGGTTATTTCTGCCATGTAAGTTAGAAGTTAGGTCACATGTAAGCCTTCTGCATGTTCACAAGTCCCTTAATATTACTCGTATAGTCGTCTTTTGTTGGTATTCATCTTTTGGTATTGCAACTATTAAAATTATCTTTCAGAAGCAGAAAAAAATAATTATTCTCAAGTGGTTTGTGAGATACGCCAGTTTTAGTGAGACAACCTTTACGCCTAAAAAAACAAAATGCAATGTTTACAATTGCTTCACATTCTTGTTCTTCTTTATCTATGTTCTATTTACATTTACGTCAATTCC
Organism: Hydrotaea diabolus; assembly: GCA_963513945.1. Taxonomy (NCBI): domain Eukaryota; kingdom Metazoa; phylum Arthropoda; class Insecta; order Diptera; family Muscidae; genus Hydrotaea; species Hydrotaea diabolus. The sequence goes on from OY740719.1 coordinate 188,232,784, forward strand.
ATAAATTATTTTTGTCGTTTCTTTCTGCTTTCGACGCTTCGCTCATTGTTGTTATAGTCTTTTGGTTGCAATATTCGTGAAAAAATTAATGTATGTTATTTTTCTGGAAAAAAGGATAAACAAAATTCTAAGTTATCAACTAGTTTTCGAGATATAACATTTTTTTCAGAAAAAAATACATTTCTGTAATTTTTAATGTAGAAATTGCAACAAAAACTTCAGAAATTTTACTTTTATTTTTTGTACAGTTTTAAATATAGGCATTCCCTTTCGATATTTGGACCGTAGGTCAAAATTTCAGACCCATTATGTCACACATCTCGTGGTCTTAACCCAAGATACAGCAATTCGTGGTTCATTATAAATAAGTCTCACTGAGAAATATAAGAACGGGGCTTTGTATTTTGCAGACTTTTTAATATCCCACTTTTTAATATTCCTACCTCGGAATTCGCCACAAAAATGGTTACTGTTAATTGATCAAGCTGTTTTGATTATTAGAAAAGGACGGTCAACCTAGTATACAGAAAGTTTAGAAAACTATTGAAGAACAAAGACAGATCAGACTAACTAAAATACTTACCAATGCGCTCTCACATCGCGGACATTACAACATTCTTGCATTTATCTTGTTGGGAACATATAAATATTGGAGGATAGTTTTGAACGGGTCTACAATTAGGAAGTTCATTAAAAAACGTGAATATTAATCTATTATACTTAATATGAAAATTAGTTAAGGTTATATACGAACTTTGAGCAAGGTCTGATTTAATTTTTGGCTTCTAGAGTAGCAAAATCATCAATCAGCTAAGATCTTTGTGTAGAAGCTTTACCGAAACATGCAGATAAGGTTCAGTTCCATCAGAGCATATTATTTCAAAACATGGGCTGAATTCAAGTAGATTCGACCTTGGACCAAGCCAGCACAACGCACAAAGCTTCAGCGGTATCTGTGTCAATGTACACTCTGTACTTTCATTAAAACGACACGGTCTGTCGGACGGTTATCGCTCAACCAAATTAGAAATTCATTTTGAGTCGACCGGTATGACAAACATGAGGTCTATTTCCTTTCCAGTTCGGTGTTACAAATATCCGAGTCATAATGTCCTGTACTATGACACATACAGGCCTGTCACAGAAATCGATCGGAATGATTTTAATTCCGTACTTACCATTCCGGTCGGTTTTGTTTTACCTCCTTCGGATACCTTTCGATTTAGGTAATTCCGAACATTTTAAAAGCCCTCCTTATTCTAATTTGCTACGGCAACTCTATGCATATGAGAAAACAAAAACCATATGTGTTAAGTAAACAAAATAAACAAACAGAGTTAAGAAAAAATAGTTTACAAAAATCACATTTTGGAATAAATTCAATGTCGTCATTTTGCCTTCGCTTTGTCTATTTCGAGGCTTAAAGTCTCGATTTCAATCATTTTCGCTTTAGTTCGTTTTTTTTCTTGCAGTTTTTTCTTTGTATTTATGTCGTTTAGCTCCATTACTTTAAAATGGGCGTCCAAAATATTGCACAGGCTATCTAATCTTTCATTTTGTTTTCGCATTTCATCGCGCTGTTCTGTTGTAGTTCTTCCATCAGGTGGACAATATTTTCCACTTTGTTGTCGACACGTTGCTCTTCCAGCAACATAGCAATTTTCCCCAAGTCTTTATTTTCTTCTACTACGGGTTGGATACATGTGGAGTAAGTGATCTGTGGCCTTAGGCGATGGTCCTCCACTTCGCTTTCTTGCCAAATCATTTTCTTTTCCCTAGCACTGGCAGATGTTGAGGGAGTAAAATTATGATCTTCGTCGTTTTCTTTGTCAGATTCGCAAATGTGCGCGAGCAGATCCGCTTCTCCAAAACTTTTGGCGCCAGCAACGCCTTCTACACTTCTCTGCATTCCGGAGACACTAATAGGCTGTTTCCACTACGGTCGCGTCCGCGTCCACGGTTTATCGAAAATTTGTAATGGTGTTTCCATTGTGTTTTGCGTCCACGTTTGCGTTCAAACAGCTGTTTGTGTTTATTTGTTTTTTTTTGCGGTGCGAAAAATTTTAATATTTTTGTGTTGTGACATTATCATGGAGTTAAATGATATTATTTTGCTAACCGCAGTGGAAAATGAGGATCAAATGGTATTGCGCCTAATGGAAATGTGCAGTAGCAGCAGCGCTTTATGTTTATGCTGATAAAAGCTGTTTTAATAGGGATGTGCAATTTGCGATGTTGCCATTAATAGGTATGGGTGGGGTTCGATTGCAGAAATAATCGAATTTATAGTAAACGCGACTTATCGGAAAACCCGTCCAATATGAACGGGACTTTTTCCCATACCTAACTGCCTATGTTTTTTGAATAGGCTTTAACGCGCGTTCATTGATTTTTGGACGCGAACGTAGTGGAAACAGCCTATAACAACATTTTCGTCAGCCAGAATATTACACGCCACAACAAAAGACGATCACAAACAATACAAATTACAAATTAATTTTCCAACGTATTTTTGGGGTTTAGTTTATTTCATTCAAGGCGATTATTTGCTTGTATTGTTGTCTTAGTGCTATTGAAAATATAAAAGATTTATTGAAATAAATGTTAATTAAGCAAAAATTTAAAGTAAAGAAAGATTACAATACAATAATTGTTCAGAAAAAGTACTTTTATCAAAGTTTTTTTGTGTTTATGGAACTAAAAATATGAATTCCGATCACATAATCAAAAGTGGTTTCATTCCAATCAAATCTTTCGGAATTACTTTTCTGAAGAAGCAAAATACGGAATTGAAACCACTTTCGATCGGAATTGTGTTCTATGACATGCCTGACAGTTTGATTATATATTTTATACTTATATACTTTATATAGCAGAAAATAAAGTAAGTGAATCGGAGCCATCGGAATACTTGATTGTCATTGGAGTGGGTTGTTTGATAATGTCCAAGCGAGTAAAAGCTCTACACCTTATCCTTTCCCTTCCTTAACCACTTCTACAATCGTGAATACGATGGATTGTTTGTCTATTGACACTTAAATGATATTTTGACCTAAACGTGATTTAATTTTTTTACTGAGTCGACATAATTTCAAAGGCTCTATAATTGTATACTGAGAAAGGTCTCTAGTTTCCTTATGTTTCATATTTCAAGGAATTTCTGTACAAAATAAATAAATAATAGTCAAATGCGTAAAATTGCAAATGAAATTGGTTTTAGAAGTGACGATATGTTTGTGGTCGTCCCTATGTATTGAATAAATGGAAAAAACTATTTCGCTAGAGCATTGAGTAACCGCACCGCTTTTACCTTAAACTAGAATTACCCCATTCAAATTGCAATAGCATTTTTTCCACAACTGTCGTTTTTAATCACATTGACAGGCTGACAGACAGGAGGTCATGACTCAGTCGCCATGAAGTTTTGTGACTTTACATTTCGGACTCGTCCACATTTTTGTGTGCAACGTTTTATATGACGTGTTGCCTAAGGAGCATTGCTTCTGGACGATTAAATTGTCCAGACTCTAGTCGTATGAATACCATCCGTGACGAAAGGGATTTAGTGGTTCCTTTGAAGCATGTGACCGCCTTTTCTCTTGGCGTCGAATAGAGAACTTCAAACAAATATTCTTCCAAAGAAAGACTACCTTGGTTCATAACATGTTTTAGTATCTCAAGCCACACAAATTCGCATCCACTGGTCGGTCTTTCGGATTTCATCACTTTTCCTTTAGAACATCGCCTTTCACTCTTCGTATGTATGAATGTGTGGGTGTGTGTTTTTAGATTCCTTTGAACCGACACGAGAGGGCTAAAAGCTCACGCTCGCAAACGAGGAACCCTATTGTGAATTGAAAAATGTCACCGTTAATGACATTTAAATGGGCGTAATTTTTTCTATTTTCGCATTTTGATGAAGCGATAAACGACATTTATCGTGGCACCTTTTACCAGTCCCTTTGCGGCTCTCAATTGTTTACCAATGGTTTCTGTAACGGCTAGGGCTAACGTTCCCTTGCAGCAATTAAACAAATTTAAAGCTTTTCGTTAAAGTCTCTTTACTAAGTGAAACGAATTTACGCTCGCTCCCCGGCGTCGGTCGAGTATGGGTCGGAATGTGATGACATTTTTACAGCAAAACAAACAACAAACAATTTTTCAATCTGCGATATCTGCACCAACGCACACAACACACACACTCACATGTACATTATGAGCGAGTGTCTGTCCTTTTGTTCGAGTTCAGAGTTTTTTTTGCTTTTGGCTATTAACACGCTTATCGGCATGGTATCGGTGCTCTTCGTATCTGCTGTTTATGGTGATATCTGCACATCGCAGTTTACCAAAGATAGCGAGAAAAAGCGCGCATTTCCTCATTGTAATGGGCCATTAAGATACGCTTGGGTCTATCATTAAAAGATCATTAATCATGAGAATTTTGATTCGCCAAACGTCATAAAGACTTTATTTTTAATCACACGGAGCCGCGTAGAATGAGGAGAAAATGTACAGGGCTAAGCGAACAAATTGTCGTGTTTTTAAATGAATTTAATGAACTCATTTCGATATGCAGAGTACAGCTGGCATGTATTCATATGCCAAGGTAGAAATAAACAGTGAGCTTGTAAATAACAGAACCAGTTCAACTGATGGACCCGACATTTTAAGTACAATTTTTAAAAATATCACAGCGTCAGCCATAATAGAGCTAGAAAACTATCGATAGTCGTCCATGGAGCCATGGAACTGAAAAATAATAACGAAACTTGCGTATCTTGGAGTCCATGTATATTTGTATGTATACTTATATACTGTAATGTATACTGTATACTAGGTAAGTATAAGTATATGGATCGCATAGGTTCAAAAACCATCCCCAAATTGGATGAGTCTAGTGAATTTCATGTTACGATCCCCTGGTTAGCTGTGATTGGTGTTCTTTTTCCGTGTGGGCCAATTTCGCCCCTTCACTAACCCTAGCAATATACGAGGGCTGCTATATATATTTTGAAAGTGTTCTCCAGCATGATTTATACACTTTTGCAAGCGCTCAAACTAATTGTCGAAGCACTTTTTCACCAGCATCTTCTGGCGACGAAAATCGTTGACCACGCAATTTTTTTTCTTGATGTGCGGGATTAAAAAGTAGTCATTGGGTGCCAAGTCAGGGCTGGTCGGCGCTGGTTTGAGCCGATGTGTGAGAGCTCGCATTGTCATGATGCACGATGATTAGGGTTCCCTTATTGGTATTTCGAATTTCTCCGAAGACTTGGTGTACCACTCAGAATTGACCGTCCTACGTTGCTTAAGTGGAACAGTCGATTGCTGTTTTGTTTCGGGCTCATACGCATAGATCCATGATTCGCCACCTGTGGCGAATCGAACCGAGTCTTTTTTTGAGCGATTGTCAAATTGTGCGGGATCCAACGAGTACAACCCTTTTTTACGGCCAGGTGTTAATGCAATATCGAATGTGTGTTGGCAAAAGAAATGCCCAAGGATGCCTCTATCTCACGGTATATCACATGACGATCTTGCATTATCAGTTCACGCGCGGCATCAATGTTCTCTGGCACAACAACCGTTTTTGGACGACCTTCACGACTTTCGCCTCTGAGCGAGCGTCGGCCACGATTGAATTCATTATACCAGTTTTTCACAGTGCTATGGGATGGTGCTTCATCGCGATACAAAGATTTAAGTTCATCGATGCACTCTTGTCGTGATAATCCACGACGAAAGTTGTGAAAAATGATCGCGCGAAAATGTTCACGAGTTAATTAAATTTTTTTTGCCAAATTGATTTTGTTCAAGTCACTGTTAACAACACAAATGGTGGTCGTACGTCAAAACGTTCTCAGAACGTTTATGCTAAAAAAATTCAAACTTTTCAATGGAAATGTCAGATGGCTCCAGACAACACTTAGTGTTGCCTAGGCCAGAAATATATATAGCAACCCTCGTTAAAGACATCATCGTGTATTATTTCACGGCTCAGTCGTTGCAACGCTGTCTGGCATTAGCAGTCACACAGACTGCCAGGCCAGATAGATAATCGATTATTATTTTGCTTTATATGGTTAATCGAATAGTATGAAAACTTATTGTTTTGTTTATAAGCCTAGTTTTTAATTGTTATTTTAAAACTTTTTTCCTTTTACAACAAACATATAAACAAGAATCCACTTTTTTTGCGGACATGACTTCAACTTTTCAAACAAAGTTTTCTAAACTCACATGTAAACGAACAACAGGCTTTGACCATAACTATTGTTCCATTCCAAGATAGTGATAACAACCATTTCATACAGTAAGTGAAACACTTTAGTGTGTTATGAATACTTAATACTCTGGACAGCAGGGACCTGTCCAACAGACAGTCTCACTCCTTGCCCCATATGCCGCAAAATAACTCTGGGTTTCCGGCTATATCTTTCTTGATACTTATGCCATCCGTTGATTCGTTTCTTTTGAATTCGCCTTGGCAAGAAAGCATCCTAAGTCAACAGAAGCGAGGAAAAATACCAGCATTTCCACAATTGTCAAAACGACAGACGGCACCCGACAGCACCAACATCCCAACCCATTCCCCAGCCATACCCAAACGCACAATTTATCATGTTTATTGTCCATTAAACATATTTCTGGCCATTAAATTCCAACAATGCACAGATGAGCTGAGATTTCACCTCAAGTGTTTTATTTGTATTTTTTTTATAACTTAATTTTTTGTCAGCTCCAATGCGGGCTACCGACCTGCCATGCAGACAGTGCGAGGGAAATACAATAAAACTCCGACATTGAAGCAGCACCAACTGCACCGTGATGGTGTCACGTATTTGGCTAACAACAAGACCTGAAGCTGAAAAACATTGTTAAGAAACCACAAAATGAAGCATGCTTTTAATTTCACCTTCAATAGTTACACATTGCCAGCTGAAAAGGCAACGGACGCAACAGCAAACTTTCGGTTTTGTACAGGTAAAGCAAAGCGCTGTACAAAATTTCCCCAGGTGTAGGCCAATAACGTTAATGATTTAGTCTCTGAAACCCAATACAGTTAAAAAACAGTGAGCTATGCACGACCTATGTAATTCGCTCAAATTATAGTCGGGACCTGTTTTTCAAAGCCGGCTCCAAAAAGCAAAAGTATTTGTAGAGAGGCTTTAGCATGGTTTCAAAGGGAAACAGTGAGGGAATTTTTAAACACTTGGTTTTAAAAAGTGTTTCTGGCAAATGTCGGCCTTCGCTATCCACACACTGTCGACTGGTATTCTGCCAATTTCAGCCTCAAAGAGATAAGCGTCCAGAAAACATTTGCCTCAAACAATTCATGGTAACCCTCGCTGTGTGTGCAGTGGCACCATCCTGTTGGAACCATGCATCCTCTAATTGCATTGCCTCAACAGCCGGCTAAAAAAATCATAGTCAAGTACCGTTCGGAGTTCACAGTTACGGAAAGACGGTTATCCTGGAAAAAGTAAGGGTCAATGATGCCTACTCGTGATATGGCGCACCACACAGTGACGCGGTCCGAATGCAGAGGTCTCTGGAGAAGTTCTCTCGGTTTTTTTCACTCCAATACAGCATATTTTGTTTGTTTACACACCCACTGAGGTGAAAATGTGTCTCATCAGAAAAGAACACAATTGCATCACGGGTTATAGTTGCAAGAATGTCTTCACAAGAGGTCCGCCGCGTCAAATAGTCCCGTGCTGACAATTGTTGGACCACGCACATTTTATACGGTGAAAATGCATTTCATCATTAGAATGCGGTGGAGAGAACGTCTGGAAATGCCAAGAGCAAGTGATTGCTTCCGAGCAGAGCGTTTCGGAGATTGCAGTACTGCTGTTCTAACTCTCTCGATGCTTTGTGGTGTTGTAATCGTTCTCTCAGGTCCGCTTCGTACACATGACACATTCCCTGCTGTTCTCAATAAAATTACCCAATTTACAATTGATTAACGTCCAGGAAAACGTCAGCGTGGGGGAACAGCGAATCGTAAACGAAAAGCACGCTGCACTGCAATGGTCGAGTGCGCATTTGAAAAAAAAGCTTCAACCTAAAATGAAAGGCAACTGAAAGGCGACTATAAGCCACGCACACTCTCCACACTCTTCGACCAGCAGTGCCGCCACAGCCTGCAGTGCAAAAAAGCAAATTTCCGCGCTCCACACTGTATCAATAGACAATTTGGACCTTAAAATCATAGGAATATATATAATTTCTTTTTGTATTACAACTTTTCACGGTTGTTAGCTATGTAGCACAAACAAAGGAACAAATTTCTGGAAAGATCAAAGTTTTATAATTACCTTTGTCAGTTGTCTTACTTTGCACTTCAGCTAATGATATGTTCCATATTCGTACATGCAAGTTTCGAAATTAGAAACACAAGGAGGAGCAAATGAATAAGCGATACGGAAAAATGTTTAAGAACATTTCATTTATTACCGTTTACCACAAGCGCCACCGAAGAACCATCAGACATTTATCTACAATTGCGAGCAGGCAAGCTCAAGTCTGAAGCGTTGTACGCGTGCCTCAGGGATGCCGCAGCATCTAACACGCTGTGGTAACCACTCGGTGGCTTTGCAAAGTTTGTGACATACTCAAGGGTGTGGATTCTCATGCTTCCATGCAGTGGGAGACGCACCTTTTAAATGTGACATGTGCAAAAATTTCGGAAATAAGACTAGTAAAATCGATACCAGGTAAATAGAGTGTGGTCCGTTTATGTACATTTTCATTAACGCAAAATGTAAGAATTTCTTCTCACGAGGTAAAAACAAATTCAGAAGTAATATAAATATGTTTGGACGCCGTGACATAAATTGGTAAATCGAAGATAATCGATTTGATTAATTAATTGTTACAAGAAACAAACGGTTGCACGATTGATATTTGTTGCACTCACTGACCGGGATCTACTGTTGGAACGGCATACGCAAAGAAATAAGTATGGTTGGGGTAACAACATTTGAAAAGCATCATCCCATTGTTTGGTATATGGTTGTGGCACAACTGTACAATGATTCTCATAACGATAGTAGGATTCAGACACACCCATACAAGAACCCCACAACCATATCGTAGTTCACCCACAACCGAACATAGATCCCAACAACCATATTATGATTCGCACTCAACCAAACTATGAACACCATAACCATATTGTGATCTTCACAACCATAGTGTGTTTCACATAAAACCATAGAATGATCCTCACAACCAAAGTATGTTTTATACGCAACCATAGTATGCTCCTCACAACCATGCTATATTTTACATACATCCATAGTATGTTCCTTTCAACCATAGTATGTTTCACATACAACTATAGTATCATCCTCATGCCACATATAGTGATAGTATGATCCTCACAACCATAGCACGATTCACACGCAACCATGTTAGGAGATCTAGAACGGTAGTATGATCCTACTCAACTATACTTTGATCCCCAAGACTATTTATAATGTTTGGGGCATTTAGTTTCTCAATAATAGAGATTTTTAACAAGTAAATTATTTGAAAATACATTCAAGTTTAGCTCGTTTGTTTTATTTCCGTCTTTTGCTTTTACACATTGAAAGGGATTAACCGGCTCAAGACATCTGGTCTCTATATTTAAATAGAAGACAAGTTTTTAACATTCTCAATGTGGAGTCTCTGTCGGGGGGTGGTCGGATTGAGTTGTATTTTCGTGGGCAGTTGAGTGAAGAAAACTTAAAATGTAAGATTTACAACAGTAGTTCTCATTCGTTTGGTGAGAGCCTGGCCTTAAATAGTTCGGGTTTTCTGTCAACAATTGCTGCGAAGCTTTCTGAAGAGGGTTGACACGGACCTGAAATTGCGATAAAAGCAGAGTGCAGCCACGAAAATCAATATTACTTTGCCATTTTGTTAAAAACGCGCTTTCTACTTATATTTAAATACAAAGAGGTCTGGAGCCGGTTAATCCCTGTTCAAATACATTTAATTTAAAATAAAAGCAGTTCTATTTAACAATCACACAATCACAACCCGTTTCATTTATTAAAAATATTTTAGTTAAACAAATCCAAGGCATATTGTTTTGAAAATTTTAATTTGCACATAATTATATTATTGCGTAAGATTTGTAATAATAAAATTGTTCTAAAACAAACCCATATGTGACAGCGCATAGAAAAAGGGACCTAAGGGTAAAAAATAAAATTTAATTATTTTTTTTTTGATGTGGACAACATCTGAGCATCGAATGAGACCGATCCCATGCCCCAAAAGTGTTCCCTCCCAGAGATATGCGTGTTTTACGAAAGTGAAGTCGACGATACTAAGCGCAATTAGAAAGGGACCTAATCTTTAAAATGGCTCTCCTAAACAAAATTGGTTTTTAACCTTAGGTCCCTTTCTATTTTGCGTGTCACATATTCAAAATTTACAAAAACAACAATTATACGGTATGATTGCTGAAATCAGTTTATTGTATACATAAAACCCACAAACCATACTTGTGTCGCACCAAGCCTATTTTAATTTTTAAATTTCGCAAAAATACTATTATTACATTTCAACAATATTAATATAGCCTCAATTATACTATTGTCAAAATTGAATTAAAAAACAATACTATGGTTGCGAAGAACATACTTTTATTGCAGAAACATATTATTGTTGCCGTGACCGTAAAGAAACCATAGCTTTTCTCTGCGTGTAGAGTTTGATCGCTTGCTGGAAAAGTTGCCGATATTGACGAGGTGGAAAAACAACCGCCGCTAAAAAAGGTCCGATGTTTTTACATACTAGGATTTGATCCTGGTTTTACCAGTATACAAGTTATGCACACTTAGCATCGCACCTTTTTTATTTTTCTGCTTTAAGTCTAAATGCAATTTTTTGCTGCGAGTATTATTAAACTCCATTAATACCCCATTAAAGAGTTAAAATGAAACAGAGGGGGAAAATTGTGGTCGGCCGTTGTGTAGAAGGTAGTATCAGCGTCTATAAACCCGAGTAAGAAGGTCTTAAAACTTCTCCTCGCTGCGATGTGCATTAAAAAGTGGTGTGTGGTTTCCCTTTAATAAACATAAACCAGCCGGTCACTGCCAGTGATTATATAAAATATGCTGTGCGCATGTTCCCCGTTTGTCCCTTAATGAAATGCAAAGGGAATCGCGCAAATTTTGCAGGGTTCAAATACTGAAAGCATCCAAACTTCTTATGTATAGCTTCTATACTCGATATGTTAATTTGAGGAACGTCTACTAATGCTCTTGCTGTCAGCGTAACCGTATAAAAGGTATTTAATATAGTACAAGAAAACCTTAAATGGGCGAAATATTTGTATGGCGGTACTAGAAAGAGTTTTGTAAGCATCTTAACCCTCGCAAAATTTCAAGGCGATTTGATAATCCTTGTCAAAGACATGGTGCGAACACAATTGCACCAACGAGCAACGGGTCTTAAGTGTGCCAAACCGTAAAAAAAAATCTATATTCTCCAAATTAACTTTGGATGTATGTACAAAAATATACCCGAAGCCTATTACAAGCGGAATATCTCATTCTAAGTGAAGCCGAATATTCGGCACACATCTAGTCTTAAAAATATGATAGTTTTTTACAATGAATCCTATTTGGTTCAGTCTGTCTGTGTATGCGCGCGTATGTGTGTGTTTGACACAGACTTGTGTGCCCGTGTAAATGAAGATGTATTAGCGAAATCACTTGCCTCCAGTACTTAACTGCAACATGACTTAAAAGGCAAGAAGCAGTTCTCACACACACACCCACCCACACGAACTGGCTGTTGTTGCACCTGGCAACGCGTGCCATGCCATCATCACACTCGTACGTCTTGAGAGCATGCCTTGTGGTAATAATCTTAGCTCCAAGGTAACCGTTTATTCCTCCCTGCCACTTCTAGTATCCTTCTTCACATAACCGACGATGTGTTGCAAGCAACTTGCTCGCGACGTGTACGCACGGTGGATGCGAGAGTGCACACACACACAAACTCACCTGTATGTGAGATTACCTTGTAGCTGCACATGTGATACTAGCCATAGGCAACGTAGAGAAGAGCAGCAGCAAAGCGTCTGTGTCGCCGCCACTCTCTATTTTAATTAATGTTGTCATCATCTGAAAGTATGCCACTGTTCTTCTATTTGTTGCACTGTTACACTGTTAGCTCTAGACATTTTAAACTCACCTCCTACAACTGGAAAGATGCGATTTAAAGAGGCTGCAAATACAAGGTCCTGTAATGATTTTAGACATTCTGTTTTGGCTGCCCAGACGGCTAAATAGAGAACACGGGTTTCCTTGTATATGAATGCGAGGTGAATTTGTCAGCCTTTCGACCATTGAGCTGGACATTTATATCCGGTTTTGTTCAATGTTCCTGTTTAGATTTGTGCTATATTTGCTAACATTGGTATATTGCTATTTGAATGAAACAGCGATGTATATAGCGGTTCGTATATACATACATAACTTTTGCCAAATTTTCTTTTCTTCTTTCGTCATTGTTTTGTTGTTGCTCCGCCGGCTACTGACTGCAAGAAAACAAACGCCAAGCTTGCATCAAGTCGTCGGCGACAACACGTAGTTCTTTCCCGTTTTGATATTGAAAGAGTGAGTTCGTTACCCCGTGACAGTGATAGTTTACTCAAAATTTTGTGCTAACAACATTTAACATTAAAATCACAAAAACCATAAAAATTACAAATTGTGTAAACATAAAAACAACATTGAATTTACAAACAAATCATTACAAACATAAGTTTTAAAACTAAACATTATCAAAACACAAACAAAGAATAAAATTAATTTTTTTGAATTTAAACATTGAAAACAACACAAGTATAACTTTCATTAAAAACGGTTACAAACAAACATTTGGTCCATTTCGAACCGAATTAGTGTCAAGTTTTTTTAAATTATTAAAAAACCAAAACCCACCCTTATTTTGTGCGTTTATACATATGAACATCTAAAAGAAAAATAACCAGTGAAAGTGTAAAACGAATTAAGTGAACTTTCAAAAAAATAAAATAATAATATTTAAATAAAATCGAAATTAAGTGAAGTGTTGTGATTAAAGGTTCTGAGAAATGGTTAAGTGGTATCGCTTTTAAAAAACAAAAACAACTCAGAGCGAAAATTCCAAAATTAAACAAAATTTAAAATTTTGCTACTTAACCTATATTGCACAAAATAGAAGAGCTTAATACAGAAATATCTAGCTAAAGTGTAAAACGGAATAACTACACAAAACAAAAATTATACGTCTAAAATTTTGCACAACAAATTTCATTTGAATAAAAAACAGTTACGACACCAAGTTTTCAAAAGAAACACAACAACACAAAATTTAACTAAATTGAACATTTAAACCAATTTTCTTATCGCTTTGCGAAATTGGAACCGTTATAACGGTCCAGAAAGAAGGACGCCAAGTCTCAACATCAGCAGCAGAATCATCAACATCAGCAGCAGAATCATCAAAAAAATTCAAAGCGGCGCCAGTACATAAGGGCATTCTCTCTCTCTCTCTCGCCTGCCGACGCCAACACAGGTACTCACACACACATATACCAGTGACGGGATCAAGCAGTAAGTACAACCAAACCAAATCACGAAAAAACAAGCAAGGAGATAAAGGGTGCGACGTGCTTTTGATAAATCGCAAGCAACATTTCGAATGTATATTACTTCCTGACCCTGTAATGCTTTTTTCTTGTCGTTACGTGCGATACTGATTAGAATAGAGATATTACCAGCAATTATTTGACACTCAATTTTTTGACACCATTGTGCCGTTTTTGATCACTTCATCGAGCTTCCGTCATCGTTTCCCGCAATTTTTACGCTGCAGACTCTTCCAATTTTCGCGGTATTTTTGTGAAATAATTCTCCGCCATTTTGAAATTAATCGAACGCTGCAGACTCTTCCAATTTTCGCGATATTTTTGTGAAATAATTCTCCGCCATTTTGAAATTAATCGAACGCTGCAGACACTTCCAGTTTTCGCGGTATTTTTGTAAAATAATTTTCCGCCATTTTGAGAATTAATGCAGACATAACTATCCGTCATTTATCGTGTCACAAGAAAAATAAAAAGTTTTTTTTTGGGCCATTAATTTTTTATCGATTTTTTTTGGTCGTTTTGGATACTTTCGTGACCAAAACAGGAAAATCGCTTTGCCTAGAATATTCTTTTACAAAAATCTACTGAAAAATATGCTGCGGGCCCTTAATTTGGACTGTGCTGTTAATTAAAAATATTGTTGTCGTCAATTTTCTTTGCAAAATTTTGTTGCTGACCATTTGATTCATTCTTGAGCATCTTCTTTTGACCCTTCTCTCATAATTGGCTTAAAAATTTACCAGTTTAAAGATGGACAGGGAGCTAACTGAGAAATTTGTGAATTGTGTCAACGATTTAAAGGACTTTGAGAGCATCCACTCGGTGACGAGTTCAGAGGATACTATCCATGGTTTGGAGGTTCTTAGGGTGGAGCTCGATTCACTTTGGGATCAGATTAAGAAATCCTATCAGGGTTGCCGAGATAGGATATCAGAGGGGGAGGAAAAGCCTATCGATAAGGGTAAGCTTCGGACACGTTATCAGGAGGCCCTATCGGTTTATAAGCGTTGTTTAAGTTCAATCAATGGGGATATTCAAGCAATATCTGATCGCAAGGCCCAGGAACAACTGGAGTTGGCGTCAAGAACCATGAAATCTGCTGGAGAAACCGAACGTACACCAATCTCTAGGTTACCACCATGCGACACGGATGTATTCTCAGGAGGGTACAGCAAATGGCCGACTTTTCGAGACCTTTTTTCAATTTTGTATGGAGAAAATACTCGCCTGAGCAAAGTCGAGAAATTATTTCATCTTACGCAGAAGACAGCGGGAGAAGCCCGTGAGATAATAGGCCATGTTCCTTTGACCCATGACGGATTTGAAATTGCATGGAAAATCTTAGTCGATCGCTACGAAAATAAGAGAATGCAGGTTAACGAGCAGCTGAAAATTCTCTTCACCTTACCGAATGCTTCTGTTGACTCAGGGTCCTCTATTCAGAAGCTTCAACGCACCTTAAATAGTTGTATCCAGACTCTGAACACCTTGAAGATCGATACCGATGGATGGGATCCAATTTTGACCTACCTCTGTTCGGCTAAACTACCACGAACTTTTCTGGAGGAATTTGAGAATACATTACCCGATTGTTCGGTACTACCGACCTGGAAGGAGTTTGATCGCTTTTTGACCCACAAATTTAAGACTCTCGAATCTGTGGGGAATATTAAGCCGTTCATTCAAAAGATAAATAATCAGCCTAGATCTGATTTTAATAAGAAACGCACCAATTCGTTTCAGACCAACGTCCATCAGAATACGGGGCCGAAGATCCACGGTTTCAAAACCGGAAATGATGGTAAAAAAGGCTCACGTAATATTAATGGACAAAGTTGTCCTCTTTGTAGGGACAATCATTTCTTGCGAGTTTGTCCTAAATTTCTGGAGAAAAGTATCAATGATCGCATCCATGTTGTGAAAGTATCTCACTTATGTTACAACTGTCTCTCTGTGGATCATGGAGTCAAAGACTGCAAAAGCCGATATAGTTGTAGGGAGTGTAGCCAAAGACACAACACTTTGCTCCACAAGGGTAAAGATACCCAATCTGCAACTAGAGACGAAGCACAACCTAGTACAAGTGCTGCGGCTCTAACTACTTTTCTACAGTCCACATCGAACCTAGAATCTTCGCCAATCACCACTTTGACTCTCCAAGATAGGCCACCTAGTCAACAATGTTCACGAGAAACCTTGTTATTCACAGCCATTGTGCAAATTGAGGCACGAGGGCAGAGATACGACGCACGCGCTATCATTGATCCAGGATCACAATCTACTTTCATCTCCGAAAAGATCAAGAATCGATTGAGGCTCCCCACAAGACGAAACTTAGTACATGTAACAGGGCTCAGTCAAACTGTGGCGGAAACCTCGACTAAGGCTTGCCTTTTCAAATTATGCTCAAGAGTGGATCCTCTTTTCGAGCTGGAAGTTTGGGCGCCGGTCTTGAGGGCCCTTCCTTCGAATCTCCCACCTCGGAATCTGGACCCCAGCCAAATTAGGGATGCTGCCGAACTCGAGCTGGCAGATCCCAGATTTTACACAAGCCGACCCATTGATATCCTTATTGGTATGGATGTAGGACCTCTGATCTACACAATGGGTGTTCCCATGGAAACAATCGGATCTCTCCTCGCTCAAAAAACGGTTTTCGGCTGGGTCATCGGAGGACCACTTTATCAGGAAAGACAACAGAAGACTCAGATTTCTCTCTGTAGCACAATTGCTCTTGAAAAAATACTTACACGTTTTTGGGAGGTGGAGGAGACCCCAAAAAAGATTTTGAGATCAGAAGATGACAAGTTCTGCGAAGAAAATTATAAAAATACTACCCGACGAAATAGCGTGGGAAGATTCATCGTGACACTGCCATTTAATACTTGTGAGGAACTAGGCGCATCCAGGAATATTGCATTAGCCCAGTTTTACCGGATGGAAAAAAGACTTCAGAAAACCCCGGAATTAAAGGAGCAATATGACAACGCCATTTTGGAGTATCTTGATCTAGGCCACATGCGGAAAATCTCTCACTCGGAAATTGAGAAGACACCCCATTACTACTTACCACATCATGCCGTTGTTAAGCCAGACAGAGTAACAACCAAGCTCCGAGTTGTTTTTAACGCTTCTAGTCCCTCGTCAAATAAGAAAAGTCTTAACGACATATTGCACCCTGGACCAATTCTCCAACAAGATTTAGTTTTACAAGTTTTGAAGTGGAGGTTTTTCAAGTATGTCTTTAACGCGGACGTTACAAAAATGTACCGACAAATCTTCCTTGAACCATCTCAGACAAAATTTCAACGGATTCTTTTTCGGAAATCTCCAAATGATCCAGTGGAAGATTTTGAGCTATTAACCGTAACATTTGGCGTAAACTGTGCGCCATTTCTCGCCTTAAGGACACTTCTTCAACTTGCGGAAGACGTGAAAGACTCTTTGCCTCACGCAGCTGAGGTCATTCGACACTATTTATATGTCGATGACGTATTAGCTGGTGGACACACTCTAGAAGAGGCGGTCATATCTCGAAGACAATTAGTAGAGGCCTTAGACTCAGCAGGATTTGAGCTCCGAAAATGGACCTCGAACGACCCTCGTATGCTACAGGGACTACCATCAGATGCCCTTCTACCAGTAGATTGGTTAAATTTATCAGAGGATTCTTCAACTAAAACCTTGGGTATACGATGGAATGTCTCTACCGACTCATTTACTTTTACTGCGCCTCAGATCGAAAAAACATGTGCTAGTACAAAACGAGAAGTGCTTTCAACTATTGCAAAATTCTTCGACCCCTGTGGATGGTTGGCTCCGGTCATTGTAATTGGAAAGCTCATCATGCAGCAAGTCTGGTTAGACAAGATCCAATGGGATAATATTTTAAAGACAGTGACACAAATGAATTGGCAGAAATTTGTTGACAACTGCCCGGGAATCGACACTATTGCGATTCCTCGATGGATATGTTTTGAACCAGAAAGTCGAATCGAGATTCACGGGTTCTGTGACGCCTCGGAGAGCGCGTATGCCGCAGCGATTTACGCAAGGGTTGAAAATGGCCCTTCTCAAATCCATACCTTTCTCTTAGCAGCGAAAACCCGTGTTGCTCCTATAAAGAAGATCTCTCTACCACGACTCGAGCTTTGTGGAGCTGTTCTTTTGGCTAACCTGTCAGCCGCCATAATTCCGAATCTTCAGCTCAAACAGTTTTCTACACAATTCTGGACTGATTCAACCATAGTTTTGGCTTGGCTGAAGAAACCACCCTGTGCCTGGAGTACATTTGTTGGCAATAGAGTCTCGGAAATACTTGACTGCGTGGGTGAGGCTAACTGGCAACATGTGGATTCCAAAGATAATCCGGCAGACGTCGCAAGCCGAGGTTGCACTTCTAATGAGCTACAATCCCATGAATTGTGGTGGCATGGGCCTCCGTGGCTAAGGTTATCAACGAATCAATGGCCATTAAACAAGACAATCGCAGACACGGACCTTGAATCCAAACCACTCCGAGTATTCACAACAACTACAGTCGAGGACCCCTTGAATAGATTTTCGTCTTTATCTCGCGCTTATAGGGTTTTATCTTATGCGCTTAGATTCTGGAGAAACACAGGCAGAAATCGGTCTCATCTACGAATTTCCTCTGAGGAAATAACAGCAGAAGAAGTCCGAGACATGAAATTCCGGCTGATAATGTTGACTCAGAAACACTATTTTGCCGCTGACCATCAGGCTCTGACGCAAAAAGTGCGTATTTCGCCAAGCAGCAATCTTTTGACTCTGAACCCTTTTCTCGATTCAAAAGGTGTTATCAGAGCAAATGGCCGGCTTGTTCAGTCACCTGCCCTAACATATGATGAACGCCACCCAGTTATTTTGCCTTATGATGCAAAGTTGACATGGTTGTTGGCGGAGTTCTGTCACAAAGTCTCAATTCACGGTGGAAACCAGCTAATGGTTCGAATATTAAGATCCGAGTTTTGGATATTTAGACTCAAACCCCTCGTAAAGAAAGTCATCCATCATTGTAAAACTTGTTTACTCTACAAGCAGAAGACGCAGACTCAGATTATGTCGTCATTGCCACCTGAGAGAACAATGTTGTCAAGACCCTTTTATAACACGGGAGTTGATTTTGCGGGACCATTTCCGATCAAAAATTACACAGGGCGTGCATGTCTCATCACCAAGGGATACGTGTGTGTCTTTGTATGTTTCGCTACGAAGGCTGTCCATCTAGAAGTTACTAGCGACTTGTCGACCCAGTCATTCTTAGCCGCCCTCTCGCGTTTTATTGGACGACGTGGTTGTCCATCCCGAATATATTCTGATAATGGCACAAACTTCGTAGGAGCTGCTGAAATGATACGTAAAGATCGAATTTCTTTTATGAAGAATATTCAAAAAGACGCCCAGCACCAGCACATTGCCCAAAATCTCGAGTGGAGCTTCATACCTCCTGGAGCTCCGCATATGGGCGGGCTTTGGGAGGCGGGTGTGAAATCTTTTAAGACACATTTGCGAAAATTTATTCCACATATGAATTTCACATTTGAGGAACTTTCGACGATCTTAGCTCGTATAGAGTCCTGCTTAAACTCGAGACCCTTGAGTCCGGCTAGCGACGACCCTAACGATCTATCCCCTCTGACTCCGGGCCACTTCATTATCGGAGCTCCCATGATGGCGCCAGCTGAACCCGACTTGACGGACGAAAATATTTCCCTCGCCAACCGGTGGAAGCGATTGAAGATTATTTCTCAGCATTTCTGCCATAGATGGAAATCTGAGTACTTGAACGAACTTCATCGTCGATATAAGTGGAAATACCAGACAGATAACGTTAGCGTCAACGATTTAGTCGTCGTCAAGGACGAAAAACTTATTCCTCATGAGTGGAAAATGGGCCGAGTAATAAAAACCTATTTCGGACCTGATCAAAATGTACGCGTGGTCGATCTGCATACCTCAAACGGCACAATTAGTCGACCAATAACAAAAATTGTTAAATTATTTCCTAACTAACTTGCCTCATAACGATAACACTCTACCAAACCCATCTTCTCATACGCTTTCTTATATTTCCCTAGATATGGCTGGCCACTTACCACGTCCGGACTATTTGGATGAGCGCAGAGTCCGATCACCAGAACGTCGCCATCGATCGCCAACACATCGTCATCGATCACCCGCCCAACAACATCAACGCCAACATAGACCTGCTGACTGGCAGTACTCGTGTGGTCTATGCCAGGAGGACCACCCTTTGAAAACCTGCCGAAGATTTCTGCAACTCTCCCCGCACAGACGCTATGAAACGGTAGAAAGACGAGGCTATTGTAGGAATTGTCTCGCTCGAAGTCATCTGGCCCCCGATTGTCCAAGTTTAATCGGCTGTCGCCGGTGTGATCAGCGTCACCACACGGAGCTTCACGGTGCCCCACAGTTAAAGGAAAGGCCCCAAATTGCCATCATTGAGACGCCATGTTTTAAGTGGACTACAACCTTTGTGCCCACGGCAACGATCCGTGTGTCTGGTGACGACTTTGAAACATGGAAGTCATTGCGAGCCATCGTTAGCCAGTCAGCAGCGGTCTCCAAAATAGCAGGATCAACTTTTCGACGTTTGGGTCTGCGCTCATTCCAATACCGAGGTCAAAAATTCACCAGTTTTAAGATCAAGGCTCGTAATCAACGTCGCAACTGGGTGTTACGAGTCACAGCCTTGATCACCGACGACCTGCCTAGACGACCCTACTCTGACCCGATGATAGACGACCCAACTGTCGATTTACCACCAGAATCCCTAGCAGACACCGACCCAAGAAGCAACACACCAATCGACATCGAGTTAGCCGCAGATACGCATTCCAGTATCGTGCTTGATGGATCCATTTCAACCGGAGTTGGCGAAGTGAAGGCGTTCAACTCAACCCTGGGATACATCCTATCAGGACTTATTAGAAGTCCATTCTAAATTAGTTTATATTGTTAAATCACTGTTTCACGGGGGGCGGGATGTTTAGATTTGTGCTATATTTGCTAACATTGGTATATTGCTATTTGAATGAAACAGCGATGTATATAGCGGTTCGTATATACATACATAACTTTTGCCAAATTTTCTTTTCTTCTTTCGTCATTGTTTTGTTGTTGCTCCGCCGGCTACTGACTGCAAGAAAACAAACGCCAAGCTTGCATCAAGTCGTCGGCGACAACACGTAGTTCTTTCCCGTTTTGATATTGAAAGAGTGAGTTCGTTACCCCGTGACAGTGATAGTTTACTCAAAATTTTGTGCTAACAACATTTAACATTAAAATCACAAAAACCATAAAAATTACAAATTGTGTAAACATAAAAACAACATTGAATTTACAAACAAATCATTACAAACATAAGTTTTAAAACTAAACATTATCAAAACACAAACAAAGAATAAAATTAATTTTTTTGAATTTAAACATTGAAAACAACACAAGTATAACTTTCATTAAAAACGGTTACAAACAAACAGTTCCTTTGTTTCGCTATAAAGGAATTTCTTCAAAAAAAATTGGCATATGTATTTTGAAAAGGTGGCACAACAGGTGGCATAGTCTTCTCAGTGTTTATTTCAAGGAAACTTGCATATCGAGCAAGGTGCAATTATCAATTTTAGTAAGCTTTGAATCAATGCCGATCCCGAATTGGCAGTTTGTCAAACACTGGTTGTCTCAGTTCAATGTAAAAAAGTTGCAATGAATCGCTTCAGCTCTTTATCAGCGCTAGCTCCTTATCACATCGCGTTCTTTTAAAGCCGATATCAGTCAAAATCTTTTAAAACAATTTACAGTAGAATCCCGTTAGAAATCCCCAGAAATTTATTTTAATATTTCTGTGGGTTGCGAATTAAAGAATTGCGCTTACTATCCATCGCTACAAGCGAATGTTGATTGGCTGCAATTTTCAGTTGTGGCTACTGACAGTATCGGTAAAAAGACATAGTATCGGCAGTCCTACCTAATTAGGATGATTATTGGAACTGAATTTGTACAGGGTGGGCCAAAAGTTACCATGGGGTTAAAAACTTAAATACCTTTCAGTGAATGACGAGATGCCCATTTAGAGTACTCCCGAAGTACAACTGGTGAGACATGTATAAGTGTGAAGAGTATATGTTCCAACCAAACACCACACATAACATATCCAGACGGGGTACAACCTAAATATGTGAAGTACTAATAGTCGACAGGGCATCTCACACTCATGCATGTATGAATACAAGTGAAAATGGACAATACATTGGGTGTGCACCAAATTGTTAAATTGTGTTTTCATGACATGAATTATAGGAGAAAAGACCAGAGTATGAGGTGCATACTAGAGTACTCAAATATTTTTCCATGTATGCGTTCATTCAGTATGGGGTGTATACTTATGTACTGTATCACAACTTGATTTTTTTCTGATGAGTTACGAGTATTTGAAATAAAATCTTTGTACCTATATTAATTGAAAAATATTGTTGTATTTTATAAAATGAACAAAAGGTAAAGCACAATAAAGCACCACTAGGGTCAAGGGTATATTCACTTCGTCATACGAGTAACGTTTGCAACACATAAAAATATTCATCGGAGGCCGTACAAAGTACATATATGTATATATTATTGGTCGTCATAAAATTCTAAGTTGATATAGCAATGTCCGTCCGTCTGTTGAAAACATTCTACGGCTGAAACTTTCCAGATTTCTTTCTTATTTTGTTAAGCTGCTTGGTATTGCTAGTCGGTCACATCGGGCCAAAGTGGAAAATTTCCCCATATAAGGACTCAGGCAGCCTGCGGGAAAATACGCTTTTTTTTCGGCCAGTTTTTGATGTAAAAAAATTGGAACTGTTGCTTGTTCGATAGAACGACAACCACTTAATAACGAACCATAAGAAGTATACTTGTTAAATGTTAGAGTGCAACCACGTATGGTACGAGCGTGTTATGACTAGACTTAACGAGTATCATAACATTCATACATATGTGCGATATGAGGTTAGAGTGTGTACATATTTGTCGCAACGTTATTTAAGTAAAGTGTGCAGTCAGGCTGGCGTAAATACTGGTGCGCACAAGTATGGAAATTATGAATAAGTACTCAAGTACTCTTTTTTGGTGAGTACATGTTGTCATTCTCTGATACCTTTTTCGTTTATTAATTTTTTTTGTTTTTTTTTCGCAGATTATTTAATTTACAAAATGGATTTTTTTACACTATGAATGAAAAATAATGTCACTTAAATGACCCCCGTTTTCAGCTTCGCAATGATGGGCTCGTTTAAGAGCATTTTCAATAACATCTTTCAAAATTTTGTGGGTGTGGCTCTTGGATTTTCGGAACCCTAGAACCTACAGCTCTGCTTATTAGCAAAGCCATTCAAATGAAAATGAGCTCACCACTCATAAAAAAACAATTGATCGCTGACTTAATTAATTAAATTCTATTATTCTGTTTCGTTATTTAGTTGTGAATCTTTCAATTATTTATTTTCCAAGTGTTATTTAAATAATCTGAAAAAAAACATATATAAACGAAAATGTTGTTAAATTTTTGAACCCCATGGTAACTTATGGCCCACCCTGTACATGTTTTGGTTGTTGTTGTAAATAATTGTCTATAAGATCTCTTTGAATTCGGTTGTCATTACCACGGACATTTGTTAGCTGGACCAAATTATGGTTTACATTTATGAATTCCGTTATCTGACCGAAATAATAAATAATTTTTATATTTAACGATTTGGAATTATTTGTTGTGTTATTTGAATTAAGAGAAGGTTTTTTAAATATTTGGTTTTTATCTTCGAATCTAATAAAGTTTGTATATACAAGGGGAAAGATTTTCTTCATAAAATTGGTAAAGTGGATCGACAAAATTCATATTTGTTTTAAAACTGTCAAAAAAATTGTAAGATAAAGCTAATTCTAACATATAATTTAAGCGAACTGAAATTTTACAACTAAATATATTTTGACTACTTAGAGTTAATGTGACACAAAATACCTAAAACGAAGTCTGGGGCTACCTGTGATCATATATAAATACTTATTATATTGGTCAAATGTTGTAGGTTATTTCAAAGAAATAGGTGGACCCGCCCCTAGTGAAATATATTGGACACTCCATTCTTAATGATAACAAGTTTAAATGTTGTACGAGTATAAACTCCATACGATTTCACTTAAGACGTCGTATCACGAAAATTAGGTAAAACGAAGGAATATTTAATACATTAAAACTTCTTTTATATGGTTGCAAAATAAAAAATTGCTTTTACGAATTTACTATAATCACCTAAATCTATTATTTCTAGAAGAAATCATTCCCCGCCGAGAAAGTCCGAACTCTTGTTGCATATTGTTATATGCTACAACAGCGAACTAAGCTGGGCTTTGGTTACTTCAAAGAATTTATCTGTTGTCACCATCAATTATTGGTACCAAAGAAACATGTACTTCATAATTGGTTGGTTGTAGCAATTGATTGACCTAACAATTGTTGTTCTGCATTGCAAATTATGGCAGATTATTAACAAACATGAACGACTTATAAAAGATTAAACAGGCTTTGTATTGCCAAACAAAAATACGAATTAAACAATTTTAATTAAAATCACATTTAATTTTTTGTTTACGTCATAGATTCACAACACACATGCGGATCTTCCCGTTTCTATCCGAACGGTCGTTGCTTACACGGTCATTGTTAACATTTGAAGGAAATTATATTAAAAAAAAATGCCATAGAATGTCCTTTCAAATTACCAATAAACATGCCACACCTGATTTGAATTTATTTATTTCTTTTTTGTTCAGAAAAAATACCTCTAGATGGATGACCCTATACTTATATAAACAGGATGATAGGAAATTTAATGCTGTACTTTGACTACAACGATAGAAGAGCAGAAGGACGTCGCTGAATGGAATCAGTTAGTGATTCTCTATCGATCAGTTAATGTATGTTGCGAGGGCATATTAATAATTCCGTGTCTTTAAATAAAACAGTTTTTGTTTGATAAAAACAAATTATTTTTCAACATAATCTCGTTTTACCTCAATACACCTAGTCCAACTGTTCACCAATTTTTGTATCCCTTCCAAAACAGTAGGATTTTTCTAGGTCCATAAAAAAGGCATTTGTTTGATCAATAATTTCATCGTTGGAGCTGAATCTCTTTCCACCGAGCGATTTGGAAATAGGAAATAGCCGGAAAATATGGCAGGTGAGGTACCAATTCGTAAACCAATTTATGCAATTTTGCCATGCATTCACACGTGTGCACCCGCACATTATCTAGAAGAAATGGTAATCGCGGCTCACATCTGATTATGTTAAATCCCAACCACACTGCTATATGAAATGCGAATGGCACCAACAATCTCACACACTTTTACTCTTCGTTTGGCCAACACCACATCGTGGATTTTTTCGAGTGTATTGACCTAAATTGGCCGTCCAGAAAGTTCAGCGTGATTTGTACTTGTGCGTCCACAACGAAAGTCAATAAATCACCTTTTAACCATTGAAATGGTGCAGATTCCCCATAGTATTTAAAAGCCTTTCCTTGGCTTGATTAACGGGGTTTTCCGCAAAAAATAATGTTTAATGAGCACTCAAAATTCACCTTTTTTAATTTTTAACAAAATGCACGAGGTTGTACTTTTTGAACAGCTGTTAAATACAGACTAAATGACGGAACTCTCTCAAAATTTGACAGTAGTCTATTGACAGATGGTACTTGATGGGAGCAGTGTTGCACTTCACGAGGGAAATGAAAAGTCTGGAATTATTGATCTGCCCTCGTATGTTATGATAAACAGTAACACAGTGTAGCGTATTACTCGTATAAGTAAACAGTTTTCAAACATTGTTTTCTTCCGAAACTCGCTTAAATAGCCATTGACTGACTTACGGTTTGAATAAAACCATTCATATCGACGAGATCCAGTTTTGACATGTTGATGGCCGCCAACCCAATACTAAACAAAAAACAAGGCAATTATCATTTTTACCAGTTAACCCTGTGTAAGGAAAAGATTTAAGTTATCTTTGTCTCTCTTTCAATGGGTTCTGAATAAACGATGTGTCTCCGAATGGTGCAATCAAATCCGGATGACTCAGGCAAAGGAGGAGGCATGGGCATTTTCGCGTTACAAACTTAATCTCATGCCTTCTCTTTTTTCGGATGTAAAGATCACACATTGCCAATTCGGTCTCAATCGTCTGTTACTTCGCATAAATCCCCATTTGTGCTATTTTCCTGCTTGTCCTCTGACAGACACGAAGGGGAAAAGTCAATGAAGTTGAAAATATGAATTCCAGAATGTCCCCAGTTTCCTTTGCTGCTCGTTACACACATGCCGGATGTATGTTCATGTGAGTGTGTGCATACATCTGTGTGTGTGTGCGTTAAATTGATAAAGAACGTAAACGATTATTATCCCTTAAGCCTTCGAAGGCATAAATGTAATAACGTTTTGGGTTCTCGTAAAATGTTATTAAAATACTTTCCTGCGACGAGGGTGAATGTCTTGGACGCAATGGCGTTAGTGGAGGTTTACAATTTTAGTGAAGTATAAAATTTTTAAGATTTCTGTCTGGAATAGTTTGTGCTGGCGTTCAAGTTCAGTCTTTAAAATGAGATTATGTTTAATATCAACCCAACCGCTTAAAGACCTATGGGAGTTTTATTTATTTTTGTTTTAAAACAAAAGACATTAAGGCCTCGCAAAGTCACTTTTAGCCCTTGCCAATGACATTTGCTGGAAGTTTGTGAAGTTTGAAGGCGTGTCTGTATGATGTATAGCGTCCCTTTGAATAGACTTACAGTAATTCATGATCAATGGTGCGTTTTATGACGTACTCTTAGTAATCCATTTTTCAGAAATATAAAGTATAAAAATAAATAGAAACAGAAACACTTTAAGGAATGTCTTGCACATACAGAAGGCAGCTTGGTTTGCTGCAATCGAATTATCGCTAACTGAACTTTGGCTGTCATCCCCACTGTCATTCTGTTCTGTTCCATTCTTTGAGAGATTCAGAAATTAAGGCACAAAAATAATATTTAATTTAAAATTAGAACAATTTTCTTTGGTCTAAAGCCGCTTTTTATATTAGCAATGTAGGCTTGCTTTCCAATAGAGCCCCTACGCAAATGTAATCCGAAGGAAATACCTTCTAATTAAATTCCACAAAGCAAATTCCATGACTCCGATAAAACTTTTGAATCTTAGGTTGGTTAGCTTCCTCCCTAATGAACTAACCAACCTAAGATTCAAAAGTTTTATCGGAGTCATGGAATTTGCTTTGTGGACTTTAAGAAGAAGGTATTTCTTTCGAATTTTCGGTCATATCGAAAAAAAAATAGGAAGACAACATCAGATATTTAGCATGAAAGTGTATTATGATAGTTTCGCCTGACAATGAAGTCAGTTTCGCCTGACAATTGTAATTTTCCTCGGCGGCGTTTGGCCTGACAATTGTACTTTTCCTCGGCGGCACGGCGGCATTTGGCTGCTTCCACTTAGCTGTAGCATAGTTTTCTTACTATTATTTTTCTTAGTATCATTTAGTCTAGAGTACTGAAAAAAAAGTGTGTGTGACTATCACACAAGTCACCTCGCAGCAGGGTCAGCTTGCAGCATATGACATGTTCAGCAGCGGGTTTCTTATCTTGTGAACGCCGACGAGTAAAAGCTTCTCAGTAGAATATATTAGCCGTTGGAAGCAGTTTTAACACTTTAAAAGTGTACCAAATCGGCATGGTACACTGATTTCTAAGATGCTTCGCATTAATTCCTTATTGGGATATTGAGGGAATTAGGGATGTCAGCTCTACTCGTATCCTTTCCAAGTTGAACGTAGAGATGTTGGAGTGTGCTTCTTTCACGCTTCGGCTGTTTATTCCAAGGATGGTGTCGATTTTTATGGCAGCCAATAACAAATCCACTTTTTGCGGTCAACAGTACCCAATTGGAATCTTGCACTTAAATTTCTCTAGTTCAAAATTAATAAATGGTTTGGAGAATACTTAGTAGGGACATAAATACTGTTACACACGTTTTATGCTGTAAAATATTTTTTAATATATTTATTGATATATATTGTTTCCTAAAATTTGTAATCCAATGGGTTCAAATCTGGACTGCCGGAGGGCCATTCTTCAGAGGAAATGAACGCTGGCAAATTGTTTCGAAGCCAGGCCTGGGACGTTTAGCCTTATGGGCCGTCGCAGAATCCTGCTGGACAGTCCATGGCTGGTTTTGGAACAGGGAATTGTTAAGAGGCTTCACAACAGCTTCCAAAACGGGTTCTTGGTAAACTTTGGCCCATGTTTTGACTCCTTGTTCGCAGAAATGCAGGTCAGTGACCCCATCGTAAGAGACACCCCACCAAACCATTACTGAAGCTGGTTGAAGGCCCTTTCCCACCCTTGGAATCATTTCAGACGCTTCCTTAGATGAAGCGTACGCTCTATCATTTTGCTTGTTAAATTTTTCCTGAACGGTTATCAGCGTGCTTAACCAAAAGAAGTTTGCATTTTTCAATCCTATTTTTTCTTAAAGCTGCAGTCAATAAATGTCCGGTACGTCGATTAAAAGCCCCAAGTCTTTTTTAATGATTCGACTCATGGACTTTTACATGATATTCATTTCACGGGCCATAATTTTCTGTTTTCTGAGCGGATTTCTATGAATTCTTGATTTGTATGGCATTGATGACATGCGGAGTTCGAACAGAGCGTGGGCCCGGCCGTTGGCGGTCTTTTATATCTCCAGTCTCCTCAAACAGTTGTATGCATCGATAGACGAACATGCGGCTAATCCCTAGTGGCCGGAGCGTTTTGATATATCGTTTTTCTTCATTTTACACTTGAAAAGCGCTATTACAGCGATACGGTTCTCATTATCTGACCACTTCATGATGAAAGTTGAAACAAATTTTATAATCCCGTTACAGACGGGAGGTTAGCTTTCAAAACCCATATGACATTAACGGGGTATGTTCAGTTCTACTATTGAAATGGGCGTGTTCAATGTTGTAACAGTATTTATGTCCCTACTAAGTATTTCAGAAATGTTCATCATCCAAAACAAGGTTTGCTTTTAGTTCCAAACTTTCGGTATTTTTTCATTCCGACTTTTGTTAATGGAATTTTATATATTTCTTAGCAAATGTTAATGAAATGTTAATTAAAGCTTGAATTCAACATTTCATCAACATTTACAAGAAAGGTCGAATAAAGAACAACAAATCAAAGATTTCTTAGTAATCGACGAACTCCAAACCCTTCCTTTGTCCTCTTTCGTGAAACGGTGGGCTACACCACGTGATTTTTCGCTTCGATTAGTTTCAATACTCGGTGTATACTCGCGATACGGAAATGTTCTACTACCGCAGTGCTTTAAAAATATCTGCATCAAAAAACGGGCTAATTCGTGTTGACATTTTCAAAACCAAATGTATCCGAATTTTTATAGATTTCCTTCCTACCCCCTGAGCACGTACACACGAGTACAAGTAAACGCTACACGAAATACCGTATGTATGTACAGCAATCTATGTATATAATCAAATAAATATATACTGACTTATGTACGAATGTGCGTGTGTGTGTGTGCATATCCGCATATGTGAGTGTCATTTGTTTATTTGTATTTGTTTGTAGCATTGTAAGCCACTCCAACCGGAAGTCATTTGAAATTGTTCAGTACTCGTTTGTATGCGGAAGTATTTGACGCGTTTACACACACACAAATAAACGCGCATACATTCGCATGTTGGTGTGTGTATGCGAGCGTGTGTTTATCTTTCGCCGGTTTCCCTCCCCTGCTTTGTTTGTGCCACTGATTTGGCTTATGTCGGAATTTACATTTGCCAGTCTCTCTATTTGTTTAGGATTTCAGCGAAATTGCGTGTGGTTATGGTTTCATTTATACCTGCTCCTTATTTGATGCCGGCATCGCAATTTTTCAAGGCATCTTTAAAAATGTTTTTAATGAAGGAATTTATCTTAAAGCGCTTCAGCCGCAAATGAGTTTTGTTTTTCTAAAAGGAACGGATTTTATTAATCTCTGAATTTCGGAATGTGAACTTGACGACACTTTTTAGTACAGAGTGGAATATTTATATCGTTAATAACGTTGATGTGGTGACTAGCTACGGTTTGTGGGGCTGTTGTTGCCATCCTCTAATACATATTTTAAATTCGTATAATAATCGTTGCCTCAAAAAAACCGCGGCAACACTATTGCTTATAGAAACCGGGCAGGCAGTAAGGCCCGCGTTACCTCTTGTAAGAGCCATAAGGTTTCTAAATTACAGTAATTTTATCTACACAGGTAGATAAGTTCCAGGCAAGCGAATTATTTTGTACAACATATGTTAGGCTTACACTGTGATATGATCTAATACTACAGTCAAACATACGATAAGATTGAGCGTGGACAGAATATGTAGTCTCGAGGTAGAAATCGAATCGGATAATCGTAGACAACTGATAAAAAATATGTCCTGACCTTATCTTTTAAAATTATTTTTCGGCTTGAGGTCATGTACGATTATTTAAACCCGTTGTTATGTGTTTGGTTTAATTTCTAAATATTTCGATTGACTTCGTCAATCATCTTCAATCAAATACAAAATACAAAAACAACACAAAACATTTTGAATAGATAACACCAATCAACGAAAGTTCGTATACGATCTCGGATCAAACAGATGTTTCCATTTCCCATATGCAAAAGATGTTTGACGATTATTTGCACAGCAGCACATTGGAGTAAATCTACACGCATATTTGTCAACTATTTAGGTTTCTCAAAGCCTCTTGATTGCTTAGAAAACTGCATTTCTTCATCGTCTGTTGATCTTGAAATCGCTTTTCAAAGCTTGTCATAAATCACTAGCATAAATCAAGAGAGCTCCAAGTATTAAAGAATAATGCAGGGAGGCATTAAAAGAAAGTGTTTTGTCCCTCCTGGTAAATTATAAATTTTGAACTCGCGATATATAATCCATTTTCCCTACTTTAAAAAAAAAACACAGAAGATTCAAATTGAATGGGAAATGTTTATTATCATTTGACAGAACATCCTTTGACATTTATTTTTTGAAGATTATGTCTATCAAGTATTAGCCGTGGCTACGTCTCAGATGGTCCATACGTTGAGTCCAATTTTCGATGACTCGTTCGAGCATTTCGAATGGTAACTGGCGAATGACACGCGTGATGTTTTGCTCCAAGGCCTGAATCGAAGCGGGTTTGTGCGCATAAACTTTAGACTTTACATATCCCCACAGGAAAAAGTCTAATGGTGTGATATCACACGATCTTGATGGACAATCGACCGGCCCAAAACGTGAAATTATCTGCTCACCGAAGTGTTCTCTCAATAAATCCATTGATTGATACGATATGTGGGAAGTGCGGCCGTCTCATTGAAACCAAATGTCGCCGAGATCACGATCTTTAATTTCAGGCATCAAATAGTCGGTTATCGTGGCACGATGACGGTCGCCATTGATGGCTACGTCCTTACCAGCATCATTTTTGAAGAAATATCGATGATTTGACACTTCATCCGTTGTTTTTTCTGGATGAAGTGGCAGCTCTTGGACCTCTTCTGGTTGCTCTTCGTCCCAAATGCCGCAATTTTGCTTATTTACATACCCATTGAGCCCGAAATGTTGGCCGATTATGTTGACCATAAGTTGAACGAAGTGCGCGAAACACATTCCTCACAGAACGTGAATTTCCGTAATAAAATTGAACGACTTGTAAACGTTGTTCAGGCGTAAGACTTTCCATGATGAAATGACAAGCAATACTAAACAAAAATAACATGACAGCGTGACACGACTCACACGTGATCTGTCTAAAAAAGGCTATTGAAAAAAGTATCACTACTTGGATCACCCATTATTATTGATTGTTGTTAAATTCTAAGACGATCTAGATATATCCATCTGCACAATTGCACTCAAACGAATTATTATAAGTAGGACCCTTAAATTGCACCACAATGTCTTTAATAAACCTCGGAGAAAAGAACATTTCCTTTGAGTATTTCAACGATAGGGAATACGCTTCTGTCTGTCCGAACTCAAAGAAGATCACTTATTGGAAAACGACCATTATCAGAACACCTTTTCGAAAGCGTTTGACGATATTTTTAGCCATTAGAAAGTATTCACGAGATATCTCCCATCATAATATCGGCAGTGGCACTTACAAAACATCAAAATATGTTCATTAATTATGCTGTAGTAATCATATCGAGTTAAATGTTGCACAGCCTTCACTTTACTCGTAGCGTTGCCTTGCCTTTATTTCGAGCATGTGGACGAAATGAAGACATCATCGAAAGATTCTTCCAAGTCTTTGTGGTGTCGATTTCATGGGGCTCAAGCACTGGAGCCCCCGGACGATTTTATTCCCTTTCAACAATGCAGATCATCATTTGGCCGGCTAAGAGGGACGGTAATGTCATTAATCTTGGCCATCTAACTAATTCGTTTGTTTACTTCTCTTTCACATTGATTGCCATAATTAATCTTTCCTCCTGCGTCTTCCGCCGCTCCCCGTCCACCGACTCTTTTCTCTCTCTCTTTATTTACAACATTCGCAATAAATTAACTAAAGACAATTCCCAAAAGGTAAGAAATTTCTTTATTTCATTTCATGTGTAAATAAATAATTGCTACATGTGTGAATTTACGTCGTATTTGTTTGTTTCCACATAATTAACTAAAGTTGACAGTTGTTTTCCCCAGACGCATGACACAAGGTGGCTTAAAGATTCAAATTCTTCCGGTGGTGTTTTAAAATCACTGGTGTTTTTCTTTAATATTTAATACGGGTGATGTCGCCAGTGCCCTGCTGGGTCCCTGCCACAGTGCGCCATGGGGAGGAATGTAAAGTCTGCCTTTTCGTTTGTAAGAGATCTTCAGAAAGTACATTTTTCTTTTTGCTTTCAGCAGCAAAAACAAGTTGGAGGCAGGTATTATTATTACGTTACAATAATGAAAAAATAATGCTACGGAATGCTCTTTTCAATTCAGCATTTTTAGCCTGCATTAATAATCGTTACTTATTGGCCTCATTAAACATTTCTTTAAGTGCCAGAAATGTATTGTGAAGTTGAAAAGAAATACAAAAGAATCATAATATGGCTGTGAGGTCACATTTATTGATAATATTGTGATTGCTACAACCATACTATGATAATTGATTGATTGTAATAATAAATAAAAAATTGATTGTAATAATAATTTTGAAGTGGGTGCCAGGACCCATATGCTCTTCGAATATTGAATGGTTATTCGAGTACTCAACAAAAGAAAGATGACTCATGGAATGAAGGTATTTGTTGATTAGGGTCTGAGTGTAGTTTTTAAGGTTATTTGGGACGCCAAGTCCAAAGCTCCACACAATTTTGTCAGCTAGATTTTTCGCCAAATGACGTTATGTCTAAAATGAAGATGATTTCATTGCAATCACTTAAAAAGGGTTCACCATGTTTAGCCTGTTTTAAAAACAACCCCTCAATTAAAAAAATCGTTTTTTTCAAAAATCACATTTCAATTACTTCAACATATTTCGAATGAAATGATTTTCTTTCATTAAAATCGGAATAAAACTTTTGATTTTGTTCAAGAACTGAGTTGATAAAAATCGCGATTTCCATACAAAAACAACAATTATTTATGTGGCTGTAACAAGTAAAAACTTTACAAGTAAATAAAGTTTCAGTTGGTTGATCCGACTTGCATAGGTCCTCACCCCTATATGTGACAGCGCATAGAGAAAGGGACCTAAGGGTAAAAAATCAATTTTCATTTTTTTGATGTGGACAACATCTGAGCATCGAATGAGACCGATCCCATGCCCCAAAAGTGTTCCCTCAAAGAGATAAGCGCGTTTTATGAAAGTCTATTATGCGCGTCACATATGGA
The DNA here is from genome assembly GCA_963513945.1 of Hydrotaea diabolus. NCBI lineage: Eukaryota > Metazoa > Arthropoda > Insecta > Diptera > Muscidae > Hydrotaea > Hydrotaea diabolus. The sequence goes on from OY740719.1 coordinate 188,266,431, forward strand.
GATACATTTTCCTTTCTTTCGTCCTCCATGTGGAATAAGCCAAAACGGGCGTTGCATCCACTTTTTTTCTTAGGCGCATACATAGATGAAATAAGTATAGGGTGATCCAAGTAAAGATACTATTTTCAATAGCCTTTTCTTGACAGATCACGTGTGAGTCGTGTCACGCTATTTTTGTTTAGTATTGTTTGTCATTTCATCATTGAATGACATACGCCTGAACAACGTTTACAAATCTTTCAACTTTATTACGAAAATTCACGTTCTGTGAGGAATGTCAACTTATGGTCAACACAATCGGCCAACATTTCTGGTTCAATGGGTATGTAAACAAGAAAAATTGCCGCATTTGGGACGAAGAGCAACCAGAAGAGGACCAAGAGCTGCCACTTCATCCAGAAAAAACAACGGTTTGGTGTGGAATCATCGGTCCATATTTCTTCAAAAATAATGCTGGTGAGAACGTTACCATGATACCGTCGTGCCATGATAACCGACTATTTGATGCCTGAAATTGAAGCTCCAGGCGCCACTTCCCACACATCGCATCAATCACTGGATTTATTGAGAGAACACTTCGGTGAGCAGATAATTAAGTTTTGGGCCGGTCGATTGGGCACCAAGATCGTGTGATATCACACCGTTGGACTTTTTTCTTTGGGGCTACGTAAAATCCAAAGTCTATGCTGACAAATCAGCGACAGGTTTTGGAAGCCAACGTTGCGCATGTTATTAACGCCATTCTTGTCGAAATTCTCGAACGAGTCATGAAAATTGGACTCAACGGTGGACCATCTGAGACGTAGCCGCGGCCAACATTTGATAGACATAATCTTCAAAAAATAAATGCCAAAGAATGTTCTTTCAAATGATAATAAATATTCCCCATTCAATTTGAATTTTCCGTTCAAAATTAATCACCCTATACATTGCAAACAAAATTCAAGAGAATTTCATGCATTATTTTGCGAATACTAAAAGTGGGCGGAATAATGCATTCGCACTGGAGGAACCAGAATGGGGCGTGTCATTAACAGTTTTCGTAGCCGTTATGAAGTTCACAATTAATGTGGGTTCTAATCTGCTCTGAAACAGTGTCATTTGTGTGGAAGGTACCAGAAGGGTCGTGGTTAGGGGTCCAATTATTCATTCATGCAAAGAGAAAAAAACCTGATGAAAGCATATAAGTGATAATCAAGAAACCAAAGAAAAAACATACAAATAAAAGCATTACTCTGTACTTGAACGAAAATGTTCCATTAAATGTTTACGAAATGTCATGGAAGACAAATTTAATGTTTTTAAACTGCTTGGCAAAATGTGAAAAAGTCGGGCTTCTCATACGAGGAATGATCGATCCATAAGCGGTGTTACCTTTGGAATAATTAACTGTCTGTTGCGAGTTGAGTGACTGAAGACAAATGAATTTGCTTGGAACAAAGGAGATTGAAGTTTGTATATCTTTTAAAAAAATATAGCAACCGAAGGTGCACAAATTCCACAGCCTAAAAGTCATTCACAAATGGCGATATGTGAGCATACGGTTAAACAGAATATAAATAGCCGGTACTATTCCCAAACACGTAATACTCTGAACGAATTCTATAAAAGTACCATTGTATTGTAAATCGAGGTTGATAGAAGATGATGATGAAAACAGTATTGCCTTTGTTTTAGAAGGATTAATACTAAGCTTGTTAGAGGACATCCATACGCGCAATAATTTTAAAACATAATTAGTTTTGGCTTGTAAAACATCCAAATACTGGATTTCTCCGAAACATAATAGCTGAACATCATCAGCAAAAGAGTATGGTGTACACCAATCGCCTAGACTTTTGAAAAGGTCATTAATAAACAGCACAAACAAAATTGGACCAAGAACTGAGCCCTGAGGGACCCCACTCCTAACTGACGATGCGACTCCATTGACACGAACAAACTGCTTTCTACCACATAAATAAGAAATCATTTAACTACAGGCATTTGTCACCAAGTTACCGTTTTAATTATGGTCTTAAGTATTGATTTTAGGTTAGATCGTATAATTAACATTAAAGATATTTTTAAAGAATAAAAAGTGGACGAAATGTTGCTTTTGTCTGAGGGGTACCACAATGGGTCGCGTAAAGAATACTAAAAGTAGGCGTAATTGGACATTTGTGGCCTTTATTCAATACCAAAGTCAGTTTTGAAAAAATATTATGACTTGAAATTTTAAACCGATGGGAAGCTCCTTTCGGTAGTTTTCGTGCGACCCAACCAAACATGCGGACATGGCTCAATTTACTTAAAAAGTTATTAAATGGGGTTGGTCTAAACATTTGTAGGGTCTAAAATTTATACGACGCATTACACTTTTTGTGCGTACCAAATCATGCGAGATTCGGTTTAAAATCAAAAATAGATCAATTTCGTTCCCTTGTGTAATACGATTGAGATGACCAGCATATGCCAAACAAAAAAATTGGGAAATTTGGAGTACTTAAACTATGTGATATGTTAGATATTTTTGTTATTACTCGAATTAAAATCTGGGTTGTTTAAATAATTGTCGAGCACACAACCATAACACCAAGGCTACCCACAAATTGTAATCCTTTCACTATTAAACAATTGTCGCCTGCAATCCGTGAGGATTGCGGTCTCTTATCGCAATTGTTCTTCCCGTTTCGACTTGTTAAGTAGAAAATGTAGCTTTAATCATGGATTTATTTTAAAATAAAAAGGCTCAAACTAAAACTTCATTAGTAAAGTGTTGATATCCGCCTTATGCATTTCTAACAAGCGGCAACGGGGAGGAACGCAATTTCGGCAGGATGACTAGAGAAAAAAAATCTGTTGAAAGGCCATACCATAGGTTATCCTGTTCACCGTTGCGAGCAATGTAAGTTGTCTTAGTCTAATCGTGATAATCCACGTTTAATTCCTGATTATCTTACATTTTTTCGTAGGTTGATTCGACTTGTAAATGTCGGCAACTTAACAAGTACGAATAACTTCAATCGAAGTAGATGGAATGTATTAGTCATCAAAACCTGCTGTAGTCGCAGAGTATAAGAATTAAATCGGTCTAGTTTACTGAGCTGAGAGAAGTTTCCTCCCTTTTCCTTAATGGAATATAGAGGAAAGTATAATGGTGAGCATAATTCCAACTCAATTTACTTCTTGAGTGTGAGCAGCACTCCTCCGACATCTTCCGGCACCGCTCATTTCCGTTTTCACGAAAGTGGCGGTGCGTGAATGAAAATACAAAAGAGGAAACCAAGAAATCAGAGCAAAACCAAAAACACAGAACTATTGCTTAATTTCGTCTTTATCTTTTAATATTTCCTTTGTCACACTCTCAACTTAATGCTTTTCTCGTCTTTTAGCCGACGTCCTTCCTCCTTTCCCCGCTTCTTGTAAATTATATCCAATTTAGTGACGATGCTTTGCTTAGTTAAGATACACTTTCTGTCCATTGACGAAATATCAACAATGTCACTACTTTAGCTACTGCTAATGCCACTGTGTTTCTCCGTGACTCTGCTCTATGCCCTACATTCACTTTAGCTGGAACGAGTGTGTGATTCGGTTTGTAACAGTTGACATTATTCGATTTTGCATGTATTCGAAGGCGCGCAATGTTCTGTGTGAATTTTGCTAGAATTGTGAGTTCGTGTTTCAAAACCGTCATGTTTTAGCAATTGATAGTTAATTCTAGATCAGTGATGTTCTATCACTGAAACAGAATAAATCGAAGCTTAACAAGTTTTGTGAAATGAAGACAAATCAAGGGCCTAGGGCCTACGATCGAGTGTACCACACAAAGTAGGTACATTTTACGTGTTTAGACAATTATAACTTGCCCAAGCCTGCTAAGTAGGCTCGGATCATTTTGGTAGAAAAGGATTGTAGAGAAAAAATATGGGGCGCACACAATTCACATATAGACATATATATAAACATATACATGATCAAACACATGTCATACACAAACACCTATTAAGTTAAGCCAGTTCTAATTAGTACTAAGAGAGACAAATACGCACACATGTCATACATAAACACATCTCATGCACAAACACCTATGTAAATATAGTTCTAAGTTAGTTCTAAAAGACCTTTTGTAACACTCAACTGAAAAGAAGAGTTAATTTGAGATCTAAACGTGAAACAGAATAAAGGTTTAAATTGGAACATTGCGTTTTATTCGTGTCAAGGAAGACACTTAAGGAATTATCTAGGCGGATGGTTCCATACATATAATTGGCGACGAGGATAAACTAAAACCACACTGTTCACCAGCAGAAAAAAAAAATCTTTAAGAAAATAAATAAATATAAACATAAACCTGTGGAAATTCTCAAAAGAACAAAAGGGAACAAATCGGTATCAAAAAGAAATCGGAAAACATTAAAATTAAAAGTGCAGAATTCCCAGAAACAATTAAGAAAAAAAAAATAATATATATAAAACCGTAAAAACTTTCATTAAACTAATTGTGAATTTAAAAACTACTGAGATATAAAAGGAATTTTATTTTGTTGAACAAAAAATTAAGTAAACGGTACACGAAAACTCACGAAACTGTACAATAAAAAAAAAAAAAAAAAAACCCCCCGTTATAAAATTATCGAACCTTGACAAAGCGGCGAAAAATAACACAAGACAACAAAAAAAAAAATTTTTTTTTTCAAAGGCAAACGTGGGAACGATAACAGCGTAAACAACAACATCACCACAGACCAACAAAGAGAAGGAAGGAAGTAATAATCAGCAAAGGCCTAATAATCATAAGTATTATAATAAGAATAAGAAATAAAATTATATACATACATAAATATATTATTATATACTATATATATTATTTACATATACATATATTGCATAAACGTAATCAAACCAATAATTAAAATGGATATAAATACTGTGGGAACCTTCAACCTTACAATAAATTGTATTAAAACAATACAAGACTTTGACGGTTCGGACAGAAACCAATTACCAGACTTCATATTACAGGTCGAAAATGTATTGCCAACCTTTAACGCATTCGATGAAAACACAAAGAAAGTTTTATTCGGTTTTTTAAAAAATAAATGCATCGGTCTAACTCGACCTGTAATACATAGATACGGGAACATACAATCGTGGGAAAATTTAAAACAAGTTCTAATAAAACATTTTGGTGAAAAACAAAATAGCGACGAATTAATGGATTTGTTAAAGCTATGTAGAGTCGAATCAACCATTGAACAGTATTACGACAAAATCAACGAAATAACAAACAGGTTACACAATCGGATTCTAACACACATGGACGAGACATACACCACAGACGAGGTAAATAGAATTGCACTTCGCGTGTTCAGGGACAATTTACCGGAACCTACAAAAACCATGATTTTTGCCAGAAATCCAAAGACATTAGACGACGCATATAAAATCATTGAGGAGGCTAGACATCAAAACTATACAATTTATGGACCAACTACAAAAATGAGAAACAATAAACCTAACTATCGAACCAATTTCAGTAACAACAATAAGAATACAAACGAATCGCTCACACAAAATGACGAGCCTACAACGAGCGCCTCACAACAAGATTCAAACAATAAGAGACAGTACGAAAACAGTGATAATAGTGCAAGGGTTAGGAGCCAAGGTAATCAAGACCATCCTAGAAACAACTATCACAACAAAGATAATACGCACTTCAGAAGACAGGACCACAACTCAAGTAATAGCGCACGTGTGTCAACGAATACTAGGAATACTCAAATATATGGCCAGAACAGAACCAATACTATGGAGCCAATGGACATAGGTCATTCAGACGTAAATTTTCAGTTAGAGCCACCAGACAACTACCCTATATAAAAATAAAGACAAAAACAAAAACACTTCTTTTCGTTATTGATACCGGAGCAGAATTCAGTATCATTAACGAAAATATATGTCATCCAAAGTGGAAAGATGACATTAATATTAGCGTAACAGCAATGGGCAACATAATCAAAATAAATAAACTGTGCAGAATTCCATGTTTCAAAGAATTCGGACTAGAAAATCACTACTGCGAGTTTCTAGAATATAATTTTCACAGAAAATTTGACGGTTTGATAGGGGGAAATATACTAGACGAATTGAACGCGATTATTAATTATCCGAAACGTCAACTAAAAATTAACGGTAATATTATACATTTTTATATGGACGTAAACCAATTAGTTGCTAAAACCGAAACAAACACTTGTAGCTTATTACGCACAGATCATCTAGATTTAACAACAAAAGAGTTGCTAGACTCCGTCATTCGGAAGTTCGATAACATTTTCTACAAAGAAGGAGACAATTTATCATTCACTAGTGAGATTAAACATAAAATAAAGACAAAGACTGATACTGCAATTTATTCAAAATCTTACAGATACCCTGAAATCCACAAAGACGAAGTAAATAGGCAAATACAAGATATGTTGCATCAGGGAATAATAAGACATTCAAATAGTCCCTACAACAGCCCATTATGGGTAGTCCAGAAAAAACTCGATGCATCAAATAAGAAAAAATGGCGCCTCGTGGTGGACTACAGGAAACTAAATAGCGAAACCATTGCAGATTGTTTTCCAATACCGAATATAGACGAAATATTCGACAAATTGGTGGGCTGTACCGTATTTTCCACCCTGGACCTTGCTAAAGGGTTTTACCAAATAGAGATGAGCGAAGAGGATATTCATAAAACAGCGTTCTCCACAGCCAACGGACATTACGAGTTTTTACGAATGCCATTCGGCCTTCGCAATGCTCCATCGACATTCCAGAGACTTATGAACAACATACTTAGTCCGTACATAGGTCGAATTTGTCTAGTATATATGGATGACGTTCTCATTTTTTCTAAAAACATAGAAGAACATGTTGAGCACCTTAAAACCATACTTTTCCAACTTATGAAAGCAAACCTAAAACTCCAAATAGACAAATGCGAATTTGTCAAAGGTGAGATCGAATTTTTAGGCCACGTTATAAACTCAGAGGGCTTAAAGCCTTGTCAGAAGAAAATAGACATAATTAATAAAATTCCGCTACCGACAAACCAAAAACAGATTAAAAGTTTTCTAGGAATGACAAACTATTTGCAAAGATACATAAAAGACTACTCTAAAATAGCCCAGCACCTAATCAAATATTTGAAGAAAAATATGAGAGTTAACACAAACGACTCAGATTACGTCGAGGCCTTCGATAAATTAAAGAAACTAATAACAAGTCATCCAGTAGTCATCTACCCAAACTTCGATAAACAGTTTACACTTGTCACCGACGCTAGCAATAAAGCCTTAGGGGCAGTTCTCATGCAAGATGATAAAGTTGTTTGCTATGCGAGTCGTACCTTGAAATCTCATGAACTTAATTACAGTACAATCGAAAAAGAGCTGCTAGCCATTTTCTGGGCTACGAAACACTTCAAATATTATCTGTATGGACGGAAGTTTATAGTGAAAACAGACCACCGGCCTCTAGTATGGTTAAACAATCTGAAAGAACCAAATTTAAAATTACAAAGGTGGAAAATTCAGCTAAACGAATTCGACTTTGACCTAATGTTTATAAAAGGCAAAGAAAATGCATTAGCGGACGGACTTAGCAGAATTATTGATAACGAGGAAGAATTAAACGGAGGAAATTGCGTAGACACCTATGAAACAGTCGACATAGACGATACAGACATATTTATGTTAGAACTCGAGTGTGACCTGTTAAATGAATACCGATTCGGCAACCGCGAGCAAGAAGATTTTTCAAATTCAATGATTCAGTTATTTTCAAACCAGCTAGACGATCTGGAAACTGTTCACAGCGCGGAATCAGACGATAAAAACTACATTCCGATCTCAGATAAAGCACTAAATATTTTCAAATTACAAATTATAATAAAGAAATCCGAAGTCGAGTCACGAAACGTCAAAGTCATGTATAGAAAGAAAATAAGACATATAATTAAAACTAATGGCGAAGATCAGAACATTTTGAAATTTATGCAAGATATATTACCCCAGAAAGGCCTAGTTGCCATATATTGTGAAAACACAGCTATATATGTCAAATTTCAAGAAATTTATAGACAACAATTTGCTAATAATAAGAATTTAAAAATATTAAAATCTTCAACATTTTTGGAAGATATTACAGATAGAGAAAACCTTTTACAAATAATTGAAGCACAACATTTAAACAATAACCACAGGGGCATAAACGAAATATTTTCACAAATTAAACGCTCATATTACTACCCAAATATTCAGAAAGAAATTCAAAAATATATCAATAATTGTAACATATGCAACCTAGCTAAATATGATCGTAACCCTATAAAATATAATTTAAATACCACAGAAACACCAACAAAACATAACGAATTAATCCATATGGATATTTGGTACCCCCAAAGAAATATTATGTATCTTACTACTATAGACAAACTAACAAAATATGCAACAACACACCGCCTAAAAGACCGATCTTGGATATCACTATTAAACGCAATAAAAACAAGACTGCAGTACTTGGGGAAACCTCGCAAAATAGTTACTGATAATGAATTCAATATAATATCGATCAAACAATTTTTGTCCGAAAACGAAATAGAAATCTATTTTACAACACCTTATAAGAAGACCGGTAATTCCGATGTGGAAAGACTGCATTTAACGTTAAATGAACACATACGGCTTTTCAATGCAGATCCAAACAATAATGATACGATACAAGAAAAAGTATTTAAAGCAACAATACATTATAATAACACGATTCACTCCAGTATAAATGTTAAACCAATAGACATACTAAATAACGTACTCAGCAAAGAAGATATCTTGAAGCTTTCCGAAACTCTAAGAATGGCAAAAAACAAACATTCAAATGGACAATTTCCAAATAACGAAGACTTTTCTAATGAATATGTAAAAAATAATAAAATCGGGAAATCCAACCCGAAATACAAACAAATATACATTCAAGAGGGAAATTACCTTGTATCCCATGAAAATAATAAGAAAATTTACAAAGATCAAGTTAAAAGGAGGTACCGGTTCCAAAATGCAAACCGGTTACATCCAACAGAAACAGATGCATCACTAGCACCATCGTGACTTAACCAAATTATTACTCTATTTCAACAATAATTGTCGAAACTTGAGGTGGGGGAGACATATATATAAACATATACATGATCAAACACATGTCATACACAAACACCTATTAAGTTAAGCCAGTTCTAATTAGTACTAAGAGAGACAAATACGCACACATGTCATACATAAACACATCTCATGCACAAACACCTATGTAAATATAGTTCTAAGTTAGTTCTAAAAGACCTTTTGTAACACTCAACTGAAAAGAAGAGTTAATTTGAGATCTAAACGTGAAACAGAATAAAGGTTTAAATTGGAACATTGCGTTTTATTCGTGTCAAGGAAGACACTTAAGGAATTATCTAGGCGGATGGTTCCATACATATAATTATATGAATCAAGAAGTCCCAGCATTGTGAGTTAATCAGGCTTATATCGAAAGCGATATCTGTCGCACACACCACCTTTAACGTGTCTCTATGGCCACAAGAAGTGGGACAAAACCCATAGATAACGGATTGTGCAAACAGCAAAGGATAGTTCCCAATGTGGATTCTCAGAAGTGGTGGCAATGGTGATTTGAGTAGTCCAAAAAAAATTGTTTTCATTCGTTTAATGAAAAACTTATAACGGAAGGATAAATGGCTCGAATCGGAGGTATGTACACTAGGGTGGAGTGAAAACATGCTTTTTTTTAATTTGAAAAAGTTAACCTCGGAAAGAGATGTAGTCTGGGGTCCTAAAGAGGGGCGCGACCCCTAAAATTTTTTTTAAATTTCTTCTTTATTTTTCCCCTCTTTAGGACCCCAGACTACATCTCTTTCCGAGGTTAACTTTTTTTTTTTGAATTTCACTCCACCCTAATGTACACACAGAAAAAAAGCATGGTTAGGGTGACAATATTTGAAGAGGTTCATACTATTATTGGGTATATGGTTGTGGAGCACCATATAATATTATGATCCTCACAACAATACTATGATTGACACTCAACCATACTATGATATCCACAACCATAGTATGATTCACACTCAACCATACTATAATCACCACAGCAATAGTATGATTCACACTCAACCATGCTATGACCTTCACAACCATAGTATGATCCTCACAACCATAGTATTTTTCTTATACAACCATAGTATGATCCTCACAACCATAGTATGAATCAATCAACCAAACTATGATCCCCAAAATTATTTATTAGGATTGGGTGTTGTTGTTCAAAAATAGAGATTTTTATCAAGCAAGTTATTTTAAATCTCATTACACTTAGTTCATAGCCAGATTTGAGGCCATGTTTTTATTGAACATTTGATTCAAGAAACAAAAATATATATTCCAACGGCAGTCGAAAATACTTTTAGTTGCCAACACAATAAAAATCCCTCGAACTACCTTTCAATTGTTGTTGTTTTTTATAATGGACAACAACCATGCACTTTTTTTGGTATATTAAACAAATCATACGCACACAAATACTACATGTATGCTCTATAAAACCTGTTTAGTTATGTTCATAGTCGCAACCATACTGTGATTGCCGTAACCATGTTATTGTTTAAATTTAAATTTTAAACAACAATACTTTTGCTGCATCAAGCATGTTTATATGGTTGCTACAACCATATTTTCATTTCTAAATTTGGCAATAATACTATTGTTACATTTCAACAATATTAATATTGCCGCAATCATAATGTTGTCAAAATGAAATGCAAAACATATTAGTGTTGCCGTGACCATGTAGTAACCACAACCATGCGTGTACTTACATTAGTTCGACACTCCACATTAAAGTACTTGAAAATCGCAATCTAACATTTTCTTTCTATAAGTAAACTCTGCATTTATTTAAAACTTATTTAGTTTGTAGTCTGCCGTTTAAATGTCTCGTAGAGGCATTTAGATATTTAAATGGAGAATGTGGGATATAAATATAAACTAGAAACGTTTGAATATCTACACATTTTCAAAAGTAATGGAATTTGAATAATTTCTAAAATATCAGCACCGGCATTTCGACATATCGATGCTTTCATGCTATTTTGATCTAAACGGCATTTTCAGCTTTTTTCGTTAGCAATGTATTTCCAGAGTATTCGACCTTCTTCAGTTTTTCAAAATGTTATGTTGCACCAGCTAGAAAAATGATGCAAAATTGTAAAGTGCAAAGTCGATGTTTTTCCAAAAAAAAATATGCGTTTAATCTGCAAAGTATTTTTTTTTTAAATTTGCTAAACTTTTTATATTTCTGTTTTACCAAAACTGTTCACTCCGCATGTACTAAGCCAATCTGCAAATTATTTTACAAAGATAAATTTGTCATTGCATTTTTGTTTATTCGAGATAAACGCATCGGTTTGAACGTTTTTTTTTTTTGAAGAAAAGAGCGGTTCTGGCTTAAAAAAGTGCAAACTGAATTAGTGTTAAAAACAAAAGGTGAAAAGTTTTTTCTTAGTAAAAATGAGTAAAGACGTCGTTAAGTGCGGCCAGGCCAAACCTTTTATACCCACCTCCGTCACTTTGCTACTAAAGCGCATAAAATAGGCTGGGTTTTGGGACCGTCGACCCATGCGTCCGACCCTTATATCAGCCATAACCCCAAAACGATATTTGGATTTATAGAAAAATCTTCTTCGGCTCTATCTTCGTTATTTTGCTGCAAAATCATCAAATGTGTAATAGTAGTGTGTGGCATAAATATCGATATATTAATAGAAGGAATTTATTGATGGTTATACTCTCTATTTTGATGGTCACTTACCGACGATGAAATTTTAAAGTCATCATTTTACTTCGACTTTAGTAAACTTAAATTTTCTTCTTCTGGTCGATCTAGTGCATAGAACCGGATATCGTGGGAAATTTGTCATTCTGTTTGCAGGCGATTGATAGCGAATATGGACTAATGGGTTCTCAAACTTAAGTTTATTTGCTACTAATCCAAATAATGGGTAATTTTGAAGCTATGATTAGGGACAGGGACATGGACCGAAACGGACCATTTTTTGCGCTTTAGTAGCGAAGGTACGCGGTTGGTATATGCACACAGTTGGTTGGACATATCATAGGATAGTTGCTAAAACATATAATACAATACACAGTATTACAGTTTACGTACTACAGTAGATTACAGTACTCGCAGCCAATAAATCTGTTATACCAACTAAATTCAATTAAACTATTGGTTGCTATAACTGGTGGTTATAACAACCAACCCATGTGAAGCACATGGTATTTTGGTACCAATAATTAGTAGTGACAACATATAAGTTGTTTGTTGTAACCAAACACCGTTTAGTTCACTGTTGTAACATATTATTAGTTATTGCAACATACCCATAATAAATAATCGGTTCTTATGACTGCAAAATGTTTATTTAAGCCGAAAGCGCAATTGGTAACCCGAAAAAAAAACCAAGAGAAATGTTGAATCATTATTTTAAATATTTTACAATTTATATTCTTATTCCAAATTGGAAAATAAGTTTTCCAATTGGAAATTTCAAAAACCTGAATTATTATTTTTTTTGCATTTTTTGACGGAAATCTTTTACAAATTGTATTGAAACTTACTCGTTTCTATAAAAAATGATAATACAAGCTTTAGGTCACCGAAGTAATTATTCTTTAAAAAGCGAAATAATTAAACCAAACACTAGGGAAAAATGTAATCAAACAAAGCAATTTTATTGAGTATTTGTATTTTGACTTCCTTTGGCCATGAATTTGTAATAATATGCATGCACTGAAAATGGTTAATAAATGAAGCGTTTTTAAGTATTATGGTCAGATGAAGAAGAAAAAACCGAACTCAAGGAGTATTTATAACCAACAATCTATAACAACAACCAAAACATGTGCAAAGTCAGTTGCAATAATCATCATAATATGTTAGGCCGATGGCTAACATCTTTTCAACCGATAGTATCAGTTTCCACTGCAAAAAAAAATCCAGTGTTCCCAATCAACATTCGGTTGTAGCGATGGGATACATGGATAGCACGTGCAGCCACGAATATTTGGTTGGCAAAAAATTCGGTTGTGGCAACAAATCTCTGACGTACTCGAAAAACGAGAGGCAATATTGCCCGAAGTATGTTTCAGAACACTAGTTTATTTGCAGTCCTTAATATGTTTGTGGAATCTGATGTTTCGGGTGATTATTTCAGCAAAGATTAAAACTATTCAAGTAAGCAAGAAAGACAGTTTTTAATTTCATTAGCAAACATCGGCAGATAAATAAAAAAATTTAAAGCTTGACTGACTCCTTCCAAGTTTCTACAGGTAGCGAAACGGTAGACAGTAAATTTCTATGTAAGACAACTCAGAGGAACAATGAGCAAACAGATGAGCAGAAAACAATTTTGCTTATGTGATCCACATTTATGGGCATTTTTAACCCACCTAGTGCAAAGGGGCAAAAACAAAACAAAAGGTTGGATATAAAGCCAAAATACAATTGTCTCTTTCTACGAAACTGGTTATATATTCTCTCTGCTTTTCTGAAATCCCTTAAAATTGTACACAAAAAACTAGGCACTACACCCAGGAAATTCTATCGGTGCATTCGCACAAGCAGAATGTGGCGCTTGGATCAATAAAGCATGAGATCGACTATAGTTGTCTCCATGCAAATGGAAATATCAGGACCCTTTTTATGGCCGAAACTAAGCCGATCATACTTTCACTTTTAAAACCTACTAATTCAGTGTATAACCCATACATATTAAACCGTTGTGCTTCGTTCATGCAAATATAAACCGACCATAATAGCAACTGGGAGCCACTTTATATTGTCGACCCAGAGGCTTGATACCTGCCGAATAGGCAAAAACTTTTTGAACATCACAAGAAAATTATAGCTTTTGGGGTCTAACCACTTTGGCGCTAAGAACTGTTGTTTTTTTAAATTCGGACAGCAACATATCCGGTCCGTTTTCAGCCCGACTGAAAAGGAATTTCAATCACGCAAAAAATATCCCTAAATGAATTCCATTACTTGTTTATTCAAATGTTCGCACTCTATATTCCTTTTCCATTTAGGGATAACGAAAAACGCGGCTAGCGTAAATTGTGTTGCGTATGGCACCCTATAGTTTACCATACCCGGCCTTTGTCCGTCCCCACTGGTTACTTTTGCAATAGACAAAAAACTGGTCCTGTTCATAAGTTTGACTGATGAATATTTCTTTGTTATTTTGATTTTGATCCGCAGCAGCTCTACAGTCGGTGTGCTGGACCCATTTCTCTCCGGAGAAGTATTATTATTCATCGGATTATCATGAGAAATTTTTCACAAAAAGAAATGCGGAACTTTATAGGAACGGCATGCACACACAAAGACAATCCCTTTTCCAATGGTTAGATGAGAATAAGATTGTGGGTGGGGGTGGTTGTCATCCAGTGTAGAACGGATGCGGTGTGTGGTGGCACAAATACTGTGATTGTGATAATGAATTGAAAGATTTTCTTGCTTCGTTTTTGGCTCTGCCTATGACTGACTAGAGGAGAAGTGGGGTGAGCAACATTTTCGACAGTTGTAATAATCATAATTGAGTGCTGGATAACAACAATAGCATTTGATTATTGCGTGTTATACGGCATATTACGAATTGATTCCCAGTGGATTCGGATTTAGTAATTACCGGGAATTGCTGAAGCGAAATAAAAAATGTACTTCCTGTAGCAACGTAGTCACTCCCTTAATCCAGTAGCAGTTGAATCTGTCGTTGTGAACATCAAGACTTACGTACGAGGCTCACCTGATCGCTGATGACATTTAAAAGTTAGGCTTCGAGCAAAGCTTCTGTTGAAAGCAAAGTGATGTTCAGTGTGCATGAGTATCACACGAGTTATCCCAGGTTCAACTCCGGATAAGAACATCGTATAATTTGTCAGCAGCAGGTTTCTACCTTGCAAAAGTTAAAACTTCTCTATGAAATTCATAGCCGTTTGGAGACGTCGTTTAACAGCAGGTCCCGGTCAGTGAGTATAAGAATTATAGCGTACACAGCATCCCCTTGTTCCTTAATGGGATGCTGTGGAAATTATGAAAGTATGGGTCATTTCAAAGAAATGTTTGGAAATCCTTCGAAGTAATTAGAAGTATATGATTGCGAATTCAAGTATTAAAATGTCAAAACAAAAACTCAGCAACATAATTCTGAAATAAATAAACATTAGGTCAATAAGCTGGAAATTTCTAGTGACTGTTTTTGCGATGCATAAAAAACAGGAGATCTGTTTTCCTCCTACAGCGCATTTTACCCCTTTTTAAATTTTCTATTTTAAACTTATTTTAGAAAAAACGTCACCTGAATAATTTGTTTAATTTTAGTGTTTTTTTTTTGTTTTACCCCTACTTTGGGTGATTTTTTTTCGCAGCCAAAATGCTATTTAAACGCAGTCGACACGCTTCTTTTGGTTTTTTATTTCGTGAGCGTTCGGCTCTTGCTTAGTTTACATTTTTAACAAAAGAATCTCTTTTTAGAACTTCGTACTTTAGGGGGGTAAAAACGGGAAAACTTTATACCTCCTAAACAAGTTAACAACCGATGCCTAGACCTAACAATTGAAGTTATAATCCCCAAATTTGGGGAATAGACGTCCTATATTATTTGGATTTGAAGTAAATAGGGATTTTTAAAAACTTAAAACCAAAGGAGATAAAAAGGGATAAATTTCGTACCTTTTTATCCAAAGCACTTAGAAACGTTAACGTCGAGAAGTATTTCCGTTTTGAAAAACAAAAAGTACATGCGAAGAGATTTTGACAAATTCATAACAGTAGGGATCTGTCCCTACTAAAACTAAAAAGTGTAAATAAGGGTAAAATTAGGATTTTTTTATTTTTTAAAATCTTTGAGCTGAAAATTTTAAATTTGGGTGGTATAAATATTGATGAAGCTAGAAACGAAAAGTAGGAATATTGTTAACGATGAATCAAATTTGGTAAAACTTACGATACGAAACCTGTAGAGCAAACGGGTATTTGGTTATTACTTACTTACTTACTTAAGTTGGCGCTACAACCTATTGTTGGTCTTTGCCTGCGACAGAAATGTTTTCCAAGCACTTCGATCTTGTGCGTGCTGTCTCCAGTTCGTAATACCAAGGATTTTCATATCTTCATCCACTTGGTCCTTCCACCGGAGCCTCGGTCCACCCCGTCTGCGCATTCCGTGGTAGTTGTGACCTCGACTTTGCAACTGCCCGCCTCAACAATGTCGCCTTTCTTCCGTCGCGACGTTTCTTTTGCAGTTGCAAGCATAATCTTAGTTTTGTCCTCGTTCACTTCTAGACCCATCTTTGCCGACTCCTTCTCAACTCTAGAAAATGCAGCAGTTACCTCTCGCTCTATTTTTCCGACAATGTCGATATCGCGAGGAGAATGAGGAGAATGTGGCCTTTGGTTAACAGTGCCAGTTTTATTAACCACTGCATTTTCTAGTACCTTTTCCAAAAGAATGTTGAAAAAATTACACGACAAGCTGTCACCTTGTCTCAGACCTCTTGTAGTGGTGAAAGTCTCGGAGAGGTCGCTTCCTATTTTTACTGAGGACTTAGTGTCACTCAGTGTCATTCTACAAAAGCGTATAAGTTTTTCAGGGATCTCATACGCAGACATGGTTTCAAACAGTTTTTCTCTTATCGGAGTATCGAAAGCGGCTTTATAATCGATGAAAAGATGGTATGTATCGATTTGCTTTTCGTGGGTCTTTTCCAGGATTTGGCGTAGTGTGAATATCTGGTCGATTGTTGATTTATTCGGCCTGAAGCCACACTGATAGGTTTGAATCAGGTTGTCTAATTTTGGCTTAAGTCGTTCACAAAGTACGCTCGCTAGGATCTTGTATGCGATTGGTAGGAGACTTATGCCGCGGTAATTGGCGCAAACGGTCTTGTCTCCTTTTTTATGAATCGGACACAGTATACTGAGGTTCCAATCATCAGGCATGCGTTCATTCTTCCAGATTGTGCAGACTAGCTGATGCATGCACCTTATCAGTTCGTCTCCTCCGGTCTTATACAGCTCAGCCGGTATACCGTCGGAACCTGCGGCTTTGTTGTTCTTAAGCCGGGTTATCGCTGCTTTGACCTCATCTGTATTAGGGGGTGGGCATTCAACACCATCATCTATGATTGGTTGCGGGTTGCTTTCTTCAACTGGATCTTCGCCCGCTAATAAGTTGGAGAAATGTTGTCTCCATATCCTCAGTACACTCGACGTATCTGTTATCAGATTCCCATTTCCATCTCTACAGGAAGTTATGCCAGTAGGCGAGTCTGTTTGGTGTTTTACTCGTTGGTAGAATTTTCTGGCATCATTTCTATTCCCGTAAACCTCAATCTCCTCACACTGTCGTCTTTCCATTTCTCTTTTCTTTTTTCGGAATAGACGATTTTCCTCCCTCCTCAACTCCCGGTATCGCTCCAACACTGCTCGCGTTGCCATAGGCGCGAGAGTCGCCTTGTAAGCTACGTTTTTAGCTTCAGTGACGACTTTACAGTCCTCATCGTACCATTGGTTCCTTTTTCGCCGCTTTCGGTAACCAATTTCTTCTTCGGCGGCCTTTCTTATGGATTCTTGTATGTGTTGCCATTGTGCGCTAATATCATCAGGTGGGAGAGGGTTCGCTAGGAGCAGTTGAGATAACTTCGTGGAGTAGGCTTGAGCTGTCTGTTGTGAATGCAGCTTCTCGACGTCTAGCTTTCTCTTTTTATTGTTACGTACGTGCTTTGCGGCACTTCATCGAGTGCTACAAGGTAGTGGTCCGAGTCGATGTTTGCAGTTCGGAATGTTCGTACGTCCAACACGCTGGATGAATGCCTTCCGTCTATCACAACGTGATCGATTTGATTTTTTGTTTTTCGATCAGGTGACAGCCATGTTGCCTTATGGATTTCGCGATGTTTAAATCTGGTGCTACTTATTACCATGTTCCTTGCGGCGGCGAAATCGATCAGCCTCATTCCGTTATCGGAGGTGTCATCATGGAGACTGAACTTACCGACTGTCGGACCAAAAATGTTCTCCCTGCCTACTTTGGCATTTTTTTTTCCTAGAACAATTTTAATGTCATGGCCGGGACAGCGGTCATATGTCTGTTCTAGGCGCTCATAAAACTTATCTTTGGTCTCTTCGTCTTTTTCTTCCGTTGGCGCATGATCACAAATTAGGCTGATAAAAAAGTATTTTGCCTTGATGCGTATTGTGGCCAGTCGTTCGTCGACTGGAGTGAAACCGACGACCAGATGACGTAGTTTCTTGTTCACAACAAATCCACATTCGAATTGATGCTTGTTTTCATGGCAGCTGTAGTATATATCGCAGTTGTTCATTCTATTAACGCCGTGTCCTTTCCATCGTATTTCCTGGATGGCGGTGATGTCAGCTTTGTATTTTTCGAGGACATCCGCCAGTTGGATAGAGGCACCTGGTCTTAAGAGTGTTCGAACATTCCAAGTGCATATCCGTAAATCATGGTCCTTAAAACGTTTGCGGTGGTCGTCAACATTAAGGGGAGTCCGTTTATTTTCATTTCTTTTGCTTTTCATTGTAATGGGTTTTTCCAAAGTGAGCTACAAACGCAACTTCAACCTCTTTGACCTGAGGAATTTGGTTATTAAAAATTGTAAACAATTACGTATATTAAAAAATATTTGGTCCAAAAACATTCAGTACTTTTTATTTTACAGCATAAAACGTGTGTAACAGTATTTATGTCCCTACTAAGTACAAGGGGATAAATAGGGACAAAACGGAAAAAAATTCAGAAAAGCGAGGAAAACGATATCGAAACGTCAGGCTGACATATAAAATAGAAATGGGGGTATAAATGGTAAAAAGGTCCAAAAGGGTTTAAATATCACAAAGTGAGAAAAACAATATTTAATTAACAGGATGAAATGAATGGGGCGATACATACAAACGTGAAAAAACAATATTTAATAAAGAGGATGGCATAGAAAAAATGGAGAAAAAGGAAGAAAGTTAGAGGAACAATAAAAAATCCACAGAATGGCTTGGAGAATAGAAACAAATCATTATAAATTCAAAAGGATAGCATAGAAATTAAAATGAGCGAAACTGCAGCATGCGAGAAAAGCAATGTTAAGAACATGAATCAACAGGATAGCATGGCAAATCTAAATGGAGATAAAACAAGGGTCCAAAAGGGGACACATACGTGTTAGAAAGTGAAAAAAGGGTATTAGGCATAAAAAGGGGATAAAAAAGACCCAAAGGGGCGAAATGTTTAAAGCGCTTAAAACAATTGGATCGAGAGGACGATATAGAATATACAAAAGGGGATTAAGAGAGGACCAAAACGGACCAAACGGCAGAAAGTTAGAAAAACATAATTAAAACAACAGGATAAAGAAGTCAGAAAAACAATATCAAATAAGAGGATGACATAGAAAACAGAATTGGGAATAGCATCGAATAAAAAGGACGAAACGGACGAAATGACACAAAATGGGGAAACAGTGTAAAATCAACAGGAGAATATAGATAAAAGGATTGAAGATAAAAAAGAAATACGAAGGGCAGAAAATGGTAGAACAATAACAAAAGGCATAGAAAATAGAAAAGTGAAAAAACAATGTTAAATAATGGATGGTATTGAAAATAGAAATGGGCATAAGATGGATTAAAATGAATAGAAATAGAAAAAAAAAACAGGTGACCATGTGTGTTTATTACAGCAATGGGGAATAAAAGGAGAAAACCCAGAAACCATAACAGGTCGAATATCGAAAAGCAAGAAAACAATAGCAAATCATTAGAAATGATGAACAAGACCAAAACAGATCCCAATATCAGACTAAAAATGGGGAAAGAATAAACTGGGAAGGAAAATGCTAAGTAGAAAAAAAAATTAAAAAATAAAATTTAGTCAAAGCGATGGCATTGAAAAAATATATTTGAATTGAAAGGGCCACAAGAGGCTAAAAACTAAAAATTAAGGAATACAATATCAAATCAACATAATGGCATACAAACTATAAATGGAAATGAAAGGCGTCAAAGCGGATTAATACTATTATCAGACGCTACAAAACAAGATTGGAAATTTGGTAAACATAGATGAAATACAACATTAAATACAACAGACAAGGAAAAGAAAAAATATTCCACAAAAACCGTTGCCAACATTAGTCGGAACTAAAAGAGTGGAATGAAAAGTTCGAAATAAACTTCAACCGGAGTAGAAATGACTAAAAAATAAACAAAAAAATTGCGATTATATGATAAAATGTGTGTGTTGGCATCACTGTAGTAGGCGCATCAAAATGCAATGATTCTATTGGTGTATTCTGACTCTAAAACCATAGACTAACTAACTATAAAAAATAAAAAATTTAATAACTAAGAGAAAGTAAATAATAGTTTAGTTTATAGGATCAGGCACGCGCAATGACTACCCCCTTTGTGTCACAGGCAATAATGAAAATAAAAGCCTAATTAGTCACCTTAAGAGGACTAAACGCATTAAAATGGTACGATTGTTGACGTCGCCGATTATAGACACTTAACATTGGTTATTGTAGTTTTCAATTCGTCCATTGAAGATTTTACATTTAAGAAGATTTTTCTTTTGTTTTACGTACATCGTTAGGACGCATTTCTTCGTTATCTTTACTTCATTTTTCTCCACGTGAGTTTTTTTCAAAAGTCTGCGGTACGCGAAAATTAAAAAAAAATCAAAGTTCGTTTACCATCACCAGTTCATCGTCCTCTTATGTCAATATTAATTGGTAACATTCATTCATTCATTCCATGGTGACTTCCAAACGACCTGCACAATTTAATTTGCCCAAGCTGGCAGCAACCACTTGTTTGAAGGCCCCGGATGCCCGTGCGTACTTCAAAAAGCCACTTCAATTAGAAGTTCGCATAAAGTTGGACCGAGCGCAAATTATGCTAATATATCGACAAATATTTGGAAGATGTCCAAAGACAAACACTCGTACATCGCCGTCAACATTCAAGTTGGCTGCAAAGTTAACAACATCACTTTGTTTGCCCGGCCTGTCTATTTTGTTTTTTTTCTGTCCTGTTGTCCTCTTTTCATTTCTATTGTAAGACGACAATCTAATTTGGGCGGCAAAGTAGATTCAAATAAATGAATATTTGTGTGGCCGAGTGTATAAAGACGATGTCCGTGTAAATACAACTTTGTGTAGTACTTTTGTAAGTGTGTCTATGTGTGTGTGTGTTTGTGAATGTGTATGTCTAACACGAATGATTTAAACGTAAAATCAGATGGAAACTTTTGTCTGCTCGAAATGATTTTTCGCTTTTATGCCTCACACGGTCTTTCCTTGATGGAAATTACGAGCACACGAACAATAAAGCTCAAGAAGCGGTTGACCATCTTCCTCGATGGCCAGCAACGTCAACAGACAAAGAGTAAGTTGACACTATTGTACAATTCAGCTGATAAGTGGCCAGCGTTTTGCCTATAGAAGCAAAATGTCTAAATATATCTGAGTAGGTTAGATGAGGTCGAATAGAATACACCCTACATCAATTCTGCATTACACTGTATGCAGAATTGATGCCAGACGGAATATTGTAGGTGGAATAGTGCTGAAGGGTCCTACTTATATGCATACGCTCTTTCACGCTTACCACAAGATAAAATAGCAACGTAATTACATGGGTTCAGTTTGTAAATGGCGTTAGGGTGAAAAAACGGGAGGACGACGATCTGTGAAACGGGGTGATATTAGTTGCTTTCATAGCAAAAGCTCATATCTAGCAAAATGTTTGAACAAGACCCACCTTTAGGTGTACTATTGGGCTTAGATTCACAAGCTGATACGAAGTAGGTCTCTCCGTCGATATGTACGTCTATTAGATGTCCACCTTCAAACTTGTGTCAAAATAGAAATGTAGTTACCCAGTAAACCAAATTTGCCGAAAATGTCTGATATCAGACAATTCTGAGCAATATCTGAACTCTATCGAGAATTCTTACCGAAATCGTTACAAATTCTGTTCGATTTGTCTGAGGATTTTTTTATTTATTGTGTTGAGAAATATCTGAACGAATTCGGGCCGAATTCTGTTAGACTTGTCTGTGGGATTTTTATTAATTTTTTGTTCAGACTTCTCATATCGAACTCGCAACGAACTCTGAACTATTTATCTGAGGTAGTCTATTCGTTTAAAATTTTTGTTATTTGCTTCATATTTTGCAGCTGTTGTTCTTGTGTTCAGACACGTCGGAACTAATTGTGAACGAATTCTTAACTGTTTGTCTGAGGTATTGTTCAAATTCAAATTCTGAACGTTTGGTTAGCTTAGCCGTGCGAGGGATTTTTATTGTGTTCGGAGGAAAACTCTACTGCCGGCAGTTCTCGTTAAATGCAAAACTGGTTGCCCTTAAGTGTATAGCCACTAAACATGGTTACAGCAAAATTATTGCTTGCGAAACTGCAGACACCCTTGCTTGTAACTAAAAGTCTTACCGAACGCTTTTTGAAATTGTTTTACAACTTTTTTTTGTAGAACAAAAATATTTTCTTCTTTTTGATTGTTTACATTCAGAATTTACCATGACATAAGCTTAGAATTCGTTCAGAATTCGGTTCGTAATGTCGGTAAAAACATCAGAATTTAATAAGACTTAATGCCAGAATTCTGACCGAAGTCGTTCAGTATTAGTTCTGAATTCGATACGACAAATCGAAATTTCCTTTCAAATTTCCCAAGACTACAGTTCAGAATTCGGTCAGAATTCGGTTCGAAATGTCTGCAAAAACAGCAGAATTGCCTCAGAGAAGTAGTTTATAATTCGTGTCAACCCTCTCATATGTTTTTCGTTACGAACTCGGTAAGAATTCTGATCCGAAATCGGAACATATTGCCGATTGTCGTTCAGAATTGTGACCGAACTCTGAAGGTTTGGTTTGCTGGGTACTTGCCATTTGTTCAAAACGAAACTGGTAATCAGATCTGAGTTATTAATAACTAGAAAAAATCGGACTTTGTATGAGCATCGCCGTGTATAGAGATCGAATTTCAAAATTATGGTAATTTTTTGTTTTTAATCTATACAAAACATTGTAGAGTTATTCAACCAATCAAGTCCCTCAACATTACCAATTATCAATATATTAAATTTTGCCACAAGGTGCAACTTCAATCAGTATGCGATGCAGGCTTAAAGTGCAAAATAATTTGGTTCATCGTTTAGAACAATTCGATTGTCGCAATTCGAATTTTGCGAATTTTGTTTGTGGAATTCCACTTCGCACGGGCGCTTGCGTATGCTCTTAATAATAGGCTTCATTGAAAGTCTTTGTTAATCAACTTTTGCGAGTATACGCAGTAAGATAGAGTCCGTCATTGTGCTTCAAATTATGTCATGTCAGATGAGACAAAAGAATACTTTCCAAAATTGCAGGTTTCCAACCATTTTTAATTAAAAAATAAAAGATTTATCTGTTTTATGAGTTCTTACATCTTCCTTAAAAATCAAACACCTTTTCCCTACATATGTGGCAGCGCATAGAGAAAGGGACCTAAGGGTTAAAAAATCAATTTTCATTTTTTTCTTTTTTTGATGTGGACAACATCTGAGCATCGAATGAGACCGATCCCATACCTCAAAAGTGTTCCCTCCCAGAGATATGAGCGTTTTATGAAAGTAAAGTCGACGATTCTAAGCGCAAATAGAAAGGGACCTAATCTTTAAAATGGCTCTCCTGAACAAAACTGGTTTTTAACCTTAGGTCCCTTTCTATTTTGCGCGTCACATATACTCATTTCAGATTTGCTTCAGATTTGGCCACCTGGACTTATGAATACCTAAATGAACGAAAAGAAAGCGGTTATTCCACGCAAAAACCTGTGGTATTTCGAACTTTAAGCGTTCAGCTTCTCTCTCGTCCCTGGTCAGTAACTATAAAACTCACATCTGTTTAAAACGTTGCTTTATTTGTACAAGTTAAAGTCGTATTCTTATTATATAGGGTGATCCATCTAGAGGTATTTTTTTTTCAAAATAAAAAAATACTAATTTCCAATCAAGTGTGGAATCTTTATTGTTCATACGAAAGGAAATTTTATGCCATTTATTTTTTGAATATAATTTCCTTCAAATGTTGGCCGCAACTACCCTCAGAACGTCCATTCTGAGGGTGCAATTTTGGCTGACTCATTCCAGCATTTCGACCGGTATGGCGTGAATGACACGCGTAATGTTGGCTTCCTAGACCTGAATCATAGCTGGTCTGCAGCATAGAATTTGGACTTTTCGTAGCTATAAAGAAAAAAGTCTAAAGGTGTGATATCACACGATCTAGGCGGCCAATTCACCGGTCCAAAATGTGAAATTAGCTGCTCTTCGTATTTACCTCTCACTAGATCCATTGTTTGAACAGCTGCATGGCAAGTGGCACCGTCCTGTTGAAACAAAATGTCGTCAAGAATACGGGCTTTAATTTCAGGTGGTAAAAAGTACGATATATCACCATTGAAAGTTACGTTCCGACCATCTTCATTTTTGAAAAAATATTCCACCAGCCGATAAACCGCACCAAACCGTGGTTTTCTCTGGTATAATGACACCTCTTGAACCTCTTCTGCACGCAGAAAAAAAGTATGTTTGGGGTGACAATATTCAAAGAGGATCACACTATTGTTGCGTATATGGTTGTGGCACAACAATATTATGATCCTCTCAACAATAGTATGATTCACATATAACCATACTATGATCCCCACAACCATAGTATAATTCACACTCAACCATACTATGATCTCCACAACCATACTATTATCCTCACAACGATAGTATGATTCACACTCAACCATACTATTATCTCCACATTATCCTCACATTATGATCCTCACAGCCATAAAATGTTTCCCATGCAACCATAGTATGATTCTCACAACCTAGTATGATTCACACGCAACCATGCTATTGAACCTACAACCATAGTTTGATTTACTTAACCATACTATGAACCCCAAATTAATTTTTATTAGGATTGGGTAATGTGATTGTTCAAAAATAAAGATTTTTCTCAAGCAAGTTATTTTAAATTGCATTACAAATATTCCATTCAAGAAACCAAAATATACTCGCGTATTCCAACTCGCGTATGGCAACTTTTAGTTGCCAGCAGGCGTGAATGCTACTTCACCATCCGTAGATCCCAAGTAACGAATGTGATTAAACCATGCAGATTTTAAATACACGAGAACCAGTCGGTAGTAGAGTATTTCACCGAACAAAGTAAACACAATAAAAATCCCTCAAACTACCTTCCGATTGCTGTTGTTTTTTATATTGGACAACAATCACGCACTGTATCGTGTATATGTGTTTTTTTTGGTATATCAAAAAAACATACTCACACACATACATATGTTTTGTTCATTGTCGCAACTATACTGCGTGATTGCAGTAACCATATTATTGTTTACGTAAATTTTAAACAACAACACTTTTGTTGCACCAACCATGTTTATATGGTTGCTACAACCATGTTTTCATTTCTAAATTTGGCAATAATACTATTGTTACATTTCAACAATAGTAATATTGTCGCAATCATACTTTTGTCAAAATGAAATTCAAAAAACAATACTATGGTTGCGACGAACATGCTGTTATTGTAAAGGACATATTATTGTTGAGGTGAGCATATAGTAACCATATATTTTCTCTGCGTGCGGTTCCTCTTTAGCCCAAATGCGCCAATTTTTTTATTGGCGTTGCCGTTGCGCCAGAAACGGGGCACAACTTTTTTCGACAACAGCGGATCTTCTTGTTTTTCGCCGAACGCTCATTTCCATATTACAGTTGCCAACATTTAAAGGAAATTATATTCAAAAAAAATGACATAAAATGTCCTTTCGTATGAACAATGAAGATTCCACACTTGATTTGAAATTTATTATTTTTTTATTTTGAAAAAATACATCTAGATGGATCACCCTTTATTTATTAATAAATGGTCACTGAAAATTGCCAGGTGTTCTACTTTTATTCCAACTAAGGATAGTCGCTTTCTCAAATCATTTCCATCATTGCCCATAAAGTCGTATAACTGTTTTGGATCCCTAAAATTGCATTATATTCAGATCCAAATATTGACCTTATTGAAAAAAAAACTGAGGTTTAAACGCATCATTTCTAATCGCGAAAGACCCGCTTAATCAAATTTCAGAATCAACAAAAATATAATTGATAAGAAAGTCAGAGGCACGCTAACGAACTGCTTGAAGTCGCCAAAACTTGAACGGGCCACTAAAAGTAGATGTTTTATTTCAACTTCGGCGTCACTGTGGCTTCCAAGAAGAGACTTACCGTCTTGCCAACCGAATTTGTTCGCAAATCCAAATAGTGACTTGCTCCGTCTTGATATATTTCAGGCCATAAGCAGCGAGTTACCTTCTGTTCCACATAGAATTCCACCGTTGCACTTTTGGGATGTTTTCTTTGCAATTTTAGGCCAGTACTCGTACAACAAAAATATTGTAAGACATTTTGAAAAATTCGTAATAACTTAAAAAAAAATGTGGACATCTGAGCATCGAATGAGACCGATCCCATGCCCCAAAAGTGTTCCCTCCCAGAGATATGCGCGTTTTATGATAGTGATGGTACACCAAAGATACACGTATTTAAATCTTTCAAATGGCTCTGCTGAACAAAACTGGTTTTACCCTTAGGTCCCTTTCTATTTTGCGCGTCACACATACTTAAATAAGAAATACGTTAATTTTGAAAGTTCAACTAAACTGAAATGCTTCTCTAAATTGGAAACCACTTACGTACATATTTGTACCTATTCGGATTAAATTTCGCGTAAAGCGTTACGTACGACCTTTATTTGTGCTTAAATTGGATCTTGTCGGTTCATGATATCGAATAAAACCCACACATACAAAGGTCGACACCTTCTGACTTCAAGTCTTGCCGCTCAAGAAATCGACTACTAATAGGCTCTGATGAAACTGGACAATATCGGCGCATATACCCAATTTGAAGCCCTTCGCCATAGTGCGAGACCGGAAAATAGCCCTGATTAAATTCGACCATAGCCGCCATGCCCATGTCTTAATATAGACGCTCAAAGGTCCCACCCGAGTTGTGGTGGCCGAGGAACATCCAAAGCTGCATGTATGCGGCCCTGAGAACTGCGACAGACTGTTTCTTTATGACCGCGGACGATCACCTACATTAGACACACTTTATGCTGTCGAGGCAGTGTCTGCTGGGGGATCATCCGACACACCAACTTAATCTTAATAATCTACAGCCAATTCGGCATAGTACGATCGGCTTCTAGGATCTACAGAGTGAGGTCTGGCTCTACACATAGTTACTGGAATCGTCGTTTTAAAAGCCAAGAAGGTTTGTTAGTTGGTAATTGCGTAAAGGACTTGCAATGGTAATTGCGTAAAGGATTGCGTAAAGGACTAGAACTAATAATAACGTCCCATGGAAAAATGCTTCACATTGTCGAAAGATTGCCAATCGCATTTGTTTTCAAAAAAGGACCATTTCCGTTGGCATTTATCCAAAGAGGTTCTAATTAATTTTTTTCTGTGACATCAAAGTTTAGAATAAAGGTTGGCATTAATTAAATTAAACCTTTTATTGTCAAGAAGTTGCTGATAGAGAAAAGTTCCCTCGGCCTACCATATTTTAGTTTTTTTAACCGAATCCTCTGATTGCTGAGAGAATTTTTTTCGACAGCCAACCACAAAACCGGCCTCAGAGTCACATATATCGCAGTCCTTTCAATCTTAAGCACAATCCCCAGTTGTCGTTTTGGCGGTATATGGACGATTACAACTAAAACGTTTGTACTCGTACAAACGCACAAGATTTTCTATTTTAATCGGGAAACTTTGTCGCCGCCTCTACGTGTGTAGTCTGTGCAACACAGCCCATGTTCGAAACGAACAGTTTTTTAAAAATTGTGCCAAATTCCAAAAAAAAAAAATTGATGAAACGGGCCTCACTCATCGCACCACAAATAACCATTTTTAACTTCTATACACAGACTCTTTTCATGTGCCCATTGTGCAAAGAAAAAACACCCAGCAGACTTCGGTTCCAATTTTAGCTGAAAGTGAAGGATAACAAAATGACTTCAAAGAACTGAACAAAGAAGTAATGAAAGCTTAAGAAAACATAAATCTTTGCAAATGTAGTGAAAAAACTCAATTCGCAGAATGGCAAACGAGTACGGGAATGTAAAAAATATTTGTTATTGTTGTAACAAAGGCATTTTTCTTCGTGAATTGCTTTGCTAACGCTTTCCGTTGTTCCCGCTCCACGCTTCGGTTTTCCAATTTTTGTATTTTTGAGCATTCATTCACATTTTTAACAAGATTTTTCATTTTATTTCTGGTTGATTCACATTCCCCCTACTCCAAAGCGGTGCACCCAAACAAAAATGCTAGTCAAAACAATATTGAATTTAATGCAATTAAAATAAGGCCCTTCGTTAGGCATTGTGGAACCCGGTGCGCTTCGTTACCGCCAAACACGCTTTTTGAGAAGTTAATAGAAAAAACATATTCGTTCTAATTTGGGAACTGATAAATTGAGTCTTACTAAAGTAATATTACTATCTGATTTGAAGGTTTTCTAACGATCTGCCTTTTATTATGGTCATTACAGCGCATTAAGAAAGGGGCGTGGAACCGCTTACCTTTTTCCAAGGCTTATTTCTTTACCTACTAATATTGTATATTCAAAATCTGATGTTCCTTACTTAAACCCTTTGCAAAATTGTATCCGTGTATACTCGGCGAACATATTTTGACCCACAATAGCCCACTGTGTTTATTTCAAGTCCAGTAATGCCCAAGGATGCGAATATTTATCATCAAAAATGGTTTTATTGTTTTTCAAAGTATTCTCCCGCATGATTTATACACTTTTGCGCTCAAACCAATTGTCGAAACACTTTTTCTACTCCGATTTAGACACCTCCGAAACATGGTTTTTGAACGGTTCGACAGCATCTTCTGGCGACCAAAATCGTTGACCATGCTTTTTTTCTTGATGTGCGAGAATCGTTGATTACGCATTTTTTTTATCGATGTGCGGGATTAAAAAGATGTCATTGGATGCCAAGTCGGGGCTGTACGGCGAATGACCCATCAATTCCCCGTTTTGGCGGAACAGTCACCACATGACCAGTTTTGCCGATGAAACAGGCGAGCATTTGCTTCGAAGTGTTTTTTCCACGAACAACTTTCGTTGGATATGGGGCGTCTTCGAAGAATCACACGGTCGATTGCAGGTTTGTTTCGGGCTCATACGCATAGATCCATGATTCGTCACCTGTGACGATCTTATAAACGTCTTTCGAAGCACATCGATCATCTTTTTTTAAAATTTCTTTGCACCAATCGACACGAGCCGTTTGTGCGATTGTCCAATTGTGCGGGATCCAACGAGAACAAACCTTTTTTACGGCCAAGTGTTCATGCAATATCGAATGTATGCTGGTGAAAGGAATGCCCAAGGATGCCTTTATCTCACGGTTTGTCACATGACGATCTTGCATTATCAGTTCACGCACGGCATCAATGTTCTCTGGCACAACGGCCGTTTTTAAACGACCTTCACGAACTTCGTCTTTGAGCAAGCGTCGGCCACGATTGAATACATTAAACCAGTTTTACACAGTGCTATAGGATGGTACTTCAACGCCATACAAAGATTTAAATTCATCGATGCAATCTTGTCGTGATAATCCACGTCGAAAGTTGTGAAAAATGGTCGCACGAAAATGTTTACGAGTTAATTCCATTTTTTGCCAAATTGATTTTTTCAAGTCACTGTAAACAACACAAATGATGGTCGTGCGTCAAACCGTTCTGAGTACGTTTATGCTAAAAATGTCAAATTTTCCAATGGAAATTTCCGGTGGCGCCAGGGAACACTTAGTGTTGCCTAGGACAGAAATATATATAGCAACCCTCGTATTATGGGATTGACACCGATTTTTAAAAAGGGTCGAGTACCGCCCACTTTTTCCCACAACTTATTTCTTTACACACTAATAGTACAAATTCCCAGTCTGGTGATCTTAAATTTCACGACAATCTATATATAATTAAGTTTAAAAGGAGGTAGCACCGCCCGCCCACTTTTTAACCCAAACTTATTTTTAAATACTTCAAGAAAATTTATTCCAAAACCAATATTTCATACTTAAATACTTTATTAGTTCGGCCATTTATCATTTTGGTTGGTGCCACGACCTTCTATCAAAACGCAGCCGGGTATATACTGTTACAAATTTATCGCCCACAATAGCATACTGCGTATGTTTTGAGACGATCGGTCTGCTTTTAAAAAAGAGAACGTGGCCCACCATCCACCTTTCCCCCGAACGTATTTCTCGACACACTAAAAGTATATATACCTAATTCGATGTTCCTAACTCTTTTAGTTTATGTGCTTGGGTCTGTTAAGTTTTTGGATTTGTGTACGGAGCCACGCCCCCTTATAAAAGCTGGTGGTGTAACAATTTCACGGTGCACAGTAGCCTACCGTTAAAATTTTAAAACAATCAGCCTATGATTATTGGAGCTACATCGCTTTTTTCCACGACTTTTTGTGTTACATACCAACAGCTTATGTACTTAACTTCATATTCGTAGCTCGTATAGTTTTTGAGTTATGATCATTTTAAAACTTGAGATATCAGATATCGAAATAGCCTGTGCAAATTATCAGAAGTTTAGTTCAGTAGCTTAGGATCCTATAAACAACAAACAAACAGAGAAACAGAGAAACACATGCCTTATTTAATATATATATGTGACAGCGCATAGAGAAAGGGACCTAAGGGTAAAAAAATCAATTTTTTTTTTTTTGATGTGGACATCTGAGCATCAAATGAGGCCGATCCCATGCCCCAAAAGTGTTCCCTCCCAGAGATATGCGCGTTTTATGAAAGTGAAGTCGACGATTCTAGGCGCAAATAGAAAGGGACCTTATCTTTAAAATGGCTCTCATGAACAAAACTGGTTTTTAACCTTAGGTCCTTTCTATTTTGCGCGTCACATATATAGATCTATTGTCGGACTCCTTCCATGTTAGCTTATTATTTAGCACCTGTTCTGATTATAAGTTTACCCATTTTACCCAATGCCACTGTCTGGTATTGGAGAAAAACGCAACTTTATTTGGAAATTACTAATTTTCCAAATGGACTTACAGAATTTATTTCATTTTCTTTGCGTGTGTGTAGTGCTTGTGTAAAAGTTCAAGGCATAAAAGGGGAATTGTGAACTATGGAAGTGGCATGATGGTGTGTAAGTGTGCACTTATATCACGCAAGTTAAACCAGGTTCTAATCCGGGAAAGAAAAAATAACATTTGGGGCCGTTATTAAGTAGAAAGAAGGACCCGGTCAGTAGCTAATGGGTAAGATATTTTTTCCATAGGGGTCTTTTGCACAGATTACGCGTGAGTAGTGTTAAACTTTACTTTTTTTCTTTTCAGTAATGTTTGTCAATTCATTTTGGAAAACCTTATCATCGGAATCATGGAATCTTCGGTCTATATTTTTTTAAATTTTTTACAGGTGATCCATCTAAGGATTCTTTTCAGTATGGTTTTGTTGACAGATTACGCGTGAGTTGAATAAAATTTTAATTTTTTTCTTTTAAGTATTGTTTGCCATTTCATCACGGAAAGACTTACGCCGCAAAACCACAGCATGTCATTAACGCCATTCCGGTCAAAATGCTCGAACGAGTCATCCAAAATCAGACCTGAGAAGAAATTGCGGCCAACATTTGAAGGAAATTATATTCAAAAAATAAATGGCTTAAAGTGTCCTTTCGAATAAACAATAAAGATTCCACACTTTATTTGATTTTTGTATTTTCTTTTATTTTTAAATAAATCACTTTAAATTGATCACCCTATATACGATTTGTGTTGTGCACAGCTCACTAATTTTCTTTCAAAAACGAATCATCTGTTAAGTGAAAATCGCTTTTCAAATTCCATAGGAAAACATTGGAACCTTGTCATGCCGAAAATATAGCTATCGCGGATATTTCGATTGACCGCCGACGGAATAAAACACGCCGAGTGTATTCGCCGTGGGTTTGATTTTTGTATTTTCTTTTATTTTGAAAAAAAATCACTTTAAATTGATCACCCTATATACGATTTGTGTTGTGCACAGCTCAGCTCACTAATTTTCTTTCCAAAACGAATCATTTGTTTAGTGAAAATCGCTTTTCAAATTCCATAGGAAAAACATTGGAACCGTGTCATGCCGAAAATATTGCTCTCGCGGATATTTCGAGTGACCGCCGACGGAGTAAAACACGCCGAGTGTATTCGCCGTGGGTTTGTTGTAGCTTTCGTTGCTCCTTGCTGTAACATAAGTTTCATTTTACTGAAACCACTTTATGTCTGATATCTCTGTTGTAAGTGCGCTATATTAGTCATGTTTTCTCCGGCAATCCCAACATCGTCGTCGAGCTGTTCTCCTTTTCTCTTTCATGTCTGCCCCGTTGGAGGAGTTGGAGTTTGTGGCGTTTGTGTTAGCGGCGGTGCTGTTCGCTACGACTGTTGCCTGCCCCATCTCCTTATAAATGCGTGCGTACGTATGTACGTGCGAATGTTTGCCTTTCATCCGTCCGGTGATCCGTCCATTTGTCTCTGCTGCGAAGACAATGCTAAACTTGTCTATGTGAGTACTGTACGTCATCTTGCAGTTGGCCGACACTTCTTTGTTCGCAAAGTCTGCTGTAGCTCCAGCTGAAACCGTGCGGTGCGGTGCGGTGCGATGGCACCATCAGCTACGTACCAAAACGGAAATGTTGAGCAATTCCGAAAATGTTGTTGGGGTGGGTGTTTGTTTGTGTTATTTTTGTTGCAAAGTTGGTAAAACTAAACAAAAGATGAGCATGAAATCTCAAGAATTTCCTCTAGCACATGTTGGACCAGTTAATGAAAGCAAAGTGTAGCACCGCACTTGCAAAGCACGAGGTAGTGCCTTTGTTTCCCTTATCCTGCGCACTCGGCGTCTGCTATTCGGGTAATTCAAATTTGTGTGCAGGCGTATTATTTTCGTTCCAATTAAAGTTACTTCATTTTAAATAAACAAAAAATTACATTTTTATGATGTGAGCAGCCACGGTTGGCAAAAGTTTTTTAAAATGCTCCCTTCAGTCTGAGGAGAGCTGAAGTTAATTTTCGCATTCGATTAATTTTGTGATTTTCTCGGGCATCTGCGGAACTGAGATTGAGATTTTTGCG
Source organism: Hydrotaea diabolus (assembly GCA_963513945.1). Classification (NCBI taxonomy): domain Eukaryota; kingdom Metazoa; phylum Arthropoda; class Insecta; order Diptera; family Muscidae; genus Hydrotaea; species Hydrotaea diabolus. The sequence goes on from OY740719.1 coordinate 188,299,855, forward strand.
AAAGTCTGTCGCAATCGTTGCGATTCCATTGTAAGTAGCTACGTACAATTAATATTTGTTAGAATTGATTGCTGTTCTCACACCCTAATACGAAATGAGAAACTTCCCTCGTAGTTAATTAAAAATCATCGCTGCCATCATCAACTGTCATCCGTTAATGGACTACTGACGAATGTAGAGTAAACTTCGTCTGGCAGCTATTCCCAGCACACATCTTTGTTAATGATTTTTGGTTCAGTGAAGTGACTGTAGATAATCACGTCGATGGAAAATTGGAAATCTACTAACGTCCTTTTTAATACTGCTTATATGGCACACTTCAACCCCCTCTAATTTTCCCAGGATATGTAATGTACTTATTTTTGTTTATTTCTGTGTCGATAATTTATTTAATAACAAAGGCAAGACATCGTCAAGTTTACTCAGAAAAAAAGAGAAAAAAAGTCAACCGATTGAAATAATGTAACACATAAAAAGAGTCACCCGCTTGTGGACGGGGTATTATTCTTAGATAAATCTCCCTAGATCTAAATTTATCTCTTAAATATTCCGTTACGCCAAATTTGGATATTTTTGTAATAACTTCCATACCATTTAGGCACTCTTACTGAAATGAAGTGGTCAGGAGAACTTCTATCAAGCAAATTAAATGATGATAAGCCAAGTCCTTTTTGGTACTCATATGGCAAATGACCCTAGATTACACAAAATCCTTTCCTTATGCAAAAAAATGGAAATACACTGGGCGACGAAAAAGGTCTTTAAAGTCATGATTACATAAATGAAGATTGGATTGAAAAATATGTTAAACTCGTTTTTATTCAAAATTGCGAGAAAAAAACTTATTTTCATTCAAAATTGCGTTTTTATTCAAACTTGCGTTTTTGTTCAAAATTGCGTTTTTATTCAAAATTGCGAGTTTTAAAGAAACTGAAATGTATTTACTCTTTTCAGCTTTGCAGGCGGTACCTCTCAAATGTTGGTTCCCAAGTCTTGCAAGGCTTTTGACTTCACATAATCAAAATGAAAAAAAGTCGCTGATAACACACGGGCTTTAATTTCGTAGACCGAAAACTCCGTTATGTGTCATCGTGTCGTACGGCTCGCCACTAATGGTATGTTCTGTCTGGCCGAATTTTTGAAAGAACAGCGGACCGCACCAAGCCCTGCATCTCGAACAATCCGGATGTATAGGTTGTTCGAGAAGGACTTCGGGTTGCTAATCAGCCCAAATGCGTCTATTTTTTCTATTGCCGTATCTATTGAGCCGGAGAGTGTCTAATCGCAAAAGCATTGAATCGAAGTGTGGATTATGCTTCAAGGATTACCTACTATACAAGGGAACAAAATTATACTTCTTTGTGTTATCTGGAACTTTATAGCAATTTTGCACTAATTTGAGGTCACTGATTTTACATGTAATCTTCAATTTTCTCCTTCAGCTTGCATTTTCAAATTACATTTACACACAGCAAGAAAAAACCACATATTAAACAAGTAAAAACGTCTTTAACGTCGATCCTTATACTTATATACCCTCCATCGTCCATACGCTAATAAAGCGCAAAAAATAGTCCATTGACTTTTATATGGCTCTATATGGGAATTCGTACTTTTTACCGAGATACCTTTAGTCCCTTAAAGGAAAACCTTTTTCCCCCAGGGTCGATTTTGCCTATTTAAAATTCCAAACAGCTAATTAACATAAGCCCTCAGATTGCAAAATTTCAGGATCGAAGATTGATGCGTTTGATCGATATCGTGCCTTAAACAGACCCATTGACGGACATGGCTACATCGTCATGACAACATCAAAAATGTTGGTACTTTATGGGGTCTCCGACCAATAATTTATCAATAAACCATCCACCATTCGATGAAGAATATAAAGCAACCTCTGTCACTCTTATTCATTCAACCATAGAACAAGTCTGCCAGATATTGAAGACAGAAGGCGAATTATGGATGAGACACTTGGCCGGCATTTACAGGCCATTTCCGACTGCGGTCGAATGAATAGAGCGGATTTTAATGCGCGCCAGACGCAGTGCGGCTTATTGTTTCACAAGCAATAATCTGACCCATCAGGGTCGTCATTATCTATCGATGGTATGGATGTCGAACAATCAGATGCTCTTGATGTGATTGGCAAGAAACGCTCGGTGGGCCAGACATGTATTCGAAGTGTGAAAAGAAAAGCTTTCTAAAGCAGTGTAAGAAACATTACACTCCTTCTGATGTTTTAACATCTACTCGTATACGACCTCTATCAGGCCTAAGATGGAGTGGAACTCCCATATATGGGCAGGTGCTCCAAAAAATCCTTGGAGCTACTTGACCGTGTTTAAAAGAGATCGATGGTGCTGATAGGTGGCAGTGGAGTATCCAAATTAATTGTCTTCCTTGAGCATCGTCGGAATGTGGAAAGTGTGTCGCTGATCTATCGTTACTTTAGTATGATTCAGGGACATTCGTCGAATTGTATCTGACGTTATCATGTTCGCCAGGAATACGCAACTTTTCATGAATTTACACCCGATTGTTATCGATTGGCTAGTCGATATGAACTAAGGATCGAATTCGTTTTTTTCGGTACTGTCCGTATGTGGAATCGACTTTCGTCAAATTTATTTCCCACTAATTACGACATCCAAAAATGCAAGACAAATGTCAATAAACATTAATCCCTCTTTCCCCCCTTATGCACTGCATAATAGGGGGAATCCCCTGAGTAAAAAAAATATCTTTTATGGATTTTTAAAGAACACAATTTTTTTGAATTGATTTAGATGCTTACATATAACCTTATAACCAACATTCAGTTCCTTATAAACAAATACCTTCGGCCGATAGCCTTCGATGCTAGTGCCCTTTAACTTAGTTGTAATAAATATGTGAATAAATTAATAAATAACAAATACCTGTTTTCCTTGTTTATTGATTGTCGTAAAATTCTAAGACGTTCATGTCCGTCATTTCGGCTGTGTGTCTGTTAAAATCATTAGCGGTTAAACAAAATAAGTTTTGATCCTTAAATTTTACACTGGCGTATGTTTAATGGAAAGCATACCCTCTAAGCGATTAAAAGTAAGAGACGACAAATGTACACATTTTGAGAATTGACTCAACAAATCTTTATTATTTGTGTACGAACCATGGCTTATTTTAAGATCGTAAGTGGTGGCGCACTTAACACTCCCAAAACCGAGATGGATCTAGTGGTCCCAACAACTTACCCGGGCATGCATTAAGATCTACTTTAGTTCGTGCTTAGATACTTGTACTCTTGGGCCCAACAATGGGCCGTTAGTCAAAACAAATAATCAATTCTATGGTAGATCAAATTAAAGCAACATACACTACAAATCAAAGCGTGAATTTGATTTCTTGATTTAAAGGAGACTGGGACTCGAGCCCATGAACCAGTGGGTCCAAAAAAACGGCCGTTAAAGTCAACACAACGGACCAATTGTAAATATGGACATATGGGTACTCAAAGTAGAATGGATGTTGGGATGGAAGTGTTTTCTGGTCGCGTAATCTGCGATTTGGCGTTACCGGCAAGAACGCCCCAATTTACCATCCCAGACTTCTATTTATGGGGCTTCTTGTAGGCACGGATTTCTGCCCACAAGCCTCAGACAATCGCAAACTTAAAGGAGAATATTCCACAGAAATGCAAACAGTTTGAACTGGAAATCTTGCGGAAAATCATGGAAAATGCGATGACGGCAACCACTTGTCGGATGTCATCTTTTCCACTTAACAGCACAAATTTCACAACGTCCAAATAAAGATTTACAGCTCTAAAAATCCTTTTGTTTTTATTGAGTAAGAAAGTTATTCGAAAACAAAATTGGAGGATTAATTCTTTATTTGCATGCCGTCATTTCATCTTAAAATCAGTAAACGGAGTTACGACCAATTGCCCAGTCATGACTTGGGTACGCTATAGGTATTTCCTGGTCGAACATGGAAGGTTTATGTTGTTGGTATTGATGGATTAGCGGATCACACCCAAATATAGTTTTTTCTTTATCTGAGCCTGTTTGTGTCAAACGTTTAATCTCTAAGTCGATCAAGCCTATTTTCAAAACCAAGTGTTTCAGAACAAATGCACAAAACGCGAAAACCCCTTAATACAGGTAAGTAGACCAATTCGAAGTGGCACAAACGGGATGACAAAGTGAACTTTCAAGCTCCTTATCGCAACTGATTACAAAAAATGAATTTTTCACAGAAACCAATTGGCCTTTTCACTTTAATTTTGTAGAATTTATTTTATTTTTAGTCCTTAAGTCATGAAAAACATGCAATGTTTCTTTCTTCCCACGTAGTTAAATGTAACCCGGTAATCGTTGCCCTCCAGCGTTACGTACATCACATGAGTTGCGTACGCTTACTCATGGCATGATAAAAATTAAATGATTTTAAGGTCAATGGAAGATAGTTTCGCGTCCTTCGTAACATATCATCGATGAGGGTCTTTAATCGCATGAATTGGCAAATTTTGACCCTGACATAATTAATTTAAGCACCTTCGCTGCCTTCGCTTCGAAGGCCATACACCATTCATCGTGCTTAAGTAAATTAATGGAAAACTAGTTCAACGACGAGGTCATTTATCTTTGCTCCAGGACGCCGGCAACGAGGCAATGAAAAGGTTAAATTTGTTAATGTTTTACAGCCCGTTGGAGTCATAATTAAATTTTATAATGATTAATATGCCTTTCATGTTCGCCCAATTTGTTAATGGGGGTTTAACTTTAAAAATGCTATTCCAAAACATTCACACTGTTTGGGATTTCGTGTTGGTGGAGCAGACGGTCCGGGTCCCTTTTGTATCAATAGTGAGTTGACTAAAGTATTCTGCTAAACACACAATCCATCCCTGGCGTTCGAACGTATTTTGGAGCTGCGTTGCCCGTTGCCGTGTGCCACGAAGGATGATGTGCGTGCCTGTGTGTTCTGGGGGAAATTCGTCTTATATTTGTGCCTTTTGTAGGTACTTTTGGCCATAATCGCATACCCTAAAGGCTTATATTTCATAAGGAACGAAGGCGCAAAATCCCTTTAAGAAAACGAGATAAATTCCCCAAGGAGTCGTAAGATTTCCCCCCTCCTTTACACACACACACACACACAATAAATGTGAGTATTAGGATTCGGTGTTGTTGTTGCTTTCATTTTAAACATTTATTTGGTATGGATTTTCCGGATCCGGATTATTCTAAAAATATGCAAATAAACAGTGGTTACAGCAACGTACTGTAGCTTGTATAAACGACCAAGTGTGTGCACGGCCAGTCGCCTTAGCTAGTAATCGGTTTTCGAAAATGTGAATTACTTTTAACAGAAATACTCGGAGAACTGGCATGATCAGTACTTCCGATACTCTTAATCTTTTTAGCGGTGATTATTTCGCTAAAGTCTCAACAATAACTTTTGTCGTATTTGTTCAAAAAAGGGGTAGATTTAAATTTTCGGTAAGCTAAAAAAATAGGACTGTCGTGTAATTTTTTGGATAATTGAGTGAAGATTTTTACAGCAGGTAAAGATGACCATTGTGAGTTTGCTTTATTACGATTGTAAAATAAATTTAAACAATTCCGACGAGGCGACAAGCGCTGTAAAACCCTATGATAAAAGTGGTTTAAGAACTCAATTTAAGACAAAGCGCTGGCCCTAAATACTACGTTTTGGAATCAGTGTAACATCAATAAGCTACTGTGCGTTCTATAGAGATTTTGGACATTGCATTTGGAGCAGCTCCTGAGAAAATATTTTTCTTTTACTCGTACATACAAATGTAGTACAAATATTTATGTACCACAAATGTACATGAAATAAAGAAAATTCCAGCAATTACCCCAATCGGTTTGCAAATAAAATATGTATCCTACAAACACTTTCAAGTTAGTTGGAGGACAATTAGCCAAACAGGGTTCTTTGAAAGAAAACAGATACATGAAGTAGAAACAGCGTTAAGTTCGGTCAGGCTGAACCTTATATGCCAGCCACCGTTGCTTTGCTGCTCAGGAATAGCAAACAAAAAATGATCTGTTGTTAGGCCTCTTGGGTCCATGAGTTCGACCATAATATCAGCCTAATCCATAAAATAAATTCATATTTGGATTCTTTACGAAATTTTTTTTGATTATAAAACATATATTCCCAAATTTACCGGTGGTCCAATATTTTAAAAATAAGGTCCGTTTCTTGGGCCACTTCGACTTAAAAAATACATATTTGGATGCATAGCAAAATTTTCTTTAGTCTCAACCGAATTTGTTTCCAACCGAATTTGTTTCCAACCGAATATTGGTGGTAGCAGTAATATTGATTTAATTGATTGTCTCTCTACACGGCCTTTTTTAGTAAAAGGAACCGGTGAACTAGTGGTGTTTTGGTAACTGAGACCATAAATAACTTAGCTGCTGTCACCACCAATTATTGGTACCAAAGTAACATGTACTTTATAATTGGTTTGCTACCATAACTTCCAGTTGTGGTACCCACAGTTTTACTGAATTTGGTTGGTATAGCCGATTTATTGCTTGTAAGTACAGTAATATTATCGTAGCTACCATCAAATGGTATGTCGTAACCATAAATGTTGGTAATTGCAACAATAAATGTATCTATCCAACTGAATTTGTGTAGATTTTTTCTCTGTATGTTCCCTTAAATTCCCATTGATTGTCCCTTTTGACCGTACGGGATGTTTTTTTGGGCCACATGAGCCGAAACGCCCAGCCACTGTGGCCTTTTTTAAGGTTTTATGTGCGCCCCAAGTAAGCGTACTTATTTAAACCATTGTTCGTCAACAAAAACTTATGATTAGTTAAGAATTACCAAAGATGTATATTTTTCCCGAGGTACCGTTAGTCCCAAAAAGGAAAACTTTTTCCCCCTGGCTCGATTTTATCATCCAAAGCGAACGGACGTACGGACGGATTGCGCTGGATGCGGATTATTTTAGTGATGGATAAAAATGCTCCAACAATAAAGATTCGTGACAGCGACTTCGGAGACACACGAAGTAGAATCTGACCGAGGCTTCAGGAGAAAGGCCAAGTCACGCGCACTAGAAGGTCGTGGAATTCAAACCTGAAAGCGGCCAAAGATCTTTAAAGGTTGATAATAAGTAATGTGTATGTCCTATTGTTTTGAACACAACTACAGGGTGGCGCAAAACTACCGTTGTGGTTTAAATTTATTTTTATTGTAATTTCAGGATTTTGTGAAGCAAACTTGGGCAATTTGAAATGGAACACTACACAACGGAACAGCGATCAGCAATTGTTGAATTCATTAAAAATCAAGCGTCAATTGTTTTGACGCAGCGTGTTTATCGTCGCTTTTTTTTGTGCGTACTAGACCTTCAGAACCAACAATAAACCGCTTGGTTGGAAATTTTCGACAACATGGTACAGTAAGACACCTTTCATGTACCGGAAGACCACGTACGGTCCACACGGGCGAAAATATCCAAGGTGTTGTGGAAAGTGTGCAGGACAGTCCAGGAACTACAGCAAGAATACTTTTGGCACAACTGGGGATATCGCGGAAAGAGCACGAATGTGCGCAGCCGAAAATGGCCACCACTTGAGGGATATAATTTTTCATACTTAAGCCAAAAATATTCTCTATTAATATACTATATAACAAGAAATAATAATAGTAATTAAGCAATAAACAAAAAAGTTATTAAACAGTCAAACCACAACGGTAGTTTTACGCCACCCTGTATACATAGTAGGGACATAAATACTGTTACACGCGTTTTATGTTGTAAAATAAAAAGTACTGAATGTTTTTGGACCAAATATTTTTTAATATATTTATTGATGTTTATTGTCTCCAAAAAGAATCTACGAGGGCTACCGCAAAACTAACTGGCCTGGCACATTTTCTGTTTACTAGCAACTTTTTTTTGGTTTTTTAAAAGCAATCTTTTATACGCCATCTGTCAAAATTTCCAAAATATTTAATGATTATTTTCTTTGTTACAGGTGATTGAAGTAAACAATATTTATAATTTTTGAAAAATGGAAAATAAAGTTTCGTGCGGTAATTAAACACTTTTATATGAAAGGTTATATGCCACAATTAATCAAAGATGAATTGGATTCTGTTCATGGTGATAATGCACCATCATACTCCACCGTGAAATCCTGGGTTCAACAATTTAAAATGGGTCGTTCTAGTACGGAAGATGAACAACGTCTGGAAGACCGAAAACTGCTACTAATCCAATATTCCAATAGAGTTCTTGCGCTGATTCATAACTGTTGATGAAACATGGATCCATTACTACATCCCAGAATGCAAAGAACAGTCAAAACAATGGATAGAAGCTGGCAAAGAAGGCGAAAACTGTTAAGTCAGCAGGAAAAGTAATGGCCACAGTATTTTGGGATGCAAGGGGTATAATATTTATTGATTATCTTGAGAAAGGAAAAACTATAAATAGTGAATATTATTGTGCATTATTGTATCGGTTGAGTGAAGAAATCAAGATAAAACGACCGCATTTAAAAAAAGTTCTTTTTCATCAAGATAATGCTCCTTCACACACTGCATTTTTAACTCAACAAAAACTGGCCGAATTACGATTTGAGATTGTAATAAAGCTGCACGAACTTTTTTCCATTTTAAAATTGGCCACAGCTCGAACCAAAGCAGTCTTCAGAGATCCAATGTTGGGGTGTCTTTTGTGACAAACCTTGTCCTCTAAAACCGTCCACAATTTGTAATCCAATGGGTTCAAATCTGGACTACCTGAGGGCCATTCTTCAGAGGAAATGCACTCTGGCAAATTGTTTCGAAGCCAGGCCTGGGACGTTTTAGCCTTATAGGTCGGCGCAGAATCCTACTGGAAAGTCCATGGCTGGTTTTGGAACAGTGCTTCACCAAAAGACGTTTGCATTTTTCAATCCTACTTTTTTTAAAACTGCAGTCAATAAATGTCCGGTACGTCAGTTGAAAGCCCCAAGTCTTTTTTAATGATTCGACTCATGGACTTTTACGTGATATTCATCTCACGGGCCATGATTTTCTGTTTTCGGAGCGGATTTCTGTGAATTCTTGATTTTTACGGCTTTGATGACATGTGGTGTTCGAACAGAGCGTGGGCGGCCCGATCGGTTGCGGTCTTTTACATCTCCAGTCTCCTCAAACAGTTTTATGCATCGGTAGACGAACATGCGGCTAATCCCTAGTGGCCGGAGCGTTTTGAAAATATCGTTTTTTTCCATTTCACACTTGAAAAGCACTATTACAGCGATACGGTTCTCATTATCTGTGACAGCGCATAGAGAAAGGGACCTAAGGGTAAAAAAATCAATTTTCATTTTTTTCTTTTTTTGATGTGGACAACAGCTGAGCATCGAATGAGACCGATCCCATGCCCCAAAAGTGTTCCCTCCCAGAGATATGCGCGTTTTATGAAAGTGAAGTCGACGATTATAAGCGCAAATAGAAAGGGACCTAATCTTTAAAATGGCTCTCCTGAACAAAACTGGTTTTTAACCTTAGGTTCCTTTCTATTTTGCGCGTCACTATCTTATATAGTTTTTCTTGAATATTCGCCTACAAAATATAAAATTTAATTTTTACACACAGGGAACATATTCATTGTCACAACTGAAATATTTTGTTATTTATTCTTTTGAACCATTAAGCATGAAATACCTAAGCAATGTTTAGGAAGTCCAAGAAACTACCCGGTTTGTTGGTTATTACAACAATATTACACATTGCACCCAAAATCGTAAATGCAATAGCGGGCGGATATCTCGGTCGTCTGTACCACCAAAAATGCATCTATAACACAATTGGATGTCGAACCCAATTTCCACCTAGGAATATTGGAGTCTTCTCATCCATTGAAATTACTCTAGCCCAAGCCAACATCCCATCGAGTCTTCTCTGTCCTTTATCTTAAAATCTTGTCATGGATGTGGTGTAGAATAATTGTTAATTGATTTTCTGTGAATATCTTCCAGAAATTCATTGAATCGGTTTTAACTATCGACGAAATATTCGACATCGAGACGATGGAAGTTTTTTTAGTTAAATGAGTATTTTTTCTTCCTCAGTGTTATAACAAAGGGCCCTCAAACCACTGTGGCCATGACTTTACAGACTCCCATTCCGATATGTGTGCATGACTTGTGTATTTTGCCGTGTCTCCGATTACCTTTATTTATATTTTAGACATAATTTATGTTAATTCCTCTGTATGCTTCCTAACAAAATTTCCCCCGAACGTCTCTTAAATCTCACATTTGAAATTAATCAATACGGGTTGGCATTCTCGTCGATGTCGTCTGCACAGAGACGGCATCGCTTTATTGTATTTAGTAAATCTTGGTTGAATCGACTGCTCGCAGCGGGCTCACAGTGTTCGAAAGGTGTGTTCACACAAATCGGCGAGTGTTTGCTACACCTGCCCGCATTTTCACTCAAAACGGACAGCAGAAGCAGACCACGTCGTTGGCGCTGTAGCAGACACCGTCTGACGTACACATGAGCTTGGACCGGCTCCGGAGTTGATTATAAACATCCTCCGGTGATAAATGGAATTTCCCCATTATCCATTGTAATAAATCTGTAGCAAAATTTCCATAAATAGGCACGTTCTGTAAAAATTGTATAATAATAGAAAATTAATTTAGTTTTGAGTTTTATGTACATACAAACAACACAAACACACCCCCACACACACATACACATACATGCATACATAAACAAGCACATGCAATCGTACAAACAATGATTTGGCACCCACACACCCGTGTGGCCCGCACACGGATTGTAACCGAATCCTTGGTCGTCTGTTACCGGTGGGATATTTTGCGTCTAAAGTCCATCGGGATGAAGTTCTGCAATTAAAACTGCCCTCGGCGATGGTCAAACTCATACGACGAGATGAGTTTGGCAATGGTGAGATAACAAGAGGCATGCTTTCGCAGGCAAGAATTCGTGAAAGAAAAACTACAGATGTAGGGTATCGCACGGTTATTGAATACGACCAAATGCTGATCGAACGGGTGGTTGTCTTTAAACAGACGAAATATCGGGATTAAATGTTGCCCTACAAACACTTTTGTGCACTAACATTTGGAAAGTGATGTGAAAAAGAATATTTAATTGCACGCTGACGTCAATATTACTTTGGGAAAAGAACAGAAGTCTTTTTAAGGACATTTAGGTAAAATAATCCAACATTTTGGAGATACTCCAATGATTCATTGCGGACAGTCGTGATAGTGTGCAAGACTATCACACCAGTAAACCCAGGTTCACCGACTTTACCGTTCGGAGCCAGAATTAGTGAGCCCTTGTTCCTTAATGAGATGTCGGGGGACTCAAGCATGTAGCTACTTAACTTCATAGAAAACGATTTCATCGTGTTGAAGTCAATATTTAGCCCAATTTTTTATTTGACAAGCTAACAATTTCACCAATTCACCTAATTATGGCATATTTGCAGGCAATTTTTCAACCAAACTAGTAAAAATTATTGTTTTATAAGTAAAAAATATATATTCCATTAATGTGATTAAAAAAACTAAATGAACATTAAAGAAGTTCACTATGCAAAGTTATATTTTCAAAAATATCGAGAGGAAAAATTATTTGGCGAATTTTTTTTTTAATTTTATGCAATTTATTATAGAAATGTCTTATTTTAATAAATAAAGAAGATGAAAAAACAATGCCAAATAATAAAAATATTCAAAAGTTGAACTTTGACCTTGAATTCCTCAATAAGTACTGAGCCGATTTTATAAAAACTGAAAGTAGTCATCTGACGAATAAAAAAAAATACAAACTATCTCTACTGGTTTAAAAGCGACAGAGTTTTAAACAGTAAAACACGATTCTGAACCCCTATGCGTCGGTTTGAAGTACCAAAAGATGGTAGCTTTGATAGAAGTATTGCAGTGGTTACTAACTATTCGGTTGTTATAATGGCATGAAGTAAACACAATAATTGGTTGTCAAAACCGCCTTTTGTGGCAACTGATATTTTTGCTTAGATTTGGTCGTTGGTACTAACAATTAGTAATTTCAACAAATAATTTCTTTCTAATATCTATATTCATAAACAATTATCAAAAAAAATTAAATAAACTTCCTTCGCATGCCATAAACTGTTGTTGTAGGACTACATAAAGCAGGCAGTAACTTTGCTTGAAGTGTTAAATAGAATTATTTATATCTGAGGTTTCGCGTACTAAAAATGCAATTGGACGGACTAACATTTGATGCTTGATTGTTTGATAGAATACTTGGAGTACACGGAACTACAATGTTTCGGTTAGCAAAAAAAAATGGTTGTGATATAGAATCTGTTCTCTGTGCGTAAAAATGTAGTTACGAGAAAGATCTCCCAGAAGCGTCATTTCGAATAGACCGCAAAGTAAACAGGATCTACGTTTTTATGTTGAATGGCTTGCTATGCTGAAAATAATTGGAGTTAGTGTACTGCGATCACACGAGTGATCCTTTAAAGTCTACGATTTAACGCCGTCTTATTTAATCTTGTGTTAGATATATCATCTAGTTCGGATGGCTAGTCTGTACGGATTTTAATCCATAGACTTAAATAAATCAATGTAGGTTTTGAAATGCTGTATGGCATATGGCGTACTAAGTAAAATTTTAAATTTATAATGTTCCTACTTATACGGCGTATGTTGAATTATTAATATCCATTAAGTATTTTCGAATCTACTCTGCCGGATAATTACTCCAAAGTTAAAGAAACTAGGACAGAAAAAGTTCGAGTCTACAAATCGGTTAATAGCACATATGACGACTGCACTGTGGAACAACTCACACGGACTTTCTCATACGAAAAGGTCTTCATGTCTAGGTTAACCCTGCAGTATCGAATGAAACACCACAGGTAGCCAGGTACGACGATAGGTGTGGGTGTGATAATCATAGGAATATTTATGACTTGCCCAGAGGCCGGGCGACTCAAGTCTGATGAAAACTCCTTCCACGTTTTGGGCACAGACAAATAATTTGTAAAATATTCAACACACACACACATGCACAAGCACTCCCACAATGACATTAGTTGATTTAAATAAAAATTAAATCATTTTAATGAGATTTTGTTGCTCTTCGCATACGCTCATATCATAAATTATACGACTTAACACATCCTGAGTCAGCGGAAAAGGATGGATGGACATGGACATTTTCATGTCCAGCACTCATAAACGAAAGTGCAGACCGATAAACTACTTTTACAGTATGTCTACACAGTGAACGGCAGGGAAGGCTAGACTAAAGTGTTTAACAAATACAAGGATACGCAAAATTAAATTTCACAAAATTAAATAAGGACTTTCTAAGCAAATATACCCGATAAACAGACGAACCTAGCTTATTTGTATTCCTTTACTTGTAGCATGTCCATTTGACAAACAAACTTTAATACCCTGACAAAGCAGTATTTGGAACGAAACTCCATATTTAGTTTGCAAACGTAAAATGTTTTGGTCTGTGGTTTGCCACTTGTTTGCGTATCGGGCTTGGAGAAGATGGATTGTCCTACATTCCGAAAAGATAAACCGTAAAGTCGCCGGCATTTACGAGGTGGAAACCTGCCGCTATAATCTGTAGGATGTTCTTACCCGGAGTTGAACCTGGGTTTACTGGCATGATAGTCGAACACTATCATCCCACCCTGAAGGGCCACATTTCTAGTGAACAATAAATCAAATTAATCCATATCAAAACTAAAGTCGAAAGAACTTAGAATATATTAAACGGTTTATATACGACTGAAGTGCAGAGTCTCTCCTCCGAAGGTGTATTTAATATTTCCCCATTTGAACTAAGTTGAATAAAATAATAATAATAATAACATCACTAAGTGGTAGGTAAACTGAAAACTAAGTGAGCTTGCCATTTTCTACTGCCAAGAACAGACAAGGCTGAAACTCAAGAAATTCCTTGTAGATTTATATACAGGATCCGGGATTTAAATACTAAATTTAACTAATTTTTGCAATTTTTTTATTTTTTTATTAAAGGTTGCTTCATAAGTTGTAACGAAAAAATATGCAGAATAAAAAACCGAAGCAATAAATCTACGAGAGAGAGTATAGAGTGACTGTTTGGTGCGGTTTATGGGCTGGCGGCACCATCGGGACGAATTTTTTCCAAAATGTGAATGGTGTTCGCTATCTTGAGATGATAACGAACTTTTTATGGCCCAATGCGGAAGATACGGATGTGGACGATATGAGGTTTTAACATGACGTTGCCACTTGCCACACAGCTAACGAAACAATGGCTCTTTTGCGCGAAAAATTCAATTGCCGTGTTATCTCACGTCGCGGCGATGTTAATTGGCCGCCAGATCATATGATTTGGCACCGTTGGACTTCTTTCATTGGGGTTATTTGAAAGAAAAGGTGTACGTCAATACGCCAGCAACAATCCAAGAGCTAAAGGATTTGATAATTCGGCACATTAATGGCATAGTACCTCAATTATGCCTCAGCGTCATCGAAAATTTGGACGTGCATGCTCGTACAGCTCGTACTGCAGAAAATATTGCTGATGTTCGCGATAGTGTGGCTGATGAGCCGTCGACCTCAACTCGTCGTCGTGCCCAACAATTGCACCTCTCACGCTCATCGTTGATGAACATTATGCAGTTGTCTCAAGAACTAAAGACTCTTGATCATTCCAAACGTCATCAATGGTCAGAATGGTGGCAAGTACGCAATGGCATCGGCCCTTAAAATTTAACCACCCTTTAGATTTAAATTTAACCACCCTTTAGATAAGGATAAGTTTTGTTCCACATAAATACAAGTAAAAAAAAAATGACATTCGGGCGTACCCGCTACGTAATACCCCTACTGGAAATTGGTCCGCTACAGAACCAGTCACGTGATAGGTCCCTCATGGATAGGGAACGGTCCTAGTAGCGACCCAACAATATGAAAAGGACCAGTAACTTTTACATGGCTTTTTCATTGGAGAGAGTCAATTTATACTGCTCAGATACCATGTGATATATGAAGGGACTGTTTAAAATTTGACAGGTATAGTACGAGTATGTGCTATCATAGAATGCCTCTCAGTTGCACCCACCACAGATGCCATCTCAATTGAACCAGTCCCAGGCCAAGGCCAAGTAAAACTCGTCACAGAACTAGTCCCAATAGAACTAATTCCAAAACCAGTACAAATGGAACCGGTCACACAACATGTACGTATTTAAAAAATTATTCCACATCCAGTAATAAAAAATATATGAATTATAATAAATATCTGTGTTAATTGCCTTGGCGCCTATCTCGAAGCCGACTTATAACAAAAGGAGGGGATGCACATTAACTGAAAATTTGTATTCCAAACCGCAGATTTAATCTGTCAACACATCAACAAATTGTAATAGATTTCTTAACAAAATCCACTTTGAGCGGATTTGTGAAATCCTCGGTGTGCGTATCTGTATGTGCTTTTATGTGCGAAGTTATACCGCGAATTTGACGACTTTGAATATTTCAATTGATTGACACCATTCTATCCATACCGAACCTGTTTAAGGTTATGTTTTTAAACGTTCTGGGTTCGGTACATTCAGGGTAATTGACTCTTTATTTCCCGTAGGGACCCTACTCCACTCTGTTATTCAGAGGATTAAGCATCTCTGCCTGAAGCTTGCGCAAGGTCGGAGTCAGTATGTTAGAGTTAATTACCGCTCATAAAGTGCCATACAATACGTGATATGGTAGCATCTGTGGCTTCTGAAGCTGCAGGGGAGGGCCTTTGTGTGCGAGCTATACGAAAACGTGTACCGATCTGATCCAATGTATGTGTCTGATCCATGCATGTTGGAAATTTGGTAGAAAACGGATGTAAAATGTGCCTTCCTGGAAGGACCTTTGTATGTGGGCTACCGGAAAATATAGACCTATGTGGTCCAGATTCACAACAGTTAATAAATGGTCACTCATAATGTACCACACGTAAAATTTGAAGTGATCAGGTGTAAAATGTGGCTTCTAGAGCTGTAGGACTTCAAATCGGGAGGGACCATAGTGTGGAAGCTATTCGAAAACTTGACAGATATGGAAAAATTTCACCAGAGATGGGAGTTTCGAGTGACCGGAAATGCTCTATGTAAAATTTAGTCTATATTGGTTGTAGTAAGTGGCTTCTAGAGCTGAAGGTTCTGAAATTGGGAAAACCCTATTTGTCAAAATATGGACCGAGTGTACCAAGTTTCATGGAAATCGGTTCATCGTTACGAATACAACAGACAGAACAAAGTTTTATAAAGCACGGCGATTAGCAAAAAAAACATGTAAGCTTACATAGGTCTTCATTAATGAATGCGCTAGGGATAATCCAAAATACTCGTATGTACGGAGGGTATGATGAGCTCGATAAAGTGTTGTCCCACATTCTCTACCCTTTAAAAAGGTAATTAAAATGCAATTACCGTAGGTTACATTTCATTTTGATACTCGTACTTTAATGCTTATCGATGCAGTTTCTTTCCTTTCATTGTAAACTTAATGTCCTCGTCACACTGTGCAACGTATCGGCCACAAGAAACAAAAGCGTTCAGTTTCGTTAAGTTCTTTAAAAATGCATCCGACCGTACCTGCTTCTCTTCCATCACAATCGTTTCTTTATGCTCCTAATAGCAATAATGTGATGCGGATTATGAGGATGGCGATGGCGATGATGATGCTGATAATTATAATACCGATGACTCCGGTAAAAACGTTGATGAAGAGTTATAATAACAAGACGACGTTTACAAATTTCTTAATTAGAAATGCAGAGAGACGACAAACTACCTTTGACAACGAGAAAAATGTGAAAAAGGATAATATGAGGATATCTTCGAAACGGTCATGCTGAGCAAATGGCAAGGAACTGCTGTAAACAGTTGATAAAGAAGATGAATGAGTGCATGATGAATGTTTTTTTTCGCACGAAAGGACTTAATTAACCAGTGAGAATGAACCAAAGAACGATTCAAGAACAACACGTAAATGAAAAGCAAACGATTGCTGCAATTGCATATTTTCACTACTCAAAAGGGAAAATATGCAGTTGCACATTTTTAATACTCGTGATTTTGAGATAATGTCTTACCTTCAACTCTGGTTCCTGTTGCTCAAAACTTCCGATGAAGTTTTCCAAAGGGTCTGCCCACTCCGTTTGATTCCGAATGTTCTGTAAGCCCACAGCCAATTGATATGTAATGAAACGTTCACGATCTGAAAGAAAGTATTTTTCTTTAATCCAACTTAAAACAAGTAAAAAACGTTAAATTCGGGCGTGGCCTACTATGAAAGACCCTACACCACTCAGCTATTCCGAGTCCGCAAGGTCGGACTCAATATGTTAGAGTAAATTCTAACAGCCGTATTCATAAAAAATTAAAACAGCTTTACAAACGATTGTTAAGCTTAATGTATGAAAACTGTATTCATAAACGATTATTAGCTTAATAATCGTTTTGTAAACCATTATTAAATGTGTGCATTTTAATATTCTTTCGACCCTACTTTAACAGTGTTTTAAAGTGTCGTTTGTGTTTGTTTGTTTACATTTGCACACATATTTTTTGAATTTTTCGAATACAACGAAGAAAAAAATTTTTTTAAAATATACGAGAAGAATGGATACGTTAATTTGTTTTGCGTTTGCAATCGTCTTTTTTCCATTTTCATTTATAAAAACTTCTTTATGGAAAAACACAACACAAAAAAGGGAAAATTGTAAAAAGTTTACTAGTGATGTGTAAACAATCAAAATAAGAAAAATATTATTCGTTATTCAAATACCTTTTTTCATCAGTAATACATAATTGATCTCAATTTGTCTTTTATTTAAACATGATTTTGTTTTTATTATTTTACAAGTAAGCCTATATATATCTTTTTGTTTATTAAATCAGTTTTTTGTAAAATAAACAATACAAAAAGTATAGATTCGAATACTCGCATAATTGATAATCGTATTACTGCATCATTAAGATTGAAATGACAAGTCAAAACGACCGTGTTGCCAGCATTGAATCGACAAATTGATTAAATTGTATATTAGTTAAAGTAGTGTTTATGAATACGTTTTCTCAACAATCGTTTGTTAGACAAAAAGTGTTTGTTAACTAATATGTACTTTAAATCCCAATTAAGATTTTTTTATAAATACGGCTGTAAGTCTTCATACAAAATTTTTACGTGATAGGGTAAAATTTGTGGCTTCTCAGGCTGCGAGACCTTAAATCGCGGGAGACTTCTGCTGGGCTATTCGCTAACATTAACCGGTATGGTCCCATGTTATAGGACATGGGTGTTAGTTGCTCGTAATGCTTCATGCAAAATGTGGCAGAAATCGGATGTGAAATGTAGCTTCTAAAGCTGCAGATTTAAAAATCGGAATGAAGCTATGTGTGGGGACTATAGGAAAATATGGACCTATGTGGTCCAGTTTAATTGATGGTTGGTCAAGCAAAAATTGGGATTGACCGGGTGTAATTTGTGGCTTCTGGTGAGGACCTTAAATATTTAGGCATCTTTGTGCGGGACCTATTCGAAAACATGGACCGATATGGTCCAAATTCAGTAGAGATATGTGTTGGGCACTCGTAATGCTCTTTGTGAAATTTGGCCAGAAATGGGTTAATATGTGGCTTTGTATGGGGGCTACACGAAAATATGGACCTATGTGTTTCAGTTTTACTACAGTTGCTTAAAGATCATATAAGTACAATGTACCATGCATGGGCACGATTGGATGTTATTTATGGCTCCTAAAGCTGCAGGATCTTAAATTATAACGGATCTCTGTATGGAATTTATTCGAAAACGTAAGCTAGTATGATAAAATTTCACCGGGATGGGTGTTGGTTACTCGTTATACTCTATGTGAAATTTGGTCGAAACCGTTTGTAGTATGTGGCTTTTTGAGTTGTAGTTTTAAATAGTTAAAATCAGTTCATTATTTCGACCTGTACTTTGATTAGAACGATAGATGGACAGACGGACGGACACTGCTAAATGGAACCAGATAGCAATTCTGTGTATACTTAACATAGGGTCTAGGTATATACATTCCATTTAGGCGTTAAAAACATCAGGACTCAAAGTATGGTGTAGGACATAAAAAATACTCAGTGACTTTTTAGTCTTGAGTGTAGAACGGAAGGGTTCCGATATTTTGATTGCATCATTTTAAGCCATACTTCGCGCATACTTATTTTAAAGGAGCTTCGACGCTAACTTATGATTTCTTTCTCTGATTCAAATTAAATTGAACAAGATATTTGGCAAGTTTTTTTCGATATTCAAACATAAAATTTAATTTGGGCATTTTCTCTAATAAAAATTGAAAAAATTATTGGTACACAAAATGCATTGAACGCAAAAATCCAGCCAGATTTTTGTATCGCTCATTTGAGAAAACTTGAAGAGTAAAGTAAGTTTTAAATTTACAGATTTATGCCATTTTTACATGATTATCACCATTATAGCCTGGACCACGGTGCTTCATAGCACAGCGGTAAGCTATAATGCGACTACCAACGCGGCTACCCACCAGATAAACTGGAGGAGCCAATGTTACGAACAGCTGTGCCGGTTTCTCCTTACTTTTTGGTGAGGGGTTGAGGTCTAAGTAAAACCACTGCTACTCATTGGAGCATAGCATCCGTTTAATACGCAACTCCACGTCAATCATTCACTTCACCTGCGATTTAGGTGGTAAACCGTACCCACCGAAGGGCCGTTCCTAATCAGGTCTCCTCCTGCGGCACCAGAGTTGAGTCTCTGGTCCAAACTCGTAGCACATGTCTACTTTTAGTTTGAGCCCTTCATGCTCTGACTGGTAGTATCAATGTCTACACCAATATTTCACTTCATGTCTACCATCAAACATAGAGGATAAATAGGATTATTCGAGATGAATATTAATCTTGCAAGGGAGCTCTAAGAGTTACCTCAGTGAAATCAGGTGACCCCCTTGAGTCGTTAAGTATAAATGGTAATGGGTCCATCACAACAAATGTACCCAGGTAGTGAAGATATCAACATGGGAATTGCGTTAATACATGCAATGATGAGGGCTGCTATATATATTTCTAACCTAATAATGAAAATGCGAATATTTATAATATTCATTTGAGCCGATGTGTGAGAACTCGCATTGTCACATTGATTCGTCTTCTCTAGTTTGTTTTTTCGAATTTCTCCGAAGACTTCAGCAAACAAATTGTGGTGTACCACTCAAAATTGACCGTCCTACGTTGCTTAAGCGGAACAGTCGCCACATGGCCAGTTTTGCCGAAGAAACAGGCGACCATTTGCTTCAAAGTGCTGCTTCCACGAAAACTGGATTTGGCTCGTCTTCGAAGACCCACACGGTCGACTGTTTGGCTTCGGGCTCATACGCATAGATCCATGACTCGTTACCTGTGACGATCTAATAAACGTCTTTTGAAGTACCGCGATAGTATTTTTTCAAAATTTCTTTGCACCAATCGACACCAGCCTTTTTTTTTTGAGCGATTGTCAAATTGTGCTGGGTTCAACGAAAACAAACCTTTTTTACGGCCAGGTGTTCATGCAATATCGAATGTACGCTCGTGGGAGAAATGTCCAAGGATGCCTCCATCTCACGGTATCACATGACGATATTAAATTATCAGTTCACGCACGGCATAAATGTTCTCTAGCACAACGGCCGTTTTTGTCAAACTTTCCAATAGAAATGTCAGATGGCGCCAGGCAACACTTAGTGTTGCCTAGGCCAGAAATATATATAGCAACCCTCGTAGAAAAGGTTGGGTATATGTTTGTGGCACAACAATATTATGATCCTCACAACAATAGTACACATAGAACCATGCTATAATCCCCACAACCATATTGTGAATTTCGCAACAATAGCATAATTTACACACAACCATAATATGATTCTCACAACCATAGTATTATTCACACTTTACCATACTTTGATCCCCAAAATCATATTATGATCCTCACTACTATAGTATGTTTCACATATACCCATAGTATGACCCTCACAACCATAGAATGATTCACACGCAACATGTTAAGATCCCTACAACCATATTGTGATCCCACTCAACCATACTATGGTGCCCAACATTATTTATTTAGATTGGGTTATGTCGTGATAATTCAAATTATTCAAAATTTTAATTATTTAAAAATACATAAAATTCAAAATAATAGGAGTGATTTATTTAATAGTAGGAAAAATCCGTTTAATATCTTAAGCGTTCCATTTATTTAAACTATTTCAGATAACCAAATCCATAGCAAATGGTTAAAGTATTTAATTTACATACAGAAAGTACTTAACATTGCATGAGATTCCTAACAAAAACATTGTTTTGAAAACCTATTCAAATGAAGAAAAATTACAATCATACAGTATTGTAGCCTTAATCATACTACGAGTAACATAAAACACAAAAAACAATACTTTACAATCAGTTGGGCAAGGGGATACCCTATACCATTATGGATTTGAAAAAGATCTGGAAGAATATGAGACATCTAAAGCGGCAACGACCTTTGCAAGGTGACTTAATAAACATATTCAAATTAAGCATTGAGATGGATTTAAACAAGATCGGGTTTATAGAGCCATAAAAGGGAACTGGAAAATTAGTAAGAATGAACTTAACTGTAGGAAAATTGAACTCTGTATGTCTCTAAAGCTATTTCCCCCATATTATATATTTCACAAAGTGTATGATATGTATTGAACTTGACTATACTTTGAAGAAATTATTGGTTATCGGTTCAACAATTTTGTTTTATTTTTTCTCTACTCTAGTAAGGTGCATACTTGGTTGGAGGAAACAAATATTGTGCTCAAGTATATCAATGGGTAAGGATGAATGAACTACATTGTTGATCATTTCAACATAAGCCACGTGCAAATTTTGGTGTCCCTAATACAAATTCCTCTCGTCTTTAAACAATCAGCAAAGTTACCTCATTTTCGTATATTTTAAGCTTGTCCAAGAAAAACACTCCTATTGTACATGTTATTTTTTCCGTGCAAAACAAATAAGGTACCTAGTCATGCCACAAAAAGTGGAGACAAGACCACAAGTGCCACGAAAAAACGCAAGCATAGAAAAACAGGGTAGAACATATTCTAACCGACTGAATCCTCTTAAGAACAATTCCTCAGCACTTGAAAATGTATGTGAAATGCTGGCGAGATGGTTTTCCTCTTCGTGTGCTTCCTCCAAAGTGTTGTACATGGAATGGAAAACTGCTGTAGCTCCTATTTTTCTTGACTCACCACCAGACAGACACACATACACACAGTCATTCACTGTCACCGAAACGAAAGTTTTCCGTTTCTGCAGTTCTGAGCTGTGTGTGTCGTATGTGATGTCATTGTCATTCACGTTCATCATTTGTCACGACGGTCGTTGCCAGTGCATTCTGCTGGCTTGTGTGTAGTTGTAAACGAGTGTCTGTGGCTGTGTCTGTGCCTATGTCTGTGGCTGTGTGAGTGTCGCCTTTATGTGAATCTGTCGTAGTGCGCGCGCTTGTGTTAAGTAAACACTTGAAACCAAACATCAACGAGCGAGTTGTTTGCATTTATGTTTAGTTTTATTTAGGCATCATTAAACGTGAAATGATGACATTGTACAACTTCAGCACTACCGTGCACACACATACACTGGCGTGCACGCACCTACACTCCGGTCCGCCGCCCACATTTGCGGTCGTGTCCTGGCCCGACATAGTCGAGGCACACACATTTAGTCCGTGTCGCACAGACTAGTGTGCGAAAACATACACGGGCGGCACTTTCCAGGTTAGTGGGTTATTTTAAATAAATCACTTCAGTTGCATACACTCGTACACACGCTTACGTCAAATCGAGTCGTAAGTGCACGCTAGCGGCTAGTTCGACGTGTTGAACCGATTGGCCATCCGAATGAATGAAATTTGAAGTTGGTTATAAAAAATTGGCCATTTATCGGAAAAGGGTGGTGCCTTTTACTGACCTATTACTCAAAGTAGTAAAATAGTATTTTCCATCGTTAGCCGCTACTTTCTACGTCCGTCCTTGTGGCAGCGGACGAATAAAACGCCGTCATCTCATGGGACTGTCAAGAAATCAACGTTATGTTCGACATCCTTACACGATGCGAAGCCCCATTAATCGAAACAACTACAATGTACGATGAATGCGGAGTAGGCATTTCCTCGCAACAGCTTGAAAGTATATAAGGAATTCAATAAGATGGTAAGAGATTCAAGTGTGGTATACTAAATATGTCATGCCGTTTGCAACACCAAGGAATATTGATCGGGGACCCTAACGTATAATTTTAAGACAATCTAGCCAGGGGAAAGAAGTCTCCTTTAAAAATGTGAACTTTTTTGAGTATTTGCTTTTAACAGTTCATAATTCTTTGTGGATGGGCAGTGGTTAAAATGGGTACAGTTAGTTGGGACGCACTTAATACCTTAAAAAAAGAACATAGTCGCTGGACGATTTGGCGTTTTGGTGTATCGATAGCGGCCATTTGGTTTCGGTGTTTTGTGAAATAATTAGTACTGGGAACTTCTTTTCCAACCATTAAAAATATATTAGATTGAGCAACAATGACTTAGACTGGATAGAAAATACGCAATACTCGTAGTTAAGATATTTGTTAAAAATGGTAAATTTTGTTAGTGTCAAAAGAAAAAGACAAGATAAACTCCACTCGATTTAGGTAAGAAATTTTTTGCAGTCGTAATCTGCACCATAGGGATAAAAGTTCTTAAAGGCTAAGTACTTAAATGGCTACTACCAATTTCCTTTTTTTTAAATTATTTCTTGTTACAATCGAGAACAACTGTTTCTACGGACATGATCAATATTGGCACTATTTGTTAACAAACGCCACTATTATTTCGTTCGCTGTGTGCCACCGTTCCGTTGAAACCACATTTTATTCAAGCCTAAGAAATTTAATTCTGGCATGTTTGTTATCATCATTGATGAAAGATTCAATTTCCGTGCACGACGACGAATTGTTATACCATTTGTTTTCTATCTATCTATATTTCTGGCCTAGGCAACACTAAGCGCCCGTCCAAAAACGGTTGTGCCAGAGAACATTGATGCCGTGCGTGAACTGATAATGCACGCAGAAAAAAAGTATGGTTGTGGTGACAATATTCGAAGAGGATAATACTATTGTTAGGTATATGGTTGTGGTACAACAATATTATAATGTTCACAACAATAGTATGATTCAAATACAACCATACTATGATCCTCACAACAATAGTATGATTCACACATAACCATACAATGATCCCCACAACCATAGTATGGTTCACACTCAACCATGCTATGATATCCACAACCATATTATGATCCTCCCAACCATAGTACGTTTCACATTCAACCATAGTATGATCCTCACAACCAAAGTATGAATTACACGTAACCATGTTATGATCCCTACAACCATAGTATGATCACAAATATAAGTATACCATGATCCCCAATATTTTTAATTAGAATTGGGTTAAGTTGTCAACAATAGATTTTAATTATGAAAATTATTTAAAAATACATTTATTTCAAAATTTTAGAAGTGATTTTTTTAACAGTAGAAAAAATTAGTTTAAAGAAACATAAGCGTTTTTGTTTTAAATATTTCAGTTAAACAAAGCAAAAGCAGTTTGTTTGAAAATTTTTAATTTCCATATAAAAAGTACTATCGTACATTTGCATTAGATCTGTAACAATAACATTGTTCTAAAAAGGATTTTTAAATGAGGAAAAATTACAATCATACAGTATGATTGCCGTAATCATATTATTGTTAACATATAACCCAAATAATAATACTTTTGTTGCACCAACCATATTAATATTGTCATTACAACCATATTTTCACTATTAAATTTGGCAACAATACTATTGTTACATTTCAACAAAATTAATATTGCGGCAATCATACTATTGTTAAAATTAAATTAAGTAAACAATACAATGGTTGCGACGAACATACTTTTATTGCGGAGAATATATTATTATTGCCGTGACCATATCGTAACCATGTTTTTCTCTGCTTGCATGACAATGCGAGCTCTCACACATCGGCTCAAACCAGCGCCTTTTGACCGGCCAAAACGTCGAATCGATGGGTCATCCGCCGTACAGCCCTGACTTGGCACCCAATGACTTCTTTTTATTCCCGCACATCAAGAAAAAAATGCGTGGTCGACGATTTTCGTCGGCAGGATGCTGTTGACGCGTTCAAAAACCATGTTTTGGGGGTGTCTCAATCGGAGTGGAAAAAGTGCTTCGACAATTGGTTTGAGCGCATTAAAAGTGTATAAATCATGCTGGAGAATACTTTGAAAAACAATTTAACCATTTTTGATGATAAATATTCCCATTTTCATTATTAAGCCAGAAATATATATGGCAGCCCTCGTAGCGCCCTGGTCCACGCTTTGTTACACAACGACGACGCACGGACTTTGTCACGTCTTGCACCGACCCAGTTCCATTGATTTACTGCAACAACCTGTTGAATTAATACGGTGATTAAGTTGACCGAAATTTGGCGTAAAGCGCTATATTTGTCAACACTAGCAATAGTATCGGATAATTTGTTGAAGATACATATGAACAAAACAATCATCATACACAATCCATCTTTTAGAAGAAAAACAATCCACAAAGACTTTGGTAATTTAAAATGATATTTAATTCAAGAATAAAGTTTAAAAAGACCAAGTTAAAAGGGCTTTATTCGAAAGGGTCGACTATGAGATTCCCTACTCCACTTTGATATTTAGAAAAAACCGCACGGGTAATTTTGGACTTAACATGTGATACTCGTATGAAAAGCGGGTGGGACATTTTAATTTTGGGATATAAGAAAACATAGACCATTCTGGTAGAGCTTTACTAGCACTAATTATAAGTCGCACTTTACGTGCTATTCTTCATTTGAGCTACATCGCTATAAGAGTGTGACTTCTAGAGCGACAGGATATCAACTCGGGAGGTATCTTTGAAAGGAGGCAATTCTATATCATGGACCTATAAGGTCCATATTCTCCAGATTTTACTATTTTTTAAAAGGGACACGCTGGCTCAAAACTTTTTACATTTCATTCAGTTTACATACAACCCTTATGTATGCTTTTAACTTTTACAGTTTTCGAGGCAAAGTACCATTAAGGATAGAACAATGTTTTTTTAATATTTTTATTCTCAGGTTCAAGCGCTATTTTTATATGTTTTTTGTACACAGAACTGACCCTTTTAGTGAGTAAATGACCTAATTCATTATTGTTTAAATTTTATTTGCCAAAAATTCTCAGTCTCCCGTGACTGATCCGGGGATGGCCAAAGACGATAAATTGTAGAAGATAGGCGATATGCTTCTTTTTTTCAATATCCAATAAGGGCACCACTAGTAACGCACAAATTCTCGGTTTATTTTTCCACTTTCATTTGTAGACAATCACAAGAACACTAGTTGGTCAAAATTTAAGCTAAGCTCATTTTGCCCATCTCCTAGAATTTATCGTCTTTGGTGATAACATTTTTACAGATATTATCGATAGTAAATAAAATTTATCGATATTGACGCCCACAATAAACTATCGATAGTTAAACAGTTCTACACCATATTCACATTCACTTCGAGCAAAAATACATTTTTCATAAAAAGTTTCGTTCATCACCTTTACGTTTTAAACTAAGTAAAATCTTTTTGTATAAAATGAAGTAGCTATTCGGAGCCGGCATTAAGTACTCGTAGAAGGTGCCGGTCAATAAGTAAATGAATAATCGAGTGCGGCTTACAGATTTTACAGAAATTCCCCGTTTGTTCCATAATGGGAAGTGGAGGGAAGGACATACGTTCAGCTGCATCAATTGTGTTCTGAAAAAAGCTCATGTAATGGCTTTGCCCCGTTCTAATCCCTGTTTTAGCATGAGTTTTTTTTTCAGGAATAATCGGTTAACAGTCTTCAACATTGACTAAGCTTCATGGTTTCGTACCAATTGTTCCCTCTTCAGTGAGTTCGGTTCCAGCTCTTGCACAAGAGACCTACGAACATTTAAGATGAAAAGTTCTTTAAGGCAAGTATTAAGTTAATGTGAATCTATATTTCAAGGATATGATAATCAACACTACCGCCATGGATATCAACTGGTTGTACTTTTACATTGATGTGATGCAATCGGTTTTCTTTCAGTGTACAAAAACAAGTGTATCCGATTTAATTTACAGTAAAGATGGACTGTTCTCATTGCTCGTAATATGATTTGATTATTGAAACTAATCTGACCTTTTTCTCTCACATCAATTTGGATTACAACTTACACTAGGCAGAGCTGATTCCTTTTCCTTTCCTCTCGGACACCTTCTCGTGGGTGTTCGTTCCATTATTTATCAATTTGGAAAATACAAGCAATTGTGAAAATCTATTTGCAGTTTGTATACTGACACACCATACACAGCCCTATATCCTTGAAAAGTTCAACACATCGAATTTCCGTTGAAACCAGATTGAGTATCTTCCGGATTATGAGAATGGTCCCAACGCATGTACACACTTTCACTGGTGCAGACAGGATAGTTGCGAGGACAATGATTTCCTTCGTTGGCGTTTACCCGTGTTTAGTTTGCTTTACTTCCTTATATATTCATTAAATTTCACGGCATTTCTTTTTACATTTTATTTCCCTCTTGCCACTCACGTGAGTCCTTGGCAATCACTAAGCAAGGCTTCCTTCCAACGGGGTCGAAGGCGGAAAAATTCAGATGGTAGAAACATTTTTGTTGAATAGTATTTTATTATTTGCTGTTTGGTGGCAAGACCGACAAAGATGACGAAAATCCGTAAGTGCCGCTCACTACGGATACCATTTAAGTGGACTCCTCTAGTTTATTATTGTGTACACAGAGATATCTCCAGGTGGAGCTACAGATACATTCGTACATGCATGTACCGTCGCACTGGAAATCGGAGTAATTTATCTTTTTGATATCACTCACGTCGAGGACACCCAGTTTTGTTTTGAAATGTGTTGGAAATATTATGATCATTAGAGAATCCTAATGTTGTTGGATTTGTGTACGTTGCGTATTTACTCACTTGCGATGGAAAGCGAGCCGGTTGTGATTGCAAATAGGTATAATCAAGCTAAAAAATGATTCCATCCCGAGTACCTATACATTTCGCAATTATTTATCGTATGTTGTTGCAAAACAAAAACTTGAAACGTAAAGTAAATTGGATTAAAAAATGATCAAAAATTGTGTGGGACGCGGTGGTGCGATGTAGTTTCCTGTCTTTCCTTTAATGGAAAATTAAAAAAAAAATTATATTTGAGTAGCCAGTGCTCAACATTATTTTGTTTGAGTCATAACATTAGCCATATAAATACAAACATTGCTACGCAAAGCTGCCTGAGAAAAAGTTGAATGCATTCTTGCACACAGAGAAAAATTCTGTTGTAAATGGATCCGATCTACAAACATTCGGCTGGATTGACGGTTACATGATTCGACTTAAGATGGTAACTACAATAATATTACTATTCATATAGCCAATAAGTCGGTTATACCGAACTCAGTAAAATTATGACAACCAACCATTTATGAAGTACATGTTACTTTGGTACCAATAATTGGTAGTGACTACAAATAAATTATTTGTAGTGCCAAACCCGTTTTAGTTCGCTGTTGTCACATATTACACTGTGCAACAAATGTTCAGACTATCTCGGGGGTGAATGATTTCCTCTAAATATGAAAGACTGAGGTGATTATAGCAAATTCGCAAAAGGACTTATTTTGACTACATTACATTTTAACTTATTTTGCAAATAAGTTAAAATGTAGTAAATATTATTTAAACGAAGTTTCGTGAGAGATGTCCCAATTAATTTCAGTTGGGCTTGTCCTTTTTTCAATGAAATTGTATAACTGTTTTTAAAAAGTGTTATACTAAATTAGTATAGATCGTCTAAAATAAAAACAGAATATTTTGTAGATAAACTGCACACAGAGAACAAATTTGTTGCCACAACTAAATTTTTTGCCAAACGAATGTAGGCGGTTCCACTACTGCCTATGTATTCCATCGCTACAACCGAATGTTGATTGGGTACACAGCAATTTCGGGTGAAGAGAAAAAGTATCGGTTATTCTAACAGATTAAGATGATTGTTGGAACTGAGTCTGTACATGTATGTATTAGTTGTATTAGATTGTTGGTAATAAGTACTCTTCGCTTGTCATTACCACAAACATTTGTTAACTGTACCAACTGATTAAATGTTATGTATTCGGTAAGCGGGCCGAAATAAAAACTGGTTTTGGTTTGGTTTTTATTCTGCATAAAATTAGTATAGTGGGTCATAAAACTAATTTTTGGTGATTACGATATGTATACAAAGTTGGAGTTTTAATCCTATATCGTAAATTTCCGGCTAATTAAGGGTTATTGTGATACAAAAGATTTTAAATGATTGCTTGAAGTCTTGGCTACAGATATTTGTGTTGACACAGAGTGCCATCTTAAAGCATAGGGTGGACAAAGTTTATTATTTTACCGCCTTGCAATGGGTCAACTGATCAGTAAAATATATAAGTCTTTCGAGAAATGTTCTGATAACCTTTGCTATGATACCCATACTGTCCCAGTCTGACAAGAATTAATTAAGGTAAATAATATTTATTGTCAAGCTTTGTTGGTGGCCGCAACTCGGGATTAATGGGTTGCCGCCAAAAAAAAAATGGTTGCTATTTAGAATAATAAGGTGATTAAAATCAAGTCTGAGTAACAGTCGCTAAATTACAGTTAAGCCTGTTTCTTTATTCGGGAAAATATTTATTTATTAACAGTTCGTTTATTAATGTGGCTTTATCGTTTGGCAGCAATAACCATCTAGTCCAAGAAACTTAAACTGTCTGACATTTTTTTATGTTTTTATACATTTTTTGTGAAATTCGATATTCGTCGTAAACAAAGATTTTGTAGTGACTAGAACCGATAAAATATTATAGGGTTTATAAATTGATGTTTGAATACCCAATTTTATGTTAGCGAACAAAACACAAGGAACTTGTCTGTTGTCACCACCAAATTTTGGTACTACAGTAATATGTACATCAGAATTGGTTGGTTGCCATAACGCCAGTTGTCGCAACCAATAGTTGAACTAAATTTGGTTGGTATAACTGTTTTATTCGCTGTAAATACAGTGATATGATTTTAGCCATTAATACTTTGGAATGTTGGTTATTGCAACCGAAATTCGGTTCATCCAACCGATTTTTTGTAGTTCGAACCGATTTCCAACTATTTTTTTCTCTGTGCGTGGCCATGTTCGTCTTTTTTAAAAATAAAATAAATTTTTGAATAAAATTTAATAAATAAGTTACGGAGGGGCGATTTACTTAATTAAATGTGTTGCCTTCTATTAAAAAATAACCTAGAGTATGACTGATATTTGTTTATCACATGAAGCAAGGAATTCACTTAAAGTATTTTGTGTCACATTACTTACCCTTAAGTAACCGGAAATATTTAGGTTTAAAATTCAACTTTACTTTACTTAAATAACACTACTTTACGGCCATTTTGGTCCAGAGTTCCAAATATTTGTTTCTAAAGATTTTCCTCTGATCATTTTTAAGATAGAATTTTGGAATTTTTCTACTATTTTTTTGAGATATCTCAGCATTTTGGACCATAATTCCAAAACGCTATTACCGATTTGATCAACAATGGTCTCAAATGGTTTTTCTTCATACAAGATTTTAAAATCAGTTTAATAGTTTTGACGTTAGAGGCATTTAAATCTACAAAATTAATTTTGTTTTGCAAAAATCACGAATTTCTTGAATTCAATCTTGATAAATAATCAGAGGAAAATGGAAAAAAATATTTGGAACTCTGGACCAGGAAAAAAATCATAATTTGTAAACTAGTGTAATTTATAATAATCAGCTTTATCTCAAATTTTGTTCAACGCTTAAAACCAAAATTGATTTTTTTGACCCACTTAACTAATTCGAGGAAGAAAATCTGTTCACTTGTCCATACAAACTTTATGAGATTCGAAAGTAAGAACCAAGTTTTAAAATAACATTTCCATAATTCAAATAACAGAATAATGTTTTCAAATTGTTAAATATAAAAATGAAATAAAAAAACTTAATTATTTCGGACAGATACACGAATACATAATATGTAACTATCAGTAGGCCCAGTTAACAAATGCTCGTAAAAATGAGAACAGAATTCAAAGAGTTCTCACAGCCAATAATCTAAAACAACAACCATTACATGTACAAATTCAGTTTCAATATTCATTCTTATTAGTTAGGGTTACCGATACTGTCAGCCACCAGTACTGAAAATTACCGTGTACCCAATCAACATTCGGTTGTAGCGATGGAATACACGGATATTACGTGCAACCACCAACAGTCGGTTGCAAAAATTCGGTTATGGCAACAAATCTGTTCTCTGTGTGTGGATATTGAGGCTTATCGTAAATCGAGGGTGTGGCGTGGAATCGCTTAAGAGTACATCTTAAATTTGAACTCCTCTACATCAACACAGAAATGAATATTAGAACTCAACTCAACAGTTTTCAGTCGGTTGAACCCACTTACATGTTCTATTGTTTTAAATTTAGAAGTTTATTCGGGACAAAGCTCGAAATAGCAAAGCTGATTTGTTAGGGAGATCCTAAAATGGGGGCATAGCAATTTTCCTATTACCTCGTCGTCGAGGTTGCTACCAACAATATTTTACGACGATTGACAATTGAAAATTATTGTTTTCAAATACTTTTTATGTTTTGATAACCGCGTCTTAAGGGTGGATGGTTTACTTAATTTCTCCTTCCGTTTGCAACAAAACGAATTTTGGATCGGAGACCCTATGAAATATATATTGTATATACATTTTAAATCGCACCAACTTAATATGTGACGTTGCAATTATTTTTCTTTACGTTGTTTTCATTGCATTGCTTAACATTCTTTTTGTTTCGAAAACAACAAAATGCTTTAATAATAAAAAAAAACATTTTTCGATAACAATTATCATTTTTTTTGATTCAATAAGAGATAGGGTGAAGGACGGTTGTCGAAAACAAAGAAGATAAATTGAAGAAGATGGGCGATATGCTTTTTCTTTGCAATAATATAGAAAAACAGCACTCAGTAAAGCACAAATTCTCCATTTTTTTATCCACATTCGTTTGATCACAATCAAAAGGCAAAATTGACAGAAACAGAAAAAAACACAGAAAACACGAAATTCTCACAACTACAAAAAACAATTCTCGTAAAAGCTCATTTCGCCATCTTGTACAATTCATCGTCGTTGGTCGAAAAATAAAACTCATAAGCCACTTAACCCTGTAACTTCAATAAATAGTTTAACCTCGTTCGAACAGGCCTATTGTCGTGAGGCTATGATTACTGATTGTCTCGCGTAATGGGCTAAGGAAATGAGTTTTTTTCTCACTTCTTAGGTCTTACACAAATAAATGAAGTCTTGGTATTTGACGATTGCTAAAGGAACAACACAAAGAAATCTAACAACAGTCGCTAAGTTGATTGGCTCACACACACGTTCACAGTTCACGAAATTCGATGACTCTGCGAGTGACTGGCGTGGAGCGAGCATCCTCGTAAGTGAATAAGCGGCGGTTGGGGACTTCCAAGTCAACTCGTGTGACTTCTGGTAAACATGTCAAGTCATTTGCTGTAATAGTCTATGATATGATTGAGGATGTTTTCTTTCGGATATTCCCCGTTCATTTCCCCCACCTGTTCTACCAGCTGCCGTCACCACCCATCAGCCGTCGTTGGCCTCTCGTCTCATAATCTATTTGTTGTGGCACTTTAGTCTGTCTATAATTCATATTTGCTCATGCCTCCGTATTGTACAGCTGTGAAAGAAAGTCAGTAGGTAAACACAATTATACACTAGGGTTATGACGTTTTTTGGTACTATTCTCTATTCTCAACCAGCAGCAGTAACGAATACTCTTACAAATAATAGTAGCTTGGAGTCATTGCATTAACAACAGGTTATAAGATGCCCTCGGATAGAAATAAGTTGTATATTTCTAGTCTAAGCCGGCCTGATAGGCCTTTATGCGTATGCTTAAAATTAAAGTTGGAACCGATTTGCACTCGAATTGTTCTAAGTATGTTTGGAATATTCAAAGAATCATTACCCTAGTGTGCTCTTATATAGAACATGCCAATCAGACTTACCCGCATTTGATTCTCAACGCAAGCATAGACGCGCACTCGCCAGTTGGCTTTGCTCTAGGGAAAAATTGTATGAATGCATGAAAAACAATATTCAATCTCTTGCAAGCTCTTGAATATGGGCTACATTGTTATATGTGATATAGACCGCCCTCCTATAAAATGTAATGTCAAAGGAAGAAGCTTAAATTGGTTCGCAATGAACAAGTCGGAGAATAACAAGCGGGGCAAGCCTATGATGATGTCCAGAAATACAAATTTTTAATGGGGTGATATTTCTCCTACTGGGTGCACTTGGCTGTAGTTCTCTTGAAGCTAGCTGGTTTGGTTTTGTACACTGTAAAGTGGTCATAGCAACGCTTTAAAGCTCAAACGAAGACAGTTCACATAAATATATCACAGTAGAAAGTTTTTTATATAGCAAAATTCCCCAGAAACAAGCAACTAAAATCAAAAAGAAAAAGGACATAACTAGGGCAAAGATCACTAATAGAATATCAAACTTCAAAAGGAATCTGAAGAACAGTGACAAAGAAAAATCCATAATTGGGATTTGTGGAGATACAACTAATATATTAAAGATCAAGAACAAGATATACTCGTAGTAGCAACAACAGTATACAAAGGGAACAAAAATGAAGTTATGTAGAAAAAAGGAATTCATGGACCAAATGAGGAAACCACCGGACACAAAATAATACAAACAGATTCAACATCAAAATTGGAAAGAAAAAGAAACAATATTATTAACGAACTATAAGTACTATTTAACAAGAAATACTCGTACATAACAACACGGGAGAAAGCAAATATAACAAGCAATGTAGTGGCGGCACCTGAACTATATGGGTGGGTGGGCCAAAAATCCACAAAGATGACGTACCGCTAAGGCCAAATTCATCATCGACCAGGGTACCCTGCTTTAATATGTCTAAGTCATTGGACAATTAGTAAAGAACGTAAACTCGCCCAATTGCAACATAAGAAACTTAATGGAGCTTAAAGTGAAATTGAAAGACCATATTTTGGACAAAGACGACATACCGTACTCGTATCGTTTGACGTAGTATCAACATTAACTAATATAGCCACACCCCAATTCCACGACATAAGGTTCTGAAACTTCCGCAAATCTGCCTCGAGGACAACAATTACTTTAGATTTGACAACAAATTTTACCATCTACCGTATGGTGTGGCAATGGGAAATCCATTGTCATCCACGGTTGCGAATATATTACTTGATCCACTTCCAGACGACGATTTTTGGAATTACATTAAAAAAATAGAAATTATACACATATTATAACATGGACCCGGCATACACGCAGAAAAAAAGTATGGTTGGGCTGACAATATTAGAAGAGCATTATACCATTGTTTGGTTTGTGGCACAAAAAATAAAATAATTTTTACAACAATCATATGATTCTCACACATCCATACTATGATCCCGACAATCATATTATGATTCACGCTCAACCATACTATGATCCCCACAACCATACTATGTTCCTCGCAATCATAGTATGTTTCACATACAACCATAGTATGATCCACACAATTATAGTATGATTCACTTAAAACCATGTCATGATCCCAACAGCAATAGTATGATCCCACTCTACCATACTATGATCCTCAAAGTTATTTATTAGGATTGGGTTACGATGTTATTCAACAATAGAGACTTTTTTAGTAAATTATTTTAAAATACATTAAATCCATGTGACAGCGCATAGAGAAAGGGACCTAAGGGTAAAAAAAAACAATTTTCACTTTTTTTTGATGTGGACAACATCTGAGCTTCGAATGAGACCGATCCCATGCCCCAAAAGTGTTCCCTC
This sequence comes from Hydrotaea diabolus, assembly GCA_963513945.1. Taxonomy (NCBI): domain Eukaryota; kingdom Metazoa; phylum Arthropoda; class Insecta; order Diptera; family Muscidae; genus Hydrotaea; species Hydrotaea diabolus. The sequence goes on from OY740719.1 coordinate 188,335,044, forward strand.
CCAGAGATATGCGCGTTTTATGAAAGTGATGTTAATCATTCTATGGTTGTGAAGATCATACTATGGTTTTATGTGAAAATTCTATGGTTGTGAGGATCTTAATATATTAGTAGTTGGATATCATAGTATGGTTGAGTGTGAACCATACTGTGGTTGTGGGGGTCATAGTAAGGTTTTGTGTGAATCATACTATTGTTGTGAGGATCATAGTATGACTCTATTTGAATTAAACTATATTTGTCAGGATCATAATATTGTTGTACCACAACCATATACCTAACAATAGTATGATGCTCTTCGAATATTGTTATCCCAACCATACCTTTTTTCTACGTGTAGTCAAGAAAAACGAAATAGAAACGATTCTTAATTTATTCAACCCATGCCACAATTTTTCACAGAAAATGAAAATAAATACAGCAAAAAGTGTCATCAAAAAGTGGACTACATCAGCGACAACAAATAAAAAAGGACACAATCAAGGCTCACAACCAAAGTGCTCCCAAAAAACAATTACCCTAAATACGAGTAGATTACACTGTGCAACAAATTATGACAAAGAAGGTTTGATAGTCAATTTTAGTTGATTTGGGGTTGTTGATCACGAATCTGGCCTTCGATTTACCAAATTCGCTTTGGTTTAGGAGAAATTCATATAAACACTTATTATAGTTGTTTTTTTAACAAAAGGAGCCCTAACTGCTTAATTAAACTATACATTAACAGAATTTTTTTGAAATTTCCTTGTATACAAGAACTGATTGGCTTTACTCGTATGCATCACTAACCGTTTGAATTGAAAATTTGTTATTTGTAGAAAAAAGTTATTCAAAAATTACTATATGCGAGTAATTACCGAGCTCGCTTAAACTCGCTAAATGTTATTCTTGAATAACTTTGTTCGCAAAAATTCCAATTGTTTAAAACAAACGTGTTTTATAGCAAATTGCCTACAGTTTACTGTAAACAAAATCATTTTAAATTCTAGTACAATGGTAGGAAGTTATCGTGATTGCGACCTTCTAAGCGAGTTGCGCTTCTAACTCGGCCAAAGTATACATAGTATGTGGGAACGACGAAACGAACGCTGAGCAAGCGATTATGTGAACATGAGTCCGACATAAACTATGGCAAAAACAGAACAGCGTTGACGAAGAACGCTAAACTTCTAGACAGAGCGAAAGCAGCGAACAAAAGATATACACTCGAAGGTGATTAGAAAGTTCTTTAACACAAAGGAAGATAAAGGCAACACATAACTTCAGTACTCCACAGCTATTATTTAATTAAAGTTCTTTGATTATTATTTAACATTAATGTCCAGTTTTTCAGTTATTGTTAGGCTTGAGCAAAAAACAGATGTTGACGTTTTTAGAATTTATTTATTTTTCAATATCCCAATATTTCGAACTGATTTCGTCGTTCATCATCATTTTAAATAATTCTTAGCTTCTGTCCTGTAGTACTTCTAAATTCAAGTCCAGTTTTATAATAGAAATAAGAAATATGAGGATTTCTAATACAAACACCGTTCCTGAAAAAGGTAGAAACAAGCGTTGAGTGAAAAATTAAATAAATTAGTTTATATTAAGCATCAATCATAACTTAATTAAATAGCCCGATTAAAAATAGCGATTTTATAGAAAAATATCAAAATTGGTCACAAAGCAATAAGAAAAAAAACGAGGCAACTAATAATGGATTCGCAATTAAAATGTGCAAAAATAGAGTTTATCATAAATTTGATACTAAGCTTGCTTTCATTATACCCTCTACCGATGATTGGATGGTATTTTATACGATAACGGTCAGACAAATCGCCTAGGTTCCTGAAGTTATGCATGATAATGTCTTGTGGTCATAAGCTGTTCGGGATTGTTAATGGGCGACTTTGGTGCAGAGGGAGAATAGTTTTCCTTTAAGGGACTTAAGACACCTCGGAAAAAAGTAAAATTTTTGAGTACTTGTATTTTACAAGGATTAAAAATTATAATAAAAAAGGACCTTCTAGTCGTTAACACAGTTGGTCTTCCAAATGCAGGTCATTGATAGTATCATGTTGAGAGACCATCTCCATGTCGGAGACTGTGTTTGCTACCGCTATCACATGTCAGAGCTAAACATGGACTCGCCAAAACAGTGTACTCGTGTACACCTCGAATACTCGTATAGCATCAGCACTCATACGCCACCTTGTCTCAGTTAAATCAGAAAATGTCCTCGTTCGCATTCATTAATAGCGATCCGTTGTATTTTAATATCCTCACAATTAATCACATCCCTTGTCCGTTGATGGAATATTAAGAGCACTCCGTTCCCCCTTCGGTTAGCAAGCAATAACAATAAGATTCTAATTACATTGTAAGCGATAATTACAAACGAAATTGTTTCCACTGATAAAAGCCCTGGCAAACCAAATGAAAACTACAACAATGTACTGGAATGGGGCATGATTAAGAACGTAAGTACCTGAACAGTGTTAAACGAAACTTCGAACCACACATTTGCCCGCCATGCCTGCGTGCACTCAGAGGATGTACGACCAAGCATGGACTCACTTACCTGTCTCAGGCACAGCGTTAATAACCATTTGGCCTGGTGTAAAAGCGGTCGTTTCCCGTTCGGCCACCAAGCGCGACGCAAACGCGGACGACGACGACGTCCGGTTATTAAGTTGCGGAGAGGAAATCATCGCTAATGATGATGATGCTACTCGTACTGGTGCCCGTTGCGGCAGAGATAGGGTAACAGATGGTTGTATCAATAAGATAATGCATAATGAAAACGCTTCCAAGTGGGACTGCTGCAATCCATCGCACAATAAAGATTTTATTGAGGATAACTTTATAACACGTTTGAACATTGCCATTATTCACTGAAAGTAAAAGAGAGGAAATTGTTAAAAGCTGTGATAATTTTGTGTTTCCCGCAAGTACGTGAATACAATTGGGGAATTCGTAGTAAATGTGTATACAATTTTGAGTATGTATGGCGTTTACGATAAGATAGCAGCTCGCACTTTTTCCCCATCGCTGAGTTTTGTTGTACCTCTACAGTGTCGTGTAAAACATGTGTATAACTTCCATGATTTTGTTTCGAGGTGTTATCGGTAGTCACTACTCAAAACTTGCCTTGTAAGAAACTGTTGCGAGTCCTAATAGATCTTCCAATACGTCAATTCCGATCACTTTTTACAAGTAGGTCGTCGATTTTTACAAAATTTTGTACGTTGGATCACTTTGGTATACTTAAAAAAATACAGTTTGGGTTTTTTAAAAAAAATCAGAATTCTGCAAATTACAGCAGTGACAATACGAGTATTTTCAATACGTTTTTTTTTGTAAAACTCAAAACTTTTGTTCTAGTTATGATATTTGGGAAATTTATGAAATTCAATTATGTAGAATGCTATTACAAATATTATTTTTTCAAATATTATATTTTTTATATAATATATAATTTATGTAACATAATATTTAAGCATGAAATTGTAGAGAACAAATAAATAAAAAAATAAAAAAAATTAGTTTTTCAAAATATAATTTTTTTCCCGATTTAGTAAAATATGTACCTCTGATTTTTAAAATAAATTTTGGTAAATGGTTATTATGTTGGCGAATGGCGCAAAAAATGTTTTGGGTGGCCACGCTTCTACTTTTCAAATTAAAAATGAAAATGTATGTCGGTCTCATTATTTTCTATTTCTCATGGAGGATTTTTTTTATTTCCACTACAAATAGCAATAAAGGGACATAAATAAGCATTAAAAAATATAAAAAGTTGTAGTAAGATGAACCGACATACCCTCACCCATAGAGGTTTGCATTGATCCTAACAGAATAGAAGGCATGGCTTTTTTTTAAACAAAAAATATTAAATATTAAAATATTTGAAAAACAAAAATTCCCCGATTTAAAAAAAAAACGTAGCTTGGTTTTTTTGAATTTTTTGGTAAATAGTTATTTTTTTGGCTTATGGCACAATAAAAGTTTTCGAGGCCACGCTTCAATTTTTAAAGTTATACATTTAAATGTGCAATGGTCTCAAAATTATTTTTAAACACTAAAATTAAAAAACTCAAACTTTGGTTATATTTGTGATTTATGGGGGTTTTTATTTTCGTTAGAAATATCTACAATGTGTCATAAAAACAGTATTTAAAATATTGATTAATTAAAAAAATACATTTTCCATTTATTTTTCTGGTAATATTTTATTTTACTTATTTAATACAGTGTAAACATTAGGTTGCTGTAAAACAAAACTAAAAAACTAGAACATTTCTATACAAAACATTAGAAAATTTAATCTTTTACTTAGGGTTTTTACCTAATTATTCCTTAATATCATAACTAGAACAAAAATTATGAGTTTTTTAAAAAAATCGGATTACAAATGTTGCACCACTGCTGTAATTTTCAGAATTCTGATTTTTGTAAAAACAAACCCAAACTGTATTTTTTTAGAACATCAAAGTAAAACAATGTACAAAATTTCGTGAAAATCGAAGCACTACTTGCAAAAAGTGATCGGTTTCACATGGAATTTACGAATATGATTGATATAAATTCCAAAAAATCTATTCAGGGAAACGAAAAACTCTGCGGGGGAATGTTTTTAAATGTAATCGGTGTTTAAATTAGATTTTATACAAATGATTGCGTTTTTCATTCAAAAATAGTCAATTCCACGAATCATAATTTAATATTGACATCAATGATATGCAGTTCGATACGAAACAATAGCCGTGTTCGGGTTTTTTTGTTTTTGTTATGATCATTTGTTCTTTTTATTCCTAAATACTGATTTAGTCCACAAGCTAATTATTGATTGTCGAAAGGGGGAGGACAAGTAAGTAAGCCAAGATAAAGCAAAACACCACACCGCCAGACGAATTGTCAAAACCTTTCTTGTGTGCTTCCGACCTGCTTCTACACATTTATCCTACTATATATAATGGGTGATCCGACCAGAGATACTTTTTTCAATAGCCTTTTTTTTGACAGATAACGTGTGAGTCGTGTCATGCTGTCATGTTATTATTGTTTGGCATTTCATCATGGAAAGACTTAAGCCTGAACAACGTTTACAAATCGTTCCACCTTTTGCGAAAATTCACGTTCTGTGAGGCACTTCGTTCAACTTATGGTCAACATTTCTGGCTCAATGGGTATGTAAACAAGCAAAATTGCCGCATTTGGGACGAAGAGCAACCAGAAGAGGTTCAAGAGCTGCCACTTCATCAAAAAAAAATGGTTTGGTGTGGTTTGTGGGCCGGTGGAATCATCTGTCCATATTTCTTCAAAAATGATGCCGGTGAGAACGTAACCGTCAATAGCGACCATTATCGTGCCATGATAGCCGACTATTTGATGTCTGAAATTGAAGCTCGTGATCTCGGCGACATTTGGTTTCAACAAAACGGCGCCACTTCCCACACATCAATCAACGGATTTATTGAGAGAACACTTCGGTGAGCAGATAATTTTACTCTCCCCAAACGAATGAGAACTACTGTTGTAAACCTTACTTTTCAAGTTTTCTTCACACAATTGCCCACGAAAATACAACTCACTCTTGCCACCTCTAAAGAGACTCCACGCCGTTTTAATCCCAGTTCAATGTGTACAAGCAACAGACCGAAATAAAACAAACGAGCAAAACATTAACGATAAATTTTAGAAAAAATTGTCCATATACGAGTATATGAGAACTAATTGGCTTTTTAAATCATAAATCGGTTGATTTGAAAATTTGTAATAAATGAAAATTCTTTAGTGACTTTCTTCTCAAAAATGTGATTTTTAGAACAAATAGGATTTCATTTAAATTGTCAATAATTTTCTATAAATACAATTATTTCTCTCTTCTTGTACAATGGCGTGAAGTTATCGTTAGCGACCTCCTAAGCGAGTTGCCAATAGAGCGGCCTTCGTTTGGCCCTGCGAGCTTTGTTTTCTAGTTTCTTGACAATCTAGTAATCTAGCAACTTTAAAGAAAGCTAAGAAACGCTATGGCAACATTGTTTTTCTTATCAAATTCATGAAAGGCAGACAATAAAAACTTGAAATTTGTATATTCAATTAACTGCTGCACTTTTGAATTGTAAAAATGCGTTCAATGTTTTAAACTATCAATTTACCGATTCGAACTCTAGATTTGGAATAGATAACAAAAAATATAAGTTTCAATAAAGCAAGGAATGTAGAACTGTATTTTTGGTAACTTTAGCGACTTGTAGCCAATTCTTTTGCTAACCAAGTAACTTCCCTGCAAATGTTACTTAAGTAATCTCAAACGAACACAGCCATTATTTAAGTTGTTGACAATGGTGTGATGTTATCGCCTTAAGGCCCATTTAGTCTCGACGGTTGACGGTAGACAATCAGCTATTTCAGTTGGGGTTTGCATTTTGCATGTGTTAGAGGGAGATAACTACAGTTTGACGGTTGACGACGGTAGACTTCTGCAGGTTGCAGAATCTACCGTCAACCGTCAACCGTCGAGACTAAATGGGCCTTTACCGAACAGTTAAGCTAGTAGCCAATTAAACACGGCAATTGGTGTGTTGGATCGTTGGTGTGTTTAAACATTGTGGTGGAAATAAATTTCAATTAATAGTCAATAATTAGAGTTTTAAAAAAATATAATTCCATTTATTACACTCTAAAATAGCGGAAACTTCTTTTATATCAGTGGGATGTGCACGATATAAGCTGACCTTTACCTACTGATTAATTCCAGCTCAAAAGGCTTATACATTTCATAGAGAAGCTTTTACACGGCTTAGAGTTTAAACTCGTACCCATCAATTCGACGGCATTTACGATTTATGCTGAAACATTTTTTAGATTTCCCTACCCGGATTTACTTCGCCATCAATTCTAACCACAAAATGACGGTATTCATTATGCCAAATGTCGGAGTTGATTTTGTTGATCTCATAAATGTTTAGGTCTTATAATTGAAAGCAAACTTAATTTTGGACATCATATTGACTCTGTCCACTGTTGAATTTATGGTATTTTGCGCTGGTTGAATTCGACCAACATTTTTTTACCGCCATGGGTTTAACGTAGGCTTGCCCATGTACTTTTAACGCCACAAATTTTGTATGAACTAGATGTGGTGTCGGGTACTGTCGAATATAATTTGCTAAAACTAAGGCGTATTATGAACAATGTAATTCCGTTTGTAAGTATATAATGTTCATAGGCGTTTGTTGGAAGTTTTATAGGAGTGCCATTTACTGAATATGTTAATTGTAGGATTTTATTTCAGTTCTATAAGGTTATTAAAAGTGGTGTGCCTGTTTCACTGTGCAGTTCGTTCTGTTTTTCGCACTTTAGTAGATATACTCAAATCGTTATACCTAGAATTTTTAATTCCATATTTGTCGTTCGAGTAGCCAGATGCTGGAATCAATTGCCTATTGAACTGCAAGATTTTTCTCACTCTAATAATGCCTTTCGTCTTAAACTCTTTGATTACTTTATATCAGTTACACGTTAATAATTATATTCATAATTTCATTTTTATTTTCATGTATATAAAACATGTTTGCCAACAACATGACTAAGTATGGTTTGTACAAATGTGGACTATATTTCTATTTTTTAGTTCTCGCGTTAAATTACATGTGTATTAAAATACATTTTTAGTTTTAAAGATTTTCTATTTGGGAATGTATTGCTAAGTAATACGTTTTTTTTGGCCCTGTGGGTTAAATAAATAAGAATTGTCAATTATTTTAGTTTCGAATTTGTTACTTAATCGGTTGGCATTGCAGAATGTCAAACACAGGTGTTATATAAAAAATAAAATAAATAAGTTTCATTTATTCTTTAACCCAATTAAAACAAAGGTTAGCCTTAAATTACATAAGTAAACCTTAAATTAACAAATAGAGTTTGCAAACCTGCAAACGGACTTATGTCGTCTGCCCACTTAGTTATCTGTGGCTACACTTCAAAACTGCGATTCCAACTTGGTGGTATTCTCCAAAAATAATTTGTTTTCTAAACCGAGAAAAGTTAAAAACATTTTTGGCATAGCTGTAGAATTTTTTATTTAAAAATCGTTCATTTATCTAATAAAATTTGAGTGTATTATCGTATTACAAAATTAAATCGCTCGTGGGGTTCTTTGACCATACATTGCATTGAAAATAATTAAAAGGAATTTGTGGTAGGTAGGGGAGGGGAGTGTACCAACTGTGGTATTGTTACCGAATGCATATAAACATGGTCATTTATTTTAGGCACAGCGCGTTTAAAAGGCGACTACAGACTTGAAGTACTCCATTTTAAACCAGACAATCAAATTTCACACCGGTCTAACTTTTTAACTTTGAGAACAAATTTTAAAAAATTCGGCGCGACAACTGTCTATTTGAACAAAATGTTTATTGGAAATCAAAGAAAAGTCTGTTAGAAACTGTCTCTACTCTACGTACATGTTTTGCTTGGGTCGCTTTAATGTTTATACTCCGTCTATTTGATTTATACTTGCGATACGAACCAGTCTATTTTGAACACTGAATGTGTGAATTTAGTGACACTTCGACAAAGCGGCATTGTTAAATGCCATACACGGCAGGCACGGCCGGATCAACTTGTAGAGGTAGAGCCCTTTTTTCAAAACAGGTGGTTATGCCAACGAAATATAAGTATTTGGCTTTATTCAAATAGTAAACCCATTCATTGGTTGCTTATGCAAAAATATGTTCGCAGCTCTCATGGTATGCCGAACCAAATTCCTTACTGTTTTTTCACTTCCACTGTAGGCACACAGAGAAAAAGTCGGTAAGAAATCAGGTTGAAATACAAATTCCCGTAAAACGAGAAGACTTGCTAATGCCACAGACAAATGTTAATATTATAAGTCGTAATGCGGTTCGACATGCTATAAGATGAGAGGCGTGGTAATATAATGATACAGACAACAAACTATTCGCCTTTAATAGTAGAATGATTTCAAAATTATTGCTTGTCAAAACTGTCTGTTGTGATAACTAACAATTTTTTTAAATTTGTTTGTTGCTTCCGACAATTGTTAACAATTTCGGTCTTAGGCCGTGACATTTCTGTTTTTGTTTTTGCATAAGAAGAAGTCGTTTGTGCTGGCAAATATATTGCAAGGATATTTCATCATTGCTTTTTTTACTGAATTTATTTTTGGACACGAAATTTTCAGCTAAATTAGGTAAAAGTACATTGAAATATAAAAAAATAATCTTTGAAATATAATTCACCAAATAACCAAAATAATTTTGCAATAGAAATGCATTTAATCGTCTACATTGAATAATCATTTAACTCATTCCCGCATGAACACGAACAAAAGAGCGGATGTAACCTCTTGATAAATTCATAATAAATCTATATTATTAAAAGTTGGTACTTAATCAGATGTACAATTATACTTATATGTTGCTAATTTTACAATAAGCAAGTCTCGGCCACTGATTAACAAAAAATAAGCACGTCTGTCAACATTTGTGTCAAAATTTAGTTACATGAATCCGCGAAGCAAAAAACTAAATTGAACGAGTATTAACCTTTCATATCAACAACCAACAAACCCACACGGGAATGAATCTTTAACATGAGATTCAAAAACAATATTTAAAACAAACAATACTCGTAATTAAAAGAACTTTTTGAACATAATTAAAAAAAAAGTTCACCGTAAAAAAAATAATATATTTCTCTTCGAAAATCAAGCGGTCCTCAAATCGGACAATTTCATTTTGATCTTAAATGTACTTTATAACAGACGTTTCATGTACTAAATATCGGTTGTTCTGGAGTACCCGCAACCACATGTGATATAATTCTTAAATAGGGGCCCAGGTCCTTTGTGTGCCTACGGCCTTGCCGGCGGAAAATTTAATACGGCTGTTGTTACTGGCACCAACACTAAGCCCTCTAACCAATAATATCAACAACAAGGGGAAAACAAAATCAAGTTGTTTAAGCGTTTTGCGATAGATAACAAAAGCACTACGCATAACACTTCACAGATTTGGTAAAATAGAACAAATCAGACACTCGGTGATAGAATAAGGTACTCGTATCTGATTAAAATATAGTTATGGACATGCACACGATATATGCGAACGCGAAAAATTAACCTTTTAAATGCTCACTTCACAGTATAAAATGTTGTATTTATAAATACTCTTACATGTTTGTTTGACTGGCAAACCCATGTCCTGCGCATAGTTGACCAACATATTTTGTCTATGGTGGTACAACTCCAACTCCTAATCTGGGATCCTTTGAGGAAGTAACCTCATTTGCTGTACGAATATCCCTAATCTTATTACGTTTGTCGGCACAGTAAAAAAAACGTTCGACTCTACTTGTGTTTGGACCATATCCGATATCCGTGTATCGGTATTAACGTCATTTGACCCATGTCCGTCTATGCGGCTGATCCGTACCTTAACTATCGGATAAAGTAATCCTTTTTTAATGTTGCATGCGTTAATATTTTAAAAAAACTGACTGTGGGATTGAAATGCGGCCATACGAAAAGTAGTGTTTAGTATGGAATCTATAGGTGAGCATTGACCCGACCAAGCGCAACTATGCTTTAAATACAAATTTGGTTTGAACTTTCTGTACACCGAAAAGATTGATTTAATTTTAATAAAAGTGTTTTACAAATCCGATATCTTTAGACGGAATATACATACTAAAGAAATCGGATTTGTAAAACACTTTTATTAAAATTAAATCAATCTTTTCGGTGTACAGAAAGTTCAAACCAATATTTGTTTTCAAATATTTTCAATTAAAATTTTCAACAATTTAACATTTTTTCCCTCAACATTCCAGACTATTAGTTGCATTTCTTTCACACAGACAGACGTTCGTCTGTGAATTGTTCACAATACACTGTTGCCATTGCCGAGCATTCCCTGTGACTACCCCTGATTAAAGGGTCGCATTTCTAACTGGATAAGATGACTTAAATCCAAATGATCCGATAAAAACAAAAAATATTTTTTTTCGATTTTCCCTCAAGTAACTAACTGTACACTCACAACTTAACACTCCAAAGAAAATTTAAATAAAAGATATTAATGTAGTCGTTTTAGAAATTGGCCTCGGTTAGTGTCAAGTATAAGCCTTTTTGCAGGCTAATTTAGGAATGCGTCGTTATGACCACGCACCTAGATCTGTGGAGGTGTTTCTTGGAGTGACATTCAATCGGTACTAATGTGTTTCGTAATATGAATATTTTTACAAGATTTTTAAATCTGGCATACCAATAACTGGGAATTCCCAGGTTATTTATCCTTTCATGATCAACTTCCTTCACTAAAGATCGTTTGTCACTAGAATTGCTATAATTTATAACGCTTCACTAACAACACTTCTTCATACTTTTACATTTTCTTATGTTGCATACTTTACATTACTTTAGAGACTTTACCTTAGTAAAAGTGTCATAAGAGAAGTGAAGCTTTAGATTAAGATTAAGTTTAAGATAACTATTCGTTGACAATATCTATGTTCATCTTGTTATACGTACTGTTCGTCTTAGAGGCTTATTGTATCGGGTGATCAATCTAAAGGTATTTTTTCAAAATAAAAAAAAAATTCCAAAAATTAAATAAAATGTGGAATATTTGTGGTTTTTTCGAAAGGTAATGGTATGGCTTTAATGGCACGCGTAATGTTAGCATAGAATTTGGACTTTGCGTAGCCCCAAAGAAAAAAGTCTATAGCTGTGATATTACACGATCTAGGCGGCCAACTAACCGGTCCAAAACGTGAAATTGGCTACTCTTCGTAACGACCTCTTAATAGATCCATTGCTTGAACAGCTGTATGGTAACTGAAGCCGTCCTGTTAAATCCAAATGCCGTCAAGATTACGCGCTTCAATTTCAGGAAGCAAAAAGTCCGATATGAAGGCGCGACAGCGAGCTCTATTTCGACCATCATAATTTTTAAAAGAATATGGACCAATTTTCCCACCGGCCCATAAACCGCACCAGACCGTGGTTTTCTCTGGGTATAATGGCACCCCTTGAACCTCTTATGGTTGCTCTTCAGCCAAAATGCGGCACAATTTTGAGACGTTGTTTCGGTGTGAGTCTTTCCATGATGAAACGGCAAACAATACTGAAAGAAGAAAAAAATAAATTTGAACACAACTCACGCGAAATCTGTGAAAAAAGGCTATTGAAAAAATACCTCAAGATGGATCACCCCATATTTCAGTGCATCTAGATACACATATGTCCATCTATGGGCCCCAGGGTATATTTGGTTTTGTAAGAAAATGTTACAGTTTCTGGATAACGATATCTCCCTAAACATTAATGCCCTAGAGCCCAAGGTTAAGGCCTCTAATTCAGCCAAATCGTAAAATTGAATTCTTTACAAATTCCACTGTTTCTGATTTCACAGGGGTTCATGTTCATTAGGACCTATTTATTGGTGCTAGGGACCTTATACCCATGGGTCAATGAATTAAAATTAGTCCGATATTATAGCGAATATGATATTAAGTTCCGTGACAAAATTGTACTGTTTTTAATACCCATACGTTTATAGTTCAATGTGGACGATTTTTGATCCCCGTACCGGTCCAAATAGGCACAAATCTTAAATATAGGTCCATATTTGGATTATTGAGGAAATTTCATTATTTCTGGATACCGATGTCTCAGAAAGGTACGGGACGGTTTTCGTACCACACCCCCATATGTCGAGGCCTTCATTTCAGACAAATCGTAAAATTGACGTCATATTCAGATAATTCAGAAAATTGCACTGTTTCTGAGTACTCATATGTCAACGTTCGAAAGGGTCAATTCCTTAAATTTCTTCGAATCGGAAAAATGAATGTGATTTTCTGATTTATGACTAAATTTTATTGTATACGAATATGTCGGTGGCCGGTTTTTGGGCCCAGAGGGTCTATATGAAATGGGATTTGTGAGAAGATTTCCCAGTTTCCGCTACCTATATGTCCATATGGGACGTTCCGAGTCTAAAATTGACCCAAATGAAAATTACAGGTACATAAATAGATTTGTGAGAAAAGTTTAATGTTTCCGGATACCTATATGTGCCCCTAAATTAGGGCACGTCTATCCTCAATGACCATGCCCTTTTTTGGAGCGTGTAATGCATTTACGGTTACAAATTCCAAGCATAACAATAACATGAATACAATCAATACATAGTAAATTATTCGTTACTATTTGAATCCCATCAAAGGGGACTTGGTTCATTTTCAATCCTAAGCGATCTACCAGCATCGTTTAAATATATTGTAATTTATAAGCCTCTTCTATCTCTTTTCGTTTGGTCTGAATTACGCTTTTAACAGACAGGCACACATGGCTATATCGTCCTAGAGTTTTACGTTGATCGAGCGAATTACGAGCGAAGATGTATTCCCAGATGTTACAAACGTGTCCCATCCTATGGTGGAGAGAATAAAAAAAAGATGTATACTTGAACTCGGTGAGTATCAAGTGTTAGCCTCTTTGCAGGCGAATTTCTAACACGTCCCACAACAGATTATTTTTGTTAATTCTTTTAAGTACCACACATTGAGACATATTCGTTGCCACAACCGATATTTTGCCAACCTAATGTTTCAGGTTGCGTGCACCTCGAGCATTCCATCAGTACAACCGAATGTTAGTTGGTCCCTGTAATCCACAAAAAAATCCACATTTCACCTTAAAAAACACAAAAACTGGTTAAAACAAACAAAAACAATTAATTTTTAAATATCTTTATGATCTTGTAGCGTATTTGTAGATCACATATTTTATTACTCGTAGATGGTATGAAGAGATAATTTGCTTCGCCTCACAGGCTATGTTTACCATTCTCGGATTAATCACTTTTTGTAAACACATCAAAGATTAGCAAAAAACGAGACTATAACTAACCCTGGTGAAATTCAATCGGATCGATCTTTGTTTCTAGATAGCCTATATGGCCCTCCCGGCTTCGAAGACAAATATTTAGTCCCACTTTGCTTAAATGCTGAACAGGGGTGAAGAGTGGGTTAGGGTATCACATGGTCGATTCTATCCTGCTTAATCTGGTTTACTATTTTTATGGGCGTTACGATTGTGTACTTAGGGCCTGTATCCAATTTACTAATGAGCTACGGCTTACCTCACCATTGTTGATCTGTTCCATGATCACAATTCAACTGCGGACTTTACCACACATTTTTCATATTTTAGTAAGCGTTTTCTTTTACGAGATCACTCAAAAGAGCTTAAACAATCACACTTGGTTGAGATTTTCTTTTTTTCATATTTATGACTTTTCACTTATCCATTTCTACATTTACTTTTTTATTCGAACATTCCCGAACGAATAACACCGAAGAGAACTAAACGCATGTCAGTTCATAAATAAAGAAGCTTGTGTACGAAGCTCTTGATCGGTATAACGCAACACTTTATAAAATGACGATAATTAATTTACTAATTTAAGATCACAAGCCGTTTTCTTTAAATTTAATACCGTTTTTATGCCAAAATTAATGACAATTTAAGGAGGAACGCAAAAAAATACGCGGACTATCATTTTTAAAATTAAAAATAACGAGTCGGCATAAGACAACGGCGTCGTCATTTTGCATTGGCTCTATATTCTTCTTGCGCATTGTCGCCGGTCATTTTTTCACTAGCCTGCACGCCCTCTGTCGGTTTTCACTCTCATTCTATTTGTTTTTTCGATATATTTTCATAAAACTATGGAAGTTTTTTTAGAGTTGCATTTAAATTTTATTAAAACGAAACGTCAGTCAAAAAAACAACATCTTTATTAGGTACGTGATGGCGTTGGATAGGGCCAACCTTGAACAATATAATATATGAGAATACGGCGATGAATGATAATGGACGAAAAGTGAAAGCGTACTTACAAAAAAACCAACGGTAATATCGTTACATTAATATAAATAGGTCCTAACTTATAAAAAATAGTTTTGCAGTAGAAGAAGAAAACATCATAAATCTGGTAACAATATGGACACAAAATTTTTGTAAATCCATATTTTATAAAAATGAAATGTGTAATTCGGAGATATACATCTTATAAATAAATTTAATTTTTATAGATTTTGTATGAATGAGGGTTTTCTGTACAAACATTTCAAATAAGTTAAAAAAAGTCGGCGACAACCCATATTTTTCGAGTACAGGACCTAAACTTGAAATAAAAATATCTTTCAAACACTATGGATCCTTTAACCCATTGTGGGCTGAGGGGTTAATTTGTAAATATTTGACCCGAGTTTTTGTGAAAACTAGGAAAAGGTACATATTTCTTCCTGTTGGTTTATATCCAAAACAATAAGGTTTCATTTGGGACTTTGTTCTGAAATTTAAACCTTTAAATGTCGAAGATATTTGGATTTTAGTTTAATTTTTTGCACAAAAATTGCAGTTTGTAAAAATTGGCAATACTGATCGTACATCCTTTCAAATAATTTTTTTTTGTTTAAAGGGGGTTAAAAATATTTATTTTTGATGAAAATAGATTGTAATATCAAAAAGAGCACCGCAGGCGAAAAATTATTGGAAAAAATTGAATATTTTTTTAAGTATGGGGTATCTTCGTTTATAGAGGGGTTAAAACATCCAAAGATGCATTAAATGAAAAGTTAACATGTTGACAAGTTATAAGGCATATTTATAAGTAGTAAAAAGTCGTGCAAAAAACTAAAAACCGCTTCTCAGTGATATATATATATATATATATATATATATATATATATATATATATATATATATATATATATATATATATATATATATATATATATATATATATATATATATATATATATATATATATATATATATATATATATATATATATATATATATATATATATATATATATATATATATATATATATCACTGGAATGGTGTTGCATTAAGCTTTCCAACGATACACGTATATCTAACTAAATAAGAAACAAATTGCACAGATATGGCTCAATATCTGAGTCAACGTCTGAACTTTCGAGGCCCATATCTCGGAAACTATTGGAGACCGCCTATTTTTTATTTTGTATTTTCTGCACAGAATCAAATTTCTATCGACTTAGTGTCCTATATTAGGCAGTAGAACGTGGGGAGGAGGCGACTGACGTGGCGATGGGGTACGTGCGAAACGTACAAGTGGTGGTAGGGGAGGTTGCGGCGGTAGAGTTGGGCTACGTGTAAAAGGTGGTAAAGATTTTGGATGTACAGCGATCGTGGATGTGCAAAACGTGGAAGAGCTTAAAGTGAGAAATGACACTCCCGTTCTCCGGTGAATCAGAGTATATGGATGGGTAAGGAGAGTGGGAAAAAAGGGGTGTAGAATGTGAAGGTAAGTCCAAAAACTATAAATTTGGCCATTTTGCGGGGCACATTTTCCTGTGAAACGGTATTTATATCCTCTGTATTTACACACTGCAACAAGGACACACACATTTTTCGGTTTCCCATCATTTTTGCTAAAAAAAAATAAAATATATATAAGATATTGAAAAACTGTGTCACTTTATGCTTAAACAACGTTGAACATCCACTTCCTTTTAGTATCGGTGTTGGATTTATGCCACTTTTCCTACAGAATAAATGCCCTTGCCATTCTTTTTACATTGGTCATAAATGCAATTCTTTTATGGGTCTTGGCACATTCAACAATTTTCCCAGTTTCGATCTATGCTAATAAACAATGTTTTATCATCGTCTTCTTCTTATCTCTATTAGGGCGGAATGGGATAAGCATTCCGCCTGTAAAATTTTATAATTTGGCCATAAATTTGATTTTTCAACTGGAAATGGAAAAAATTACGAAAAGAATTCTATTCTTTGTTGTCTGCTTTTGTGTTTTTTATTCTCTTTGATTGAGATGCTTTGACATTTGACGTTTATTCCTTGTATTTTGTTGGCTTTTCTTTCATTCTTCGTTTTCAATAGATTTAAATGCAACTCTGAAAATATTTCCGTACATTTACAAAGTCCCAAAAGTTTTTCTCTTTCTGAGAAACCCCACGAAAATGTATGAAATTTTTCGTGTGTTCTACGAAAATATAACGATAAAACAAAAGAAAGAGCAACACAAAAGTGAGAGAGAAATTTCACTAACGGCTACCAATTCACTAACCGGTAACCGGTTACCAAAGCAAATGTGTCAGTAAGAATTGTGACAATCCGAGTGTCTGACAGTTCGTGTTTTACTGAGCAATTTTTGGAGAACTGGGAAAAATAATACTTGACGAAATGAAAAATTTCTAATTCTCTTAACCACTATAAAAATAAAATAATAATAAATGTGTAAAATATATGCAACTAAACATAAACAAGACGCAAAAGGAAAATAAATGTGTACAAAAATGCGAAATATCGCAGTATTGTGAATGCAAATTTCTACGAATGTGAAAAAACGACGAGAACCAAAAAAAGAAGAGGCATAACAGAAAATTTTGGGTCTGCCACCATAAGAAGAAAACGAAATAAAGAAATTACGACAGACGACAGAGTGTGAATGGAAATGTTAAGCCACAACCAATAGAATCGAAGTTGTGATTCTTCAGAAGAAGAAAAAACAAGCGAAACGTTATGAATAATATTAATATTTGTCATTTGAAGAAAATATAGAATTTGGTTGTGTGAAGATATACATAGATGTGTATAAGTGTCAGCGTTTATATGTATGTATATGCGATGAAATGTGCATGTTAAGGAATGTTGAATGTTGTGTGTGCATAATAATAAATACACAACAGCGGAGAAAGAAATGCAATTAGAAAAGCAAGAAGAGGCACGGCACGACGACGGCGCAAATACCAACAACACAATCGAACACAAAAAGCAAAAGTAATTGGAAAAAAGAAAATATTTTAACAAAAAAAGTACCGAGTTGGAATACATCCACCTTGCAAACTCCATTTTTGCGACGAAAGAAAAATCGCACAGATACAATTTTTTCTAAATCATAAAAGAAATGAACGCGGATACGAATCAAAAAGAATCGGCTAAAAAGGGGTCAGGTTGGTTACATACACGCATACACATGTACATCACATCGGTGTAAACCGAGAAATGACAAATAATAGAAATAGCGACGATCATTCATCACAAAATATGCAGAATAATTGAAGTCATCAAAAAGTAAAATAAAAAACAAGTGATACAAAACATGTTTACCGAAAATCTGGTTTTTCTGAAATAGAAATTCACCCATATAGTTGCCAGATGTTTTATATCCCAATATCGTTATTGAACAAATTCAGCGAAACAAGGTGTCGAGTCAGATTCAGCAATAGCAAACAAAAAACCAGAAACATAAAGTCGTATCTTTTATCTCAACCTAAACTTTAATTGGGTGATTCTATTATTACCCTCCCCCCCCTCGCACACCGACGGTTGCTCGCTTTCATCTGCCGTTTTGTTGCTAATACTTCGTGGCCAACTTTTGAGCCACAGCCTGATTTGTTTTTGTTGAATCTTTGTTTTACTTTTGTTTCATTTTCGTATCTCTCCCTAACCGCGCAACTGGCAACTGTGACTGGTATAACAAACGTCGAACGTTTAACCTACCAACCCAACAGGAATAACTAACTACACATGCAGAAACAGCATTTGTGAATGTGTGGATGTGCACTGAAAGAACGCTTCTTGTTCAAACTCGTGGTATTTGCTTTTTATTATTATTTTTGCTATTTTGTTCGTTTTGTTTTCTTTTGCGTTTCAAAACTTGTGCACAACAACAAACCAAGCACGACAATTTCATCGTCGTGTCGTTGCTGCTGTCACCAGTGATTGGGGAGAGAAAAAAGCGCGAAGTAAATTTGTTAATTTGTATTGTAGCCCAACTTAATTATGCCTTAACAAACTGTAACTGTGCTAATGTGTCCAAATATCATTGAACGGTGGTGAAAATTGTTCGGACTTCGCAAGTGGATACAATCCACGTTCTTGAGCTGGCTGCCCGCTGACTGTTGCTGGCATAACATTTGACCGTTAAGTTGTAGTTAGGAAGACAGCACTACAGCAAATGTAAGTATGACTTTATTTATGTACTGACACTGTACAATTCTCCATTGTTGCAAAGGCAATAGTTGTTATTGATATTAACCCCATTGGAACGGGATTGCAAGATTCGCATTGTCCCAACACTCTTTCTGATAGCTACGTCTTCCCGATCGTTTGAAATTTACCGTCTGCGTTTTATATGTCGATCTGGAATTCGTAGTCCTTGATAACACTGAGCAATGATAAAGGTCTTCATTTTTGATATGCGTAGTTTTCAGATCTTATTTTTCCTTTGTGGAAAATGCTTTATCTGCAGCGATGCGACTTGGATATTGTTCCTTCTACAGCATTCGCACATCCACCGGATTTCAATATTTTCGGATAGACTTTGAATTTGCATACAGACTGTTTTAGATTTTGACACGAAATACGATCATGTTATCTTCTAAGGCCTCATTCGCACAAACAACTGAAGTCCCTGTTCATCGAATTTTCCCTCCAAATCTATTGACATTTTTATGAAGAAGAAATCCGAAGAAACCTGAAGGATTTCATTTATAAAACCTAGGTAAAGCCTGTCCGAGTTGCCCATATCAAAAACTAATGTGACGCATTTCTTTATGGATTCCGTAATTAGCATGTAAATATTATGGGCATTGTTTTAAGTAATGCGAAAATCGGGTGCAGTAAAAGCTGGTATTTGCCTTTTATTCATATATTCATTCATGAAAATAAATGTCAAAAATTAATTCCTCGACCCCAAAAACAGATACCCACTTATCAGGATAATAAAAATAAATAAGCTTTATTTTATCAAATTTTCAATGATCTTTTCTTCAATGATCTTCTCTAGGCAGCGTTCCAAAATCACCAACTTTAAATACGCGCAAAAATATTCTCGGACTTAACTAAAACAACCCTTGAAGGTTTTTTTTATGGATAATGCCATCTTTTATTTGCAACAGGTTCCCATCCCATTCGCATTTAGGTTGTTGCACTGTGTAATAATTCGGTTCATCGGTCTTTTACCAATCTAATGAAAGAAAAACCACCAATCCGAAAATTTTAAAACGCTGCCATTTCTCCCCTTGCATTTTCGGGCATGGTCGTAGATGGACATATTTCCATGAAATGAGCTAAGGAATGAATTACCCTGTATACAAAGTCATATTAACAGGCTGCAAATCGGTTGCAATCTAATATCCAATAACATGCAAGCTAATATCTTTAAGATTTCTGCTGTAATTTTCCATACAATTTGTAATAGCTTTAAAGAAATGGTTTGTTTCCAACGGGTGGGCCAAAACTATGTTTCATTTTACCTTCAATAACTTTTTTTCAAGTATTACTGCCTTCGCAATAGTGCATTCTATCACTCCAATTATCTAAGACCTTGGTGATGTTTTCGAGCTGTACTTGGGTGATATTGGCCTTAAGTGCTAGAATTGTTTGCATAACACCGGTCGTTCACCACAAAAAAGTCCAAATCAAAAGAGACATGATTTTGTAGTTTGGTGTGCAAAATATCGATTGTAACATGGTGCGCTATCCGACATAAACCAGATGTCTTCCAATCCATGTTTTTAATTTGTGGTAAAAAAATTGGATAACTTGGCTCTGTAACGCCAACTGTTGACCGAAACGTTGTCCCCAGCCTCATTTTCAAAGAAAAAGGGTCTAACGATGCCCACACTCCATAATCAGCAATAAACTGTCACTCTCTGTCACTTCTCGGCCATAACGTGTGGATTTTTTTAACCCCAGATGCGTCAATTTTGTTTGTAAGTAAAGTTGATCGAAACGGCAATAAAATTGCATGCCACATGCACCTGCAGAGAAATAAACTGAGGATTGTAGGAACGATTATGCGGTTGATATCTGCCTCCTTGCAAATGCAGGAGGCAGAACATTTTAGATATAGAACTGAGGATTGCAGGAACGATTATGCGGTTGATATCTGCCTCCTTGCAAATGCAGAACATTTTAGATATAGAGTTCGAACTTATTCCAGGTGTAGCGCAAATGTTACATTTTAAGAATGAAATTCGATTTCGGTCATATGTCCACAACGAGCCGGTGTACTGCGATCTAATCTTTGGACTAGAGCTGTAATACTATCGATGGTCGCCCCATTCGATAGTTTTTGTGAACACTATCGATACTATCGGTTAAGTTGCGTATATTTGTATTATTCTACAAACCCCCACTTTTTTAACAAAATTTGTATACAAACTTGTTTTACAAAATATAAATTTAATTCAAGTATAAAGGAAAACAAATCGCTTATTGTAATGACTTATTTAATTCATGAGATCATTGTTTGGTCCTAATACAGTCGTTTAAAAAACAGATTGTTGTGATTTGATGAAGTCACAATGCCTAAGAGTATTAGAGTGGTAGCAAAAGGTAAAACGTAAACCATTTGTTTACAAACGTTGCTAATTCTGTACATACGTACAGGAAGTGCCTAATATTACTCAGCAGAAAAGTATATTTTTTTGTTACTGTTAACTATACTAAAACAAATTATGTTTACGGAGAAAAAAAACGTGGAATCCATTGACATTTTTAATCCGAATAGAATATCAACAATTTTGAGCCGGAGATCCTTTTTCGCTTGGGCGGATCCTTAAATTTAAAAAAGCTTTCCTTTATATGTATTGCTCTGCCATTGGGAAGGTACATACAAATCGTCTGTTGCTTCTTTAACATTAGTTTGTTACAAAATCCATTTTTTTAAATGTACATATATATGTGACAGCGAATAGAAAAAGGGTACCCTTAGGTCAATTCAAATCAATTTTCACTTTTTTTTGATGTGGACAACATCTGAGCATCGAATGAGACCGATCCTATGCCCCAAAAGTGTCCCCTCTCTGAGATATGCGCGTTTTATGAAAGTGATGGTACACTAAAGATACACGTATTTTAATCTTTAAAATGGCTCTCCTGAACAATACTGGTTTTTACCCTTAGGACCCTTTCTATTTTGCGCGTCACATATACTAAGTATATACGAACACGCGAATCAAGAGTTACCGATAGTCAGGATTTCATTAATGGTCTATAGTCCCCTTTTAACCCACGGACCATTAGTGAAAGATTAAAAACGTAAACATGACCTTTTATGGCAAACACTTTAAAAAACACAATCTTTTAAAAAAAAATCGATGCACAACACTATTAATTAGTGTTTTCTGTCTATGGGTTAATTTACAAATATGCTTTTGGAACAACAGACAGTTTTTCAGTTATATATCTTTCCAATGGCAGGGCAGTATTTATAGAGGCAGAGAAGTGCTTTTAAAAGTTCTCAAAATTGTTGTCAGTTTAGAATTGTTATTTATGCCACTATCCTTAATGCCTATCAAGGCTATGTACCAAAACAGGTACAACACATTATTTTTACATATTTTTTTAGTGTCAAGTGCTGGTGGACTTTTTATTTATTAATATTCAAAAAGTAACCGAGCCTTTATGCTTATATAGTTACAAAATTACTTCAGACTTACCAAAAAAGATATACCAAAAAATTAATGTAAGATTAAATAATTTAATATAAATAAATATTATCTTAAGTATACATTAAACAAATAAAAAAAAATATCCCAAATTACGCAAAAAAGGCATTCATGTAAGACTACTAGATATGTTTCGAAGTGTAACAACAGCATGAAAATGAATCACACTAAGATTACTAGCCAATGCTAATTTTTCAAAACAAAAAGAAAGCAATACCCGTAGAAAATACTTTTTTTATTCATTTTCAAATCATTATTGATGCTTATTGTTAGTAATTGACTTATTGATTGTGTTTTTGCTATCAGTCTTAAATCTCAAGGCAGATATGATTGTTGAGAAACAATCATATCAACATTTTAGAATTTCACGCAAGTTCTTCTATCGGAAATTGTAGAGCTAACGTTGCTGAACATTCTTTCAGATTCCTTTGAAGTTGCTGGAAAGCATAAATATGTTGTGGCGCATGTTTTTAGTTTTGCCATCTCGTTGGCATCACTCGCAGAACCGCCAACTTACCTTTAGATTTACCTATTGTAAAATAAGACTTAGTCAATAATTTTTATTTCTTTATATTTTACATGCCAAAATTCGCAGTTTTCCAACATTTATACAAGTGATGACATTTGTACCGATACTATCGATAGTCATTAAAAACAATCGATATTATCGCCAAAAGAAAACTATCAATAGTTTTGTAGCTCTATTTTGGACCCAATTTTCCACCACTATTGCAAACATTTCGACCGGAACGTTGGCAATTTCACGTTGGATATTGTCTCTGAACTCGTCTAAAGTTGTTGGCTTGTTGGCATAGACCAATGACTTGATGTGGCCCCATAAAAAAAATCTAATGGCGTTTAATCGCATGAACAAGGTGTCAATTCGACCGGACCATTTCTCGATATAACACGTTCACCGAATTTGCCTTTCAGTAAATCGATTGTGACGCGTGCATACGAAATTGTTATGTTCCTATTGGAAAACTCTTAAGATGTACAAACATGCTGGAAAAACTACAAATGGTCGAAGAAATGCGGCTAGAGGGGGACTGACAATTAATGCAGCGAGAACCAAAATTGAACTCATAAATGCTGACCATTTTTTTTAAATGAACATATTTGTCACTCACAAAAAGTGACATGAAATTTAAAAAGTGAGCCCTTCTGGTCTGAAAGTAGCGTGTGGTAGCCGGTCTTGCTTAAATTTATTTCAGTGCGTTCTGTCGTTCTAAAAGTAAGAAATAAATCCGATTGTGCTTAATTTATTTAGTCTTATAAATATTCGTACCGAAAAACTCGACCAAAGTGATATTTTGATATATCCCCCATATAAAGGACCTTTTTGATGTACACTTCTATCCTTGCTCAAACTTCAGAAAGAGGCGCGTAGGCAATCTAATACGAAAAAAAACTAGTTTTTAGGTGGTGAAGAGGATACAAATTATGTAACGACACAACTTAAAGTTGACGAAGCTGTACCTGCTGCTGGGGTGTTACAGAAGATTGCACCTATTGCTAATGTTAATAGCTTCATCCTATTGATAATATTGACATGTAAGCAGGTCGCCTAATTTGAATTTTCCACTGACATAATAAAACTGAGCATATGGTATAAGCCTAATTCGCATAAGTGGCCATACCTTGACATTTCGAACTATACAGGGTGATTCCTTCACGACTAGACAAATTTCACCAGCCTCAGCTCATTTGGCATACCTTGGCGAAATGGCAGCTCTTACCTTTCCAAAATTACCGTTCCAAAGTTATGACTAACTGAATTTTTGTTGGAAACGAAATAACAGCTCATGTTTATTTGTTTTTTTTTAATACAAACCAATGGCTGGTTCAGAACTTAGCAATTTTACCCTAGTACCCTCCGACCACCAATCCGAAAATGTTCACACCGCTGCCATTTCGCCCCCTTGCATTTTCAGGCATGGTCGTAGATAGACACATTTTCATGAAATGAGCCAAGGAATACGCTGGTAAAATGTGTCTAGTCGTGAATGAATCACCCTTTAGTCGATAAACACAGTTAAATTATTCAGCAAATTCCATCAGGAACATAGGCTGTCTGCGTAGAAATCATGTCAGTCTCGTTAAAAATTGTGCGCCTCCAAATTGTTCTTGGTCTATCTCGTGTCCTTAAGCGTGGTGGTTCTACTCAAGTGTTTTGTGGCAGATTTCATTGTACGACTATCTTAAGGTGTGTCCGAGTCATTTATAATTTCATCTCTTTATCTGTGTGTTGTATAGTTCCTCATTCGTAATAATTATAGGCCACCAGATTTTTAGAATGTTTCGCAGCCATCTGTTTGTAAATGTTTGAACCTTTTGTTTGATGATTTCAAGCATTTCAGTCATCTTCCTTATCTTACTTCGGCGCATGCGCACTAATTATGCTAACAAAGACGAATAATCTTAGGTGTTACCGGTCCCCAAATTTGTTACTTTTTTGATGGAAACTGTTGTTGTAGCGGCAGATAGTGCCTGGGTGACAGCCTTTGCCTGAATTATAGCTGGTCCGGTGCATAGTACCGAATGTTGTGGAATCGCATAAAAGCAGCAATAAACATCGACTTCTTTTACATCAAGTCCTTGCCATCTAAATTCCCTGAAGGCGAAGATATACTTATAAGTATATATCAGTCTTGTATTTAGCGAGGATATTGATCAGTTAAGAGAGGCACCTGGCCGTCTGAAAACAGCATGCGGTAACACTTCCCTGATTTTATTTACCAAATGTGTTTTTTTTATTGATTTGATTTGCTTTTCCGCCGCGAAGACCGGAGTAGCGCTGCAGGTCTCTTATATCCTTACATAACAAAATGACAAAAAAAAGTTTTTTTTTTTAAAAAGGATCCTCGTGGAATTTAAGCTTTAACCGCCGATCATGTGACCAAATCCGAAACATAGACATGTAATTACTTAAACTCAATAGGAACATCTAAACATTTGCCCGCGTCGTGTTATACACCTCGTAAATTCTGGAGACTTTACGAGTAAGGGACATTTTCTAAGGGATTTAACATCTAATCAAAACAGAGGCGTGGCACTTTAGACATAAAACCAAAATTAAAAATTTAAGATCATAAACGGTGTCCTTTAAACGCAAACTAAATAAAAACCGATATTTACGTAAAAAATAATGTGCTTTTTTATTTGATTTCACAGCTCATGTGAATTTAAACATTTTCTATATCATCCATGATTCTTTTTTCAAATGTCCCCATTTTTGTTTACTTTAAACACTTAAATGAAACATTAAGTCGTTGCTCACGTTGGCAAAGGCGAAAACAGAGTCGTATCAACACAATCTCGACGTAACATTTGCTTAAAGAATTCCAAATATATGTCGGCATTTATCCATAAATCACGACTACGACAACGGGAATACCTAACCACAACCGACGACGCCGTCTGTCTTGCGCTGGCGACAACAAAGAGAATAAAAATATTTTACAAGTAGAACAAAAATTACAAATTTATTCTTTTATTTGCTTAACAGGTTGGAAAATAATTACCGGGAAAGCATATGTTCTTCATCCTTTATACAACCGTGAAAAGCCGGCACATTTCCAGTACCTTTTTCCTACTTGTACTCGTACCACCGACACCAAGTGCTTTGCCATTGATCTTTTTCAGCAGCAATATAACAAATCCATTTTTTATTTGCATTAGCATTTAGATTACTTTTACCGAAAATTAACTGGAATACTTCAGCTGACCTTATGCGAGAGTTTTACTCTATTCAGATAAACATTGAATCGTTTGGAACTTTACAAGCTTTTTTGTTGAGTCTTGTCGATGTCGATGAAGTCCATTCCATAAAAAGGGTTAATATTTGATTATATATATATAGTTTAATAATTATTTCTATACAACATTTTTAATTGGTTGCACTATCTTTCAGAGGTACAAGTTGAAAATCTTCTCAAGTATTTTTCTTTTTCTCTCTCTCTATCTCTGCCGTTTGTTCGCATGTTGCTACTGGATTGCTGACATTCAATGATGCCTTGATTGCCAACGTTTGTTTTTGATGTACGGAATTTATCGAAATGGTGGAATACATAAAAATGACTCCGTTGGACGATGGCATTAACCCTATCTAACCTGTGGAACCTCTTTCTCGGCGTTTTCCAACATTACGTTCATGACGGTCGATGGCTATGATATGGATAATATTTGCAACCCTTGAATGTCACGTTATCAATGGTTCTCTTGCCCTTTGTGTTGTTATCGGTTGTTTCCGCCGACGTACGGTCATTGTGCTAATGCCGCAAATTGTCGTGTATGCAACAAACTCAACACGATGTCTGGCGTTGACGTTGGAATACACAACCAAATCGAACGCATGCTCACACCACTACCGTAAATGTACTCGACGTAACAGATATTGCAGACACTGTGACTTTCTGGCAGGTAAAAACATTCAAAGGCAGTAAGAGCCCTGTGTGTGTCTGAGTGTGAGGGAGAGACGTTTTCAAAATCAGATCGACTGAAGATGGCGAACCCACGAAAGTTTAGCGAGAAAATCGCGTTACAAAAGCAAAAGCAAGCCGAGGGAACGGCGGAATTCGAGAAAATCATGAATGAAGTAAAGGCGACTCGTGTGTTGGAGAATCCCTTAAATAGCATAGACGGAGTGGAATGTGGCCCACTGCATAGAAACACAAGTATAAGTGGCGGCAGTGGTGGTAGTGGAACAAGCAGTGGAGCTAGTGGCGGAGGTGCTTCACCAGACACAAATTCTGGAGGCGCGGGCGGAGGTCCGCTACCCACGGTTGACTCGCCAACCGCCTATCGTGAATCACGAGGCCGCAGTGTGGGTGTGGGACCAATGAGAAGACCTTCTGAGAGAAAGCAGGACAGATCACCGTACGGCAGCACAACTGGCAATTTAATTTTAAGCGGCATATCACAAAATGCTCAAAACACTTACCTGAGTCCGCCCATGGATACGAGCTGGCGCCGCTCAAACTCAGATTCGGCCTTGCATCAAACTTTAAATATGGCCGAGGGTAATTTCGGTACATCTCCGCAGGCAAGTATACTGGACGACTTGAACTCGTTGCACGCCAATTACCAGCATCACCAGCAGCAGTCTCATCACGCGAACCACCAGAACCAGCAACAGCATCATAGCCAAAGATCTCATTCGCCAAACATTGGTCGAAGTTATAGTCCTCAAGCACAAAGAAGGAGAAACACGTTGCTGCAACAGCAACATCAGCAGCAGCAGCAGCTACATCACCAACGTTTACAAATGCAGCAGCAACAACAAGCACAACAACACCAGCAGTTACAGCAACATTTACAAAACCAGCAGCAGCAACTGCAACAGCAGCATCACATGCAGCAACAGCAATGCAACGCCAAATTCAACAACTCAAATATACCGGCCAATGTCATGTTTAAGTCGTTGCAGGAACAGCAGCTGAATTTTGCCAACACGGGCTCATTGCCCGACCTAACTTCTGTACACTTTGCTGCCGTCAACACCATACCTCAGCTGATGCAAACACAACAACAACAGACACTTTCGCCCATCCTATCGCCCAATCACAATAACGGCGCTCACGACCGAGACCAATCGCCGAGTCCCTTCAGTCCACCTAGTGTGGCGGGCAATGGTGGCGGGGGTGGGCCACCTTCACCTTATCGCCAGCAGCAAAACTCTCCAACTTCTGCCACGAATACACCCACAAATAACCAGCAAACATCGCCGCATTTGTCATTTACTAATCTCTCGGTTCAATCACCAGTCAACGTGTCTCAACAAAGTGCCGCACAAAATCCCAATGCCAACTTTAGCACATTACCCACGCTTGGAGCGGCAAATTCAACGGGCAATCTAACCGACTACCGCCAGCCCCTTAATCCACCCAGCCCTGGGTCTTCCCCTGGGCTGTTAACCTCCGGTCCGACTAACGATATACACACAAGTGCACCAGCCAGTCCCATAAGACATTGCCAGAATAACCAGAATAGTGGCGGCAGCGGTGGAGCTAGTAATGGCGGTGGACAGAATCAACAGCAGATGCAGTCGCAGACATTGCAGCAAGCGTCTTTCGGTACCATAGACTCCAACCAAGGATACAATACTCTTAATCCTGCTTTTCACAATCACTTTGAGCAGTTTCATTTGGGAGATAGTAGTCAATCGCCACAAAATCACTATGATGCGCTGGAATTCGAAGAGTATGGTTCATCGGCCACATCCGGCAGTCAACAGGCTCAGCAGCATATTGCCTTTAATAACAAGCTTTTTGATTTGGCAGACCTAACGTCATCTTCGGGCAATGCAACAAGAACGCATAACACTAACACGACAACAAATTGTAACAACAACAATAACAGTTTGTCCGGAAGCAGAGGTGACGGAGACGGCGGTAACAGCCATCAGCAGCAACACCATGGCAATTCGCAACAATTCCAGCATCTGAATAATAACACGTCAGCAAACACAAGCAACACAAATGGACCCACTGCATGTAGGACAGGCCTGATGAATAACAACGATAGACAGGATGTGTTATCGGCGAATTCATCACCTATACCGTCACCGCTGTCTCATTGCATACCTTCGCCATCGTCACCGCTGCCCATACCAATGTCTGCGCATTCTCCCGCACACCATCAACAACTTTCGTTGTCGGTACAAACGTCCCCTCACCATTCGCCATTACATTCGCCGCATCATACGCCTTCGCCGCTATCGGTATCTTCGCCAGGCCTAACAATGTTGGGTGGTAGTATGTCGCCAGTGCCCTCGCCCACAACCCACATATTGCACCACCATCAACACAGCAATCACCTCAACAATCAGAATCCCCAACAGCTGCAGCACAGCCAAGCGTCACACAATAACACACACACACAGCACCAAAGTCAAACGCACACAACTACCACCGCCACCAACATACCCCAAATAATCTTCTCCGATTACTCATCATCCCGTGATATTTTTGATAATCTCGACCTGGACTTGGGACAAATCGATGAACCCGGTCTTCAGATGCTGTCTGATCAGAATCCCATAATGATCGCTGATCCCTCAATAGAGGATAGTTTTCGTAGAGATCTTAACTGATACTACGAGGAAGCTGTTGCAGCTATTGAAAGTGGCATCCTACTGGAGGACTCCTTCGATCCCTTAGGTCCGTTAGTACA
Organism: Hydrotaea diabolus; assembly: GCA_963513945.1. Taxonomy (NCBI): domain Eukaryota; kingdom Metazoa; phylum Arthropoda; class Insecta; order Diptera; family Muscidae; genus Hydrotaea; species Hydrotaea diabolus. The sequence goes on from OY740719.1 coordinate 188,364,771, forward strand.
CGTAACAGAAGTCCTCGGTAATCCTCCCTCTTCCTCGGCAACAGCAACAACACTAGTCATTAATAAATGCCATACTGATGATGTCGGCGGTGGCAGCAGTGGTGGTGGTAGTGGTATAATTAATATCGGTGGCCTACTTGGAGATAAGGACAGCAATGATGTTCAATTGCGCGATTCCACTGTTCATAAAGACCATATTGATGATGACATACTCAGCAGTTTAAACGATGATGAGGCTCACGACGACGAAGATGACGAAGTACGCAATTTTTTCTTCTAAATCGCCACAATCAACCCCTTACAAACCGGGCGCAGACCAGAAGCGATTGGCAAGAATCCGATCTCCAAAGCTGTTTCTGACAACAAACAAATCGAAGCACACACGACCATTTCTTCTCCCCACGATGACAACATGATCAGTCGAGCGGACGCTTACAAAGCCCCCAAGTCCGCTCCATAGTGCCCACAACGTTCAATAAAATTCATTTCGTATTTGCAGTTTTATATAAACATCCTCGATAATATCGTTAGTTTGTATGTATATGTATGCATGTAGATGGGTTTTACACATCTAAGCGTTATCTTTACGTTTACGTTTATGTATATGTAGTATGTTAAGCGTGAAAGCTACTTTACACAATAAGTTTGTATAAATTTTAAGTATGAGGACGACTTCTTTCTTTCTTTTAAGATTTGGAAATAAACCAACCACTTTATTCGGTACAAAAAAATACAAAAATCATCTTTAACGTAAAATGTGCAATAAATCAACAACAACAAAAACCTAGGGAAGAAACAAACAAATACAACATAATCAAAGGTCACAACTAATCTGTAAATGTAAATGTATAAAATTTAACAAGCCCCCAAAAAGTGTCTTAGACCTGTGACATAAACCAAAAGAAATCATCACATGTAAATGCTTATGAAAAACAATTCTATCACAACACACAAATAAGACAATGGAATACCCCCTCGTCACACACTTTCGATAAATTTGGAAAACATTTTTCTATTACCTATTGTAGGCGTTAATGCGAAATTATCCAGATGACGACGACAAACTATAAAATACAAATCGAATAATGTTAATCACGAGAAATCATTAAGCGATTTTACAAACGTTTACTTAGGTATATGTATTTATTCGTACTAACAAATGCACGCCGTGCATTGATAGCATTGAAAGATTCGATCCTGCCGTAGTTAAACGCCGGCAATCACAATCAAAAGTTGTTATTCTATCAAATAATGTTATTAATATAAGGCACTGATTGGTCAAAAGGCTGTTTAGAATTCGACGATGCTTCCAGATGTTGTGGATTCTTGGTTCGGTACATAGGAGCGGCTGTCGTGGGATACGTGGTTTGCGTTTCTTCTGTATTGCAGAAGATTTCTTCCTATATATTTCTATTGGCAGCAATAGGCTTTATTTAGACTCCGGTAACTTGAGCTAAACTATATTCTGCTACATAATTTTGAGATGATATTCATTCTTAATAGCAATACATTTTCAATACCAGAATTATCGATTTGAATCGAATGATGCTTTCGGTCTTTGATCTTTATGCTGCTGAGTACAGAATGGCATTGCCTTTTGTTGTATTTTACAAAACCCGTATATCAAGGGTGGCTTGTGAAAACCGCCCCGATAACGATTTAAAGGACCGGAGGTGGGTTTTTGAGTAGAAATGATGAATATATAAATACATTTCGGCATAGACGTTATTGAACTAACCCAATTGTTGAACACTTCACAAAATGCATTTACCTAAGTAAATTTTGTTAAATTAAAATCGAATAGAAAATAATAGTATGTTCGTTAAACGATGACGAAAAATAAACTTCCAAAGTTTCGAATCCAAGTATGTATTTAAAAAATCTATCTACAACTTCCTATCATTTAAATTACACAGAATTATAGTAATAGTTTTCATTGAGTAACAATGAAGCGATCCAAAAAAGAACGATATTAAAATACTGTATTGTAAATCATCAAATATGGAAAATAAACTAAATGCAAAAAAGGTTAATTATATCTACTCCTATCCATTTTACTAAAAATCCTTCTACAAACAAACATTTCAAATAAATTATCGAAACTTAACAAGCTTTATGTCCTTCAAAACGAATATACCAGCGTATATGTAAAATAAAGTTATAAAAAATTCGAAAACAAAACATGCAAACATTTTCACAAATAAACAACAAAGATAAAAATGTTTTTTAATTAAATATTGACTTTTGCTTAAATTTTTAAAATTTAAAGGAAAATAAACTATTTTTTATTAATCTTTTTTTCTTCTTTTAAATAAAATAAATTATAAATGTATTTATTTGTTAACTTTATTTTGATTACAAAAAAATAAGGAAAAAACAGAAAACTGTCAATATTGATATAAAAATTAAACTCTACTTGTATAATATTTTAATTGTAATATATTAAATAATTTATAATAATGGTAAAGAAGAGGATGGAACAAACAAGAAATCCCTTTAATGTAATAACAAAGTTATTTGTTTCAAATAAATCTTACAAAAATCATGTCGCTGCATTTGTTTTTATTTTTATTCGTAGTTTATTTAACAGGTGAACCGTACCTTAAAACACTGTAGGCTTCAAATTGTTCACGGATTGGCTAGGTTCTAAGGAAAGACTAGCATTTTTCTATACCAACCTGGGCTCTTCTGCAGCAGCAAATTTTTGAAAACAAAAGTCTTACTACTTGTAAAAAATATGTTAAAATGTGTCAACTCAGACTCCGGAACTATTTGAATAAATCATGACAAGTTGAATCAGTATACATATGTAACAAAAGTAAACATATTTCGATATTACTAGCAGTAATGTCTGTCAGCTCTTAAATATAAACATATGTATGAGTCATTCCACGTCAAACCAGACAAAAAGTGTTCACATGGCTTCGATTTTCTATGGCAAAAATATTGTATACGAAAGTCAAAAAAAATACGTAAAATATTTATGGATATTAAGGCATGTTTAAACATGGGTTGATTTGAAAAATGCATCTTCAAACCCATGTTGGTCCGTATTGGTATGATATCTAACTTAAAAAGGTCTTTGAATAGCTGAGGAAGAGATTATAAGACAACAATATTTCCATTATTTCTTTCGAAATTGTATTCCTGCCGAATGGGTATTTAAATACCCAAGAAAGTGTTGATACATAAATAATTTTGTAGTGGGCCAGGTGAGCGATATCGCGGTAATTTTTTTTATAGAAAAGAGGAAAGATTGGTCTAAATTAAAGCATATAGCAGGTCTTTTTATTTTTTATATCTTGTTTTTTGCAGACAAAAAATTTTTTTTCGGAAAATGCTTTGAAAAGGTGCTGTCAAACATAGTAAAAAGGTACAAATTAAAAATTTTACTGAAAAGCTTAAGCTGTCTACTATGTAATAAAAAAAATCAGCAGCGATACGTCAACACACTTGGCCTCCAGATCCGGTCAAATGCAAATGGGTATTTAAATACCCGAAATGGTGTGTTTGTCTATTTTTTGCTATATACAAAAATTGTTTGAAATGAATAAAAAGCATATTTAAATCGAATACTTTGTTATTTTATTAAGAAAACATGGTACTTAAAACTTTTGGTATTTGACCAGTGTTTAAATACCCATGTCAGATCTAAGGTAAAAATTAAGGTTTTTTTTCTTTCAACTTCTATGGTCTTTTGGACATAAATTTCCAAGTTTCATAAAAATTGTACGAGCCGATCTATAGGCAGGCAGTAACGGGTTAACATTTTTAGTTTTAATATATGGGCATTTCAAGTGGAGTGTCAACGGCGACGAAACAATCGAAAGTGCCTAAAAATATAATATTTTCAAACAAATTCTGTCCAATAATAAACAAATAAATATTTTACAGATTTTTATTAATGCATTTTTGATCATTGCTCTTGTGACTGTAACTCTGCCTCCAACTTCGAGTTATACTAAAATATGTCAATTTAGATTTGTTGATATTTTTCATCATGCAGAATGGTGAACCAACAAACTAACCACTTACAAAGGACAATTTTTGGGCTATGGAAAAATTACGCTTTAATATTAGGTTAAACAAGTATGAAAACAACAATTGTAAAGCTCTTTATTAGGGTTTTATTTCAGTTTAGTATATAGTTACCTCAACTAAATTGGTTGTGAATTTTTTTTTCAAAAATGTTTTTTTTTCTTAATCCTTGTACCAAATCACTTTATGTACAAAAATTCGCTACAACTATATTTCAATATTCGCTTTCGCTAAATCCACTTTCGTTACATTCTAACTCTTTATAAAGGCTGAATTGCAAATTCAAATTAAATAACTTCAACGTTCTCAAAGTACAAAAGCGATTGGGACAAAAATGGAAGTAATTTTTTGCCAGTATGTGGGATAAATAAGTAATTTTTCTTGATAAAGTTATTGTTTTGAAATGGCTTCAATTGTTAGTTGTTAATAACATAAATAAATGCTGTTTGATGTTGCAAAAGATATACGATGTAAAGTTTTCTGTCATTACAAAAATCTAAGTTAAAGCAATAAAAAAGAAATGTTAATAAAATACTTAAAGCCGGATTTATAGTCACAAAAGTAAAAATCTGTATTTCATTCATTAAAGAGTAGTAATACATTTATTATTAAACATTTTTTTTTAACAAAAAGTGAGTAACAAAAAAGTGAGTTATAGATCACGTTTGGTCACCCCGGGCGCAGAACTAATTTAAAAGGATATATGCAAATCTTTGAGAAATTAAAGTACCAAAACAGGTTTTTTACATTTTTGTTTACTTTATTCAGTTCAAAAATTCTGCAGAAAATATAAAAATAATTCATAAAACTAAATTTTAAACCTTGTTTAACATCAGACTCTCTTTTTTTCTTTTTTACGCTAACGTTGATTGTGGTACGAATATATTTGTATTCCTACCAAACAAAGTATATTACTAAAAACTCGCCGGGACCTATTGTTTAAATCCATCTCTGAACAGCTGCTTCATTTTATGCAAAATACTTTAAATGGCTTAAAGATTAATCTCTTACTTGTAATATCGTTCGCATTTACAACGTAGAAAATTCCACTCAATTATTTCTCGAAACATCCTTTTAAGGAACAAACAGGGCGTTTCCCTCAAATCTGTAAGCTATGCACGATGTAATTCTTACTGAACAAGACCTGCTTTTAAAGTCCGGCTCAGAACAGATAAGTAGTTTTATAAAGATGCTTTTACATGGCTTAGTCGGCATTTACCATAAGAAACTCCGTCGCTGAAAAATGTTCGATTCTCCTTTGAATCATTATACCATTGGGAGTTTTTGTGTCACCAGAGCCAAATGCCAATTTCAAAGGTGTTAATTGCGTCTCTAATAACGATCACTAATGTAGCCATGTTTTAAGAAATTTGTGTCATTTTTATACACGTATATCCCTCTGGGTCAGTTTTGACCATTTACAATCCCAAGTGGGCTTTAACTTTGGTCTATAAGTGACAAGTGCTCACATACTTTGTTTTACATTTCTTTAGTTCGTGTTGACTCGATTCGTATCACAACTCTAAGCCGTGTCAACATTAATCACAAATTCAATTCGATATTCTCAACTTAGTTATCTCGGCTCAGGAAATTTCTCGTAGGCATTTCATTTAAACTAGACAACATAAAAGCACTAACTAATAGTGTATTAAATAAAAGTAAGCTGCCTGCAAATCTGCAATCTTCCTTCATTATTAATTCTTGCTTTAAAAAAAAACTGTTTTAGTGATTTAAAGTAAACTCGATAAATTGAATTTTATGTGGGCTGCACTGCCAAGCATTTATTCGAAACCGCATTTAGTGAAGTATAAACAAGGTATTAGTGCAATCCTTAACACGATGGCTGGTAGCCTCGGATTGTTGACTACACTCTGGCTGAACCAGAATCGGTTTATATGGGCAACCCAGTACTAGGGTACAAAAACAAAGTGAATAAAATGAAAATAAACTGACACAGAACAGGAAGTAGGGGTTGAGATGATAAGCTCTTCTTGAAATTGCTTATTTCTGTAGTCAATTGCTTTCAATTACATAAATACTGAAAAAACAAACTAGAGAGAAAACGTAGTAGAGTGTTTTCCCAAACTTTTTTTGCTTGATTAACATATCCTTTGATATACAATTTTGAAAGATGAACATTCATGGAAGTTTCGGCGGAAGTGGTCGATTTCATAGTTTTCCAATATGGCAAAAATATTTGGTGCCAAACCCACCGGACCAGAAGAGGGCGTGGCTAAATTTATAATATTCCATTGTTCAGCAAAATTAGCATTAACACTCACAGCCGATGGAATATTTTAAAGGATTCTTTTACAAATTACCCGAATCGAAGATGAAATCAGTCGCCTTCGTAGGACCCGAGCAGGTAGGTATAAAGATTAAATAGGAACTATATGAAAGCCCAACAGTTATGGGCCACCGTTGTTCGTATGCTACATGTAAATACATTTGGGCCAATTTAATCATAATATAGAGTCATACTTAGATCAATGCTTAATAAGTTTGATCCAGACTTTTTACAAATCGCTTCATAAAGCCTTATTTCATATGCAACGGTGGAATTAATATACTATTAGAACCAACTGGACCATGTACGTTGCTTGTAGTGTTGTTAATTTGTTTTACTATCCGACTGTAGGGTATTGAAGGCAACGGTGCAGAACGACCAGGGTAACAAATGTTTTCTGAATTCAACTGTCTCACAGCTTACTTGGATTAACGATGCATTACTAACAATCCAGTGCATAATTACCAGGTTCTATTCGCAGCCTTTTGTGCCGACCAAAACTAAAATTTTTTGAGATTTGAATAGAGTAAGGCTAACATACAGTATCATTTTGGAAAATATTAAGCTGGGTTCTACGTTACTCGCATATTCTACTTAGTAGGGACATACATAATGTTACAACATTGAACACACCCATTTCAATAGTAGAACTGAACATACCCCGTTAATATCATATGGGTTTTTAAAGCTAACCTCAATAGCGTTAGTCTGTAACGGGATTTTAAAATTGTTTCAACTGTTTAGCTCGTTTGTTTTATTTCGGTCTGTTGCTTTTACACATTGAACAGGGATTAAACCGGCTCAAGACCTCTTGCTTCTATATTTAAATAGAATACAAGTTTTTAACAAAATGGCAAAGTGACATTGATTTTCGTGGCTGCACACTACTTTTATCATGATTTCGGGTCCGTGACAACCCTCTTCAGAAAGCCTTGCTGCAATTGTTGAAAGTAAAACCGAACTCTATAAGGCCAGGCTCTCCACAAACGAATGAGAACTACTGTTGTAAACCTTACTTTTCAAGTTTTCTTCACACAATTGCCCACGAAGGTTTACAACAGTAGTTCTCATTCGTTTGTGGAGAGCCTGGCCTTATAGAGTTCGGTTTTACTTTCAACAATTGCAGCAAGGCTTTCTGAAGAGGGTTGTCACGGACCCGAAATCATGATAAAAGTAGTGTGCAGCCACGAAAATCAATGTCACTTTGCCATTTTGTTAAAAACTTGTATTCTATTTAAATATAGAAGCAAGAGGTCTTGAGCCGGTTTAATCCCTGTTCAATTGTTTCAACTTTCATCATGGAGTGGTCAGATAATGCGAACCGTATCGCTGTAATAGCGCTTTTCAAGTGTGAAATGAAAAAAAGCGATATTTTCAAAACGCTACGGCCACTAGGGATTAGCCGCATATTCGTCTACCGATGCATAAAACTGTTTGAGGAGACTGGAGATGTAAAAGACCGCCACTGTCCGGGCCGGCACGCTCTGTTCGAACACCGCATGTCATCAAAGCCGTTAAATCAAGAATTCACTGAAATCCGCTCCGAAAACAGAAAATCATGGCCCGTGAGATGAATATCACACAAAAGTCCATGAGTCGAATCATTAAAAAAGACTTTGGACTTGGGGCTTTCAAACGACGTATCGGACATTTATTGACTGCAGCTTTAAACAAAATAGGATTGAAAAATGTAAACGTCTTTTGGTGAAGCACGCTAATAAACTGGACAGAAAAATTTTGTTCATCGATGAAAAAATTTTTAACGTTCAGGAAAAATTTAACAAGCAAAATGATAGAGTGTATGGGCGGTCATCTAAGGAAGCATCTGAACTGATACCAAGGGGGGAAAAGGGCCATCACCCAGCTTCAGTCATGTTTTGGTGGGGTGTCTCTTACGATGGGGTCAAAACATCGGCCAAACTTTACCAAGAAACCGATTTGGAAGCTGTTGTGAAGCCTTTTAACAATTCCCTGTTCCAAAACCAGCCATGGACTTTCCAGCAGGCTTCTGCGCCGGCCCATAAGGTTAAAACGTCCCAGGCTTGGCTTCGAAACAATTTGCCAGCGTTCATTTCCTCTGAAGAATGGCCCTCAGGCTGTCGAGATTTGAACCCATTGGATTACAAATTGGGGACGGTTTTAGAGGACAAGGTTTGAAAATAGAAATTGACTTGAAATTTCTCCCTGCGACCAAAACTAAATCCACCAAATCTTTACTGACACCAGCATTAAGAGTAACATTTCCCCCTACACAAGACCACCGCATCTTCATTGAACCGATCCATCAGCTAGCCTGAGGATAAATTCATCAAACCACCCGAGCACCACAAAAGGCTGAAAGTTAATTTGTTTGATTTTCGCCCCATAAAAGACAGGCTTCCTAGTGATAGTGTGTGTGTGTGTGTGATATGGCTCACCTCATAAACAATTGAATTGTAATCTTAAATATTCGTTGTACGAGAACATCAACAACGAAGAAAATGGTAACGATGATGACCACGACGACGACAGCGGCAATATTATTATTAACAATTCGTGATAATAGTAGGCCACAACAACATTCGCAAAGGGAACTGTCTTTTTTTATTGCTCAAAAATAATAACAACAAAATCGCAACACAACTTATTCACTGATTAAATCCTGACGAAGTTCAGAAATTTGTTGTTTGGGCTTTGTTATCGCTCGAACGTGTTTTTATACCCTCCACCATGAGATGTAGTGTATAAGTATATTAAAATTATCATTTGTAACACTCCGAAATATTGATCATAGGCCCTATACTTAGTATGTATTATCTTTAATCTACAGAAATCATGGCGACGTGGTTGTTAAATCTGTGAACCCTTGTATCCCCAAACGGTCCCTATGGCCCATGTAAACGTTTACTACTAAACATCGAAATTAAGTTAGAAGACTTTCTTCATTTTCAAGGTCGACTTAAAATTAGAACTCGGACTTGAAAAATTAGGAATTGCCCAAATTAAAAACCGTTAACACAAACGAACAATAGAAAACATGGACGCTTAAATTTGAGCAAATTCCACTACGAATCCAAATATTGATAAACTTTTGCTAGGGTCCAGAGTCCAAGTACGCACTATAGAAAGGGCTACACAAATGATGATTGTTATTTATCTCAAATCATTATCGAAGGGTTCATGAAATTCGGCCTGGCCGCCCTATAGGCCGTTCTTATTTGTTATTATTTTTAAATCGTATTTTAAATACATTTTAATCTGCAACCGCTGCTTCGTTGACGTCACAACGCTTCAGATTTTTATTAGATTATTTTGAGCACATTGAATCAATGAACTGCTGCTCTGATTTCGTATCGTTCAGTTTAAATAAAATGGTATTGTGCACTAAAATGATCTGTCAAAAAAATACGCAAATGGCAAAAATATACACAAATCGTACGAATATAAAAAAGACTTAAAATGGGAAAAGAACTCAAGTATCCCTCGTATGAAAGATGACATTCCCAGGTCAACCAAAACGAAAAGAATAGAAGTTCTTTAGAACATTTTTTTGTATTTTCGTAGGGAAACAATTAAATTTAATTTTATCCGAATAGTCTTTATTTCTCTAAAATCTTTCTGAGGGCCCAAAAAGTCAAAAAGGAATGAATAAGAAACAATTTGACTGCAAAAACCTGGAAGCTTTTGCTTAGCATTATCTCATATTTCAATGTCCCGTGCGGCATCAAAAAACTACATTTCATAAAAGTGCGTCGAAACTACATGAAGTTACACGCGAATCTATACATTTAAGATAAAACAAACTTTGTTCCTGAAGCGTATCGATTTTATGAAAGCTAGTAAACGTTTGTTTGTGTAGGAGGTATAGGATGGGTCAAAAGTTAACATAGGGTTAAAAACATATTCGGTTATTAATTTTTTTCTCAGATTATATAATAAATATACAAAATGTAATTTTTTTACACTAAGTATGAAAAATAATGTCACTTAAATTACCCCCGTTTTCAGCTTCGCAATGATAGGCTCGTTTTAGAGCATTTTCTATAACATCTTTCAAAATTTGTGGCTGTATCGTTTGAATTTCTGCAATGATGGCCTCGAGGTGATGAATTGTCTCGGGCTTGTTTACATATACTCGCTACTTCAAATAAACCCAAAGGAAATAGTCGGGTGCTGACAAATCTGGCGATCGCGCTGGCCATAAAATGTCTAAAAATTATTCGCTCTCCAAAAATTTGACTAAAAAGTGCCATTGTGTCTCGGGTAGTGTGGGCTGTGGCTCTGTCCTGCTGAAACCACATCTCAGGTCTGTTGTCAAGCACAGGACGTAAAAATTGTTCTGTCATAAATCAATACCCCTCTCCATTTACGGTTACAGCAATTCCATCTTCATTCTCGAAGAAGTAAGGCCCGAAGATATTTGCCGATGTGATTCCACACCATACTATACGCCTAATGGGGTGCAATTGGCGTTGATGAATGGCTCTTGCATTTCAGAACCCCAAAACCTACAGTTTTGCTTATTACACTGTGGAACATTTTTGGGGTTATTGTCTGGGGGGTGAGAAATTCCAAGTCAGGGTGATGGTACTAGGTCAGTATATTAAAACCCTCAAACCCTTGCGTTCGTATGTGCCAGTTTTTTTTTATGACCTTTTACATTTTTTCCTTATCTTGATGTTTTTTCGATTAGTTGTAAAATGTTGGCAAAAACGTAGTTTGACATAACTCGAGAACGACTAGTTCGATTTTGCTGAAATAAATTGAGAAAAACTTATAATTACATTTTCTTTAATCCATTAATATACTGTTTCTCTACCAAATCAACATTTTTGCAATTAGAAATAAATTTATGAAGAAATTTTTTTTTAAAACATATAAATCCCAAACGGAAAAACGTGTAGAGTCTTATAACTTTCACGTAAAGTCACATAACCTATAAACAAAATACGACATAGATCATAGAAATCGATTAACGCGTTCTGCTTTTATTTACAATTAAGTAACTTCACTTAATTGTAAATAAAAGCAGAACGCTGAAACTGGCACATATGAACGCAAAACCCTTTGAGGGTTTTAATATACTGACCTAGTACCATCACCCTGACTTGGAATTTCTCACCCCCCAGATTGGCTGTTGTACTGTGTTATCAAAGCAATTCAAATAAAAATGAGCTTAATCACTCATGCGTTAAAATAATTGATCTTTGATTTAAAAATAAAATAATATTATTCTGGTTCTTTGTTCCATTATTTATTCTTTAAGTGTTATTATATATAATCTGGAAAAAAATATATATAAACAAAAAAGTTAATAACTTTTTAAACCCCTTGGTAACTTTTGGCCCACCCTGTACTAGAATGGGGTGTCGCATCCGCTTTTTTCTTATACGCGAACAAAGATGAAAGAAACATATTGTAGAATACCAAATTCAAGCGAAATTTATGCATTAGGGGCAAAGTAATGTGTGGGAGGTACAAGAAGGGGCGTGGCAAAGGCTCCATAAATCCATCTAATTACTCCTTCCTTCTAATTGCTTAATTTCAGCACAGCCATATGAAGTGTTGAGATTATCATGCAAATACTTAAAGTGGGAGGAATATTTATTTTCACTTGAGATACCAGAAAGGGGCGTGTCAACCACTCTTTTTGTACGCGTGTATAAAGCCGTTAGAAAAATATTAAAAAGATCGACAGACTGTTATATGGGTTCAAATCTACACTGAAACAGGGTCATTTGTGTGGGAGGAACCAAAAGGGGCGTGAAATCCAATAATTTGTCAACAAGTTAACCTTATAACTCTGTTTTTAAGAATTGTTTTTGAGTTCGTATGAATAGCATTCAAGATATTAGACGAAAAATAAATGTTGGCGGAATGGTGCATTACATTGGAGGTACAAGAAGGGGCGTGTCAACCATTTTTCGCACGTGCGAGTACAAAGCCGTTATAAGGCTATTACGGTATTCTCATTTTAAGCAATCGCTTTTAAATTTAGCTTGTCGTAATATTTTTCCGAAACTGTCTATGGAATAAAAAACGTGTCATATTGCCACAATCCTTCTGGTACAGTTCACATGAATGTACTGTTTTCCACTACTTTAATATTCTTGAAATATCTTTTATACGATCTGACTGAAGATCAGTACATTTGCTTAAGGCAAACTTGATGACAAAGTCCCCTTCTGGTACCACCCACACAAATTACCCTGTTTTAGTGGAGATTAAAACCCACATAACTTATCTCCCAGTGCATAAAACTCGGTTAAGTTGCGAAATTTAAAATAAAATAGGATTTTGTATGTATGATTTCTAAAAAATATCGCCAAGGAACAAGATATATATACCGTGAAAAAAATTAAAAAAAAATACGGTAAATTAAATTTTATAATAACGGGTGATCAATCTAGAGGTATTTTTTTCAATAGGGTTTTTTCACAGATTACGCATGAGCTGTGTTTAACTTTATTTATTTATTTTCAGTATTGTTTGCCATTTCATCATGAAGACTTACACCGCAACAACGTCTCCAAATTGCGCAACTGTATTTTGGGAATGAGAATGACAAGATCCATTGTTTTCGACCAAAATTTTGTTTAGAGACTAGGCCCATTTCTGGCTCACCGACAACGTCAATAAACAAAATAATCGCATTTGGGCTGAAAAGCAACCAGAAGAGGTTCCAGAGTTAACATTATACCCAGAGAAAACTACGGTTTGGTGCGGTTAATGGGCTGGTGGAATCATCACTCCATATTTTTTCAAAAAGGATGATGGCCGGATCGAAACCGTGAATAGTGCTCGCTATCGCGCCATGATATCGGACTTTTTGCTGCTTGAAATTGAAGCCCGTATTCTTGACGACACTTGGTTTCAACAGGACGGTGGCACTTGCCATAAAGCTGCCGAAACAATTAATCTATTGAGAGGTAATTTTGTAGTGCAGTAATTTTACGTTTTGGACCGGTGAGTTGGCCTCTTAGATCGTGTGATATCACACCTAAAGAATTTTTTTGGGTCTAAGTAAAGTCCAAATTCTATGTTGATTAACCAGCTACAATTCAGGTTTGGGTGAACATTTATGTGTGTCATTAACGCCATACCGGCCGACCCCTTCCCGTAATTAAAATTTGCCTGACTGAAGCAATTTTTGTTAAAAAAAAACAGTACCGAATACTACTCATTTAGCAAGTAAGTACACCTATTTTTAAATAGGAGCATGGATTACAGTGTGGTCTGTACCATTAACAACTGCGGAAATTTTCGGCCCTCAAATTTAACGTCATCAGCCCCAATCTTGTTAATTGTATTTGTTAAATGATTAGGTATCCAGCCTGCAGGTTTCAATATTTCAATTGTTTTTTTAACTTTTTAAATCAAATATATCGCAAAATAGTGTCGTTCCTTCAGATAGGAGAAACACGAAATGTCGACAAATATTTCATATGAAAAAAAACCCTGAACCAATTTTGGGTATATAATATCAACATCTAGTTGAGTTTAGTAAAAGAAAAGTCATGCTCTGCAGCTAGTAGTTCTCGCTAAGTGCTTAGCTGCCTGCTCTTAAGTGTACTGCTACGGATCATTTGGCGTCTGAAGCTGATAAAGTAGCATTCACCGAAACTTGTTGTAGCCCGTTTAGTATGGATATAGGCTAATTCAGTATAGTTATCCAGGCTAGGTAATAAAAGGTTATACTAAAATTATTTTTCTAAATGTTTTTTTAACCTGAACATTTGCATTAGACACAAACCACATTGGCACATATTGTTAACGAATGACTTAACTATTTTGGCTTTTTACGTCCTCAAGTTCTGGTACGAGTATCACAGATATCGACGTAGTCGGACGTATCAAACTACATCGGTGGCCCTGCCTGGTACACTGACAATTTTCGACGAGTTCGGGGCACACGCACAAGGGCCGGAAGAGGCTCCAGTGGAAGAGTTAAAAACAGCCTTTTAAGTATCTTCAATAGTTGTCGTAGAGCCATGGTTTAACTTGGGATCGTTAGTGGACACGCACTTTTGTTAACACGACCAAAACAGAGTTGGTTTTGAGACATTTGTCCCAACATGATCACGTGAAGAAATACATAAATAACTTTTTACTTGCTTAATACGGTATTGCATTAAAAACTAATTTTCTCGACCCATAAAAAAGTGGGGCCTGTAGGAATCGGTCCCTTTTGGGGATTTACTTCACTCAGCTAAATTTTTTAGAACTTATAGCCACAGAAAATATATTGTGGCTTAAGATATTGTCCATTACAAGAACAAATATAATTTTGTTGACACGAAATATTCATAAGCAGGGCTAGTTTCTAATATTTTTCGTTTGTGTCTAGTAGTAAACAAATTTTTAAGAAACAACAATTTTACCTTTTAATATTTTGTAAGTGATACCAATAAAAGCAGCCGAGAAAAACTTTCAATTGAATTACAAAAAAATAACTTTATATAATTTCAAGCTAAACATTGAAAATATTAGCCAAATAACTTAAATCCACTACAATTGAATGTAACTTTAGACAAGTGGGCTGACTCCGAGTGGCACTTACTAAACGTCTATTTTTATTTGCTGCAAAGCTATTATCATCTTCAGCTCTGTATCAAATCACTGCGAGGCTGTTTTATTTTTTATTAGTAGAATTACTCAAAAAACTCTCAGGGACAATTTTGACGACCACAAAGCGGGCCCTTAAACTACACAAGTCGCTCGCGTTGTTCTGACGATTATATATTTTAATAATCTAATCGATATAGCGTTACCTCACATCATAGCTCGGAAATCAATTCTTTTGTATGTATGTACAAATTTAATTCGAAAATCACAAAATGTTGTTTTTTCACGAAATAAACGTACATTTTTTATTTCATTCTTATATACTTCAAGTGCTCCGTCTGAGTTCCATTTGTTCGCTATCCAAACTTTGAAAATGCTACTTTTTCCATACACCTTAATGTAAACGCGTATTTGCATGCTAAAAGGTATTTAATTCATTGTGGCGGTCGTCAAGAATTTTAATTTCTCCCTTTTGAACGTGAAAACAATGGATTTCATTTGTTTGGACCGGTCTTAAACACAACAATGCAACTCATGCATTGACGTACAACAACTCCATAAATTGATTGAATCTTTGTATACTCATACCAGTTTCTAGATATTTTAAATTACACAAGTGTAGGCCTTTTCATATTTGAAGACAGACACAGTCAATATTTTGTGCAAACAATTACCACATCGTAGCATTCAAGACTACTACAGTGGACATTTTATTCACCCTTAAGATATAGCATTTATAGCTACTTGACGTGTCATTTATAAAAGGCAATATCACAAAATACGTTCCGATAAAAAAAAATCAATTGAAAATGTAACATAAATGTTCACCTACATAATATTTTCATAACTTATGTATGAAACATTGCATTAAAAGTATGAAATATTATATTTAACATGCCAAAATATTGTTTAAGTTATTAATTAGGACAATTTTAAATATAGATAATACTCGTAGTTCAAGGTCTATACTTTGGCATATTTATTTATTGAACTTTTCGATCTTTAGTGTCGTCGGACAGTTACGACCGCGAAAACATAACTGAGACATAGCTTTGTAGTTATATCTGCGTGTGTTATTTTATTGTTAATTCGATTCCTGAATATTATAGGTCATGTTTTCTTTCGAAGTTCAGGGTTGTGTGGGCGGTGTCACGCCCCCTTGTCCAATCACATCATTATGTACCCGCCATATATATTTTACCTTTACGGTCTAACGTAACATAATGTAAGCATTTCGAGACGAGCAAATGTGATAATGGTGAAAGTTGCAAAAATACCGCTTGACGGATATCGCTCATTTCCAATACCAACCGTTTTAGGTCCACCAGCTCATGTTTCTGCAAAATTGCATTCAACTAACTTCAATAATGTAACCTATAGCTTGTTTTCTACAGACATGGCAAGGTCATCCTAGCAAACTATCACATTTGAATTACATGTCATTGACATATGCTCATAGTCCAAGGAGAGCTATTCCTAAAATCTATCCAATGTTTGCAGATCAAGGCGTTAATTTATAGTTTACCAGCTAATTACTCAACTGTTTCGTTATATAGGGATGTGGGCAAAACAATTTTACTAATATATGGACTTCATCGGTATGTTTTAATGTATAAGTAAGTATTTAAATGTATTCACGATATTGGTTATCACAAAATAACATTCACTCCAAATCAAGGAAATTTTGATACGCGAATCGGAGGCAACTTATGGGTACCTAGGTGCAGACTAGAAAGAACCAAACAAAGAATTGATTTTACTGGTAGAGTTGCTTATAATAATCTTCCAGCGGATTTGAAATCTATTGAAAGAATTGATAATTTTAAACATTCCATTAAAAATTATAGCCTTGATGGCCTCAAAACGATTCCATCGTAGTTTTGCTTCCTTTGTTAAAAATGTTAATAAAATAATTTAAAATCTATGATCATTACTTATATTTGAATTTTTAGATGTATATTGATGTACACATATGAATTAAGGCGTTGCTAGCTCGCCCTAAAATGTTATTATGGCGCTGGGTAAAAATCAAAAGGTATGTCTTTTTTTGGTACAACAAAAAAACATAATACAAAAAAATAATAATTAAAAATGTATGTAGCGGTGTAACAAACCACATTTAATTTTTTAATATAGGGTGGTTAAATTTTAAGGGCCGATCATCTACTGTTAAAATTTCTTGCCACCATTCTGATCTTTGACGACGTTTGGAATGGTAAAGAGGCTTTAGTTCTTGAGTCAATTGCACCTTGTAAGCGTGTAAATGCAAGTCTTTATGCATAATGTTCATCAACGATGTACGTGAGAGGTGCAATTGTTGGGTACGATGACGAGTTGAGGTGGACGGCTCTTCAGCCACACTATCGCGAACAGCAGCAATATTTTCTGCATCTCCTACACACCCGGCACGCACATTTGGATGATTAAGTTGACCAAAAAAATCACGATATGCATTTTGGTTTTTACGCCCATTTTCATAATAAGCCTGAATAACTTTAACGCGTTGCTCGCTTCAAATTGAGTTAGTCTGAAATTGAGAAATATCAAATGAAATGCAGAAAAAACGTGACGTTTAGGTGTGGTTCATAAAATTTAACCACCCTTGATATAGATTTTTTACATGTATATGACATTTATTAAACATATTTAATAATTGTATTTGATTAAATTAATCTCTTTATTATCTAGGAATATTTATCTGGTTTTATATAAAATTTGTTTATTGAGTTTTTATTTATAAATGAATATTTTTTGAATTATATTTTACTATAGGTAATTGAAGAATTTGTTGCCTCTTAAATAGTTATTATAATATATACTTTATAATAATAAAAAGGAAAGGTAATAAATTTAGGCCCAGTTTTGACTTCTCGAATTAAAGATTTCAGTTTATTCATCAATTTAGATTTAATACAAAACTATGTTTTTTTTTAATTTAGATTCTTTTTATGATATTGTTATTTTCTTTTAATTTTGTTGTTGGCTGTCATATATAAAGAAATAAAAATAACTTAAATTTAATAAAAAAAAAGTCAAAAAAGTTTTTTTATGTGCCTGAGTTTTTTTTTAAATTGCGGTTTTTCGTGGTTACTCCCTGAATTTTGATTTTTTTCCATAACTGTTTAGTGCACAATTCAGCACAAGTTTTTCCTAGCAAATTTTGGTGGCTATTTTTCTAAAAAAAAGTGTAAGTTGCAATATCTCCCTCAATTCTGAATTTGTCTAAAAAGTTTTTACAGCACAGTCCGGCAGAAACCTAGCACAATTCGGCACAACTTTTGTTTTTCCAAAAAAACAAGTGGAATTCCTTGGATTATTTTAAAATAAGCGGAGAAGTCCTACTTACGATATTTTTTGAAACGGCACAGTTATGTACTCACTTGGCATAAAAATGGGTTATTTCGAAATGACTCCCTCAATTTTAAGTTTTTTGAAAAGATATCAATAGATTTTCAGCACAACATTTGTTTTACACTAATTCGAAAATATCGTTTTTAATATCTGGTGCATACTTATGTTTTTTTTTTGCGCTGCCACATTTTAATACTCACTTGTTTGTACAGGTCATGTTCTTTTTTACTGATTCAATATACAGTGTAAATATTAATGTTTTTCTTTCTTTTCATGGTTTTTTTCAATTTATTTAAATTTCTTATGTAACGAAGTACAGTATACTAAAATTAATATTTTTCAATTTGCACTAATAATATATAAATAAATGCATTCATAAATTTCACACACGATTTGTTCTGAGATAATCATCTTCCTCTTCGATCACACTAAAAGACTGTTTACCTCCAGCAGTAGTACTAACCATTTCCAAATGCGTTTCAAAGAATTCTTCGACAGTGTCGGTGTTCCATTTGGTAATAGATAAAGTCTCTTTCACGTTGCCGCTCTTATCCAACAATTTCACTATCGGATCCAGTCCACGAACATATTTGATAGTTAAGTTCGGAAACTTAGCGGGACGCCCGCTTTTGATAAATGCCTGAATTTGCGGATATGCACGGAACTTACAGGTGCATACCTCCAAAATTGCTTTAGGGTAACGACGTTCGGCAGCCGGAAGTTGGTCCAGAGTGCAACATTCTCGACAATGTGGCCTTGAAAGATTAAAAATATAATTTTAATTACAGTCTGAAAGCCGGTACTGACTGATGTTGTAAATCAGATTTGGCACAGTGAGTATTTTTCTTTAATTTCTTGGAAAAACTATTTAAATTGATATCAAATGTCATGTCCAAGTGACTCATTTTTAATAATATCGGCCTAGATCTTGGGATTAATGTCTTGGATAAACATAAATCTATCCTCTATACCCATTTTTTGGGCCAATTGTACCAAGTTAGAAAAAAACGAAAGTAGTTTTAAAGGTAAAAGTAACTTGAAAAGTGGAAATGTAAGGATGGAATAATAGGGATTATTAAAAAGGTCTTATGAAATTAAGAAATATTTTGTTTTAATCAAGAATTTTCTTATCTTTTATGTACTTAAATACAACAATATTTGTTTATGAAGTACATGCACTCGGTGACCCATAGAGAGTCAACTGTGATTGACCTTTGTATACGATAGAAATTACGCTTTAAGTTCTGTAGGAAGCTACCCTTAAGCCACGACAACCTGTTTATAAAACTAAGCAGATTTGCCATCTTGCAGAAGAATAACTTTCTATGTTTGTAACTATGCCATCATTACTGCAACTAAACAAAAGTCACAAGATCCCCCAACCTCCCACAGGCGACAGTGTTCGACCACACACTTCATTTACTTCAACGTCTTTATTATATATTTTTGAAAAACTTCCTTTGCCCACTTTTGGAATTCTTGTTATATTTTAAATACCATTCGCACGATCTGACCAATACTCAACACAAATGACCTTGTTCCACTCAAATGACCCTGATCCAGTGCGGATAAGAACAACCCACTTCTGGTTACCTGTACATACAATTTGCATACATTGTAGACTGAGCAATATTTTTATAACAGCTTTGTAAGTGCGTACGATAAGAGCGCTTTACACGCCCCATCCTGGTACCTCCAGCGCAAATACACCATTCCACCCACTTCTGTTATTCACACAAGACCACAAAATATAAACAATAAAGTAAATACAGGGCTGGGCGATTGAAGTGTTACCACCATCGAGTTGACAATACTGGCAAGCCGATAATCCCAGCAGTGTAAAATGCATACCAATGAAAGCAGTTTATATTGTTTACATGCTACCACAAGCATTTGCATGAAAGTTTTATAAAAGAAAGGTTATCCTTGCTTTATATTTGGCCGGAAAAGTAAAATAAAAAGTTTGTGTTTCGCACCATAAACCGTTCTAATAATCGACATCTTTGCCGAACGCTATGGTGTTGGACGAAAAAAAACAGCAACATCACATGAAATGGTTCGGAAAGTGTAGGCACGATCGACTGAATCAAATGGCCAAAGAACTGAAAATATCCCTGCTAAGCACATTAAAAATGAGTTCAAGGTAAAAAGTTGCACCCGAAGTAATTTTCCATCGCAAGTATGGTATGGACAGCTGTGACCACCGATGGATACTATCCAATCGTTTCAAAGTCAATGCGACTGAGAGCCGTGGGCACGCAACCATTTTGGTCGTATGCCATGGACGATCCAACAAAATTATTCACCGTTTAATAAAGCTCGTGTAAGCTAAGAATGGTTAAAAACCCATGTTCCATACTTTTTTTCGTCCTTACAATGGTTTTGAATAAATCAGATGCAAATCCGAAGGACTATTCCTTTTGGGCCATTTTGAAGGGCAAGGTGGACACTAAAAATATGCTAGTATGGGTAAATGCGCTAAAAAAAAGGAATAGGCCAAAATACCATAAGTTAATATTCGCTCAGCGTGCAACTCATATTTTCACCTTTCGTTTAAAAGGTGGCTAAAGTAAATGGATCTTGAAATTTTAATTATTTCTACACACTTTGTAATTTGAATCAATAATAAAATAATTTCACACAAAAATATGTGGTCGTTTGAAACTGTAACACTAATCGGCTGTAACACTAAAGTGCATTATTAGTCATCTTTACGAACGTTTTTCGATTAATTAAAAAACAAACAAAATCTGCACTAGAATTTATTTGTTTTGTTTTCGTAAGCTTTTGAATGAATTTTCAATTCGTTTTTTTACATTAAATTGCATGCAATAAAATATGTTTTAATTTTCTAACAAATCAATATGAGAGATTTACCATTTTTATAAACATGAATGAAAAACATATGTATCTGTTAGAATAACTAATAAATACACGACGCAGTTGTAGTTTTTATTAAGGGATCACCGAAAAAGCTTATCTTAATATAAAGATAAAACTTGAAAACCGCTTGACCGATAAACACCAAACATGGGTTACATTTTACCTTACCCAGCCGGAAGGTTTCTCTTATGTTAAGTAACGACAAGTGACGCTGTTGTATAAAAAATGGAATTTTTTATTTATGGTACGAATACATTGCAAATTCATAAATGAAAAAAGGATCGCTGATGGATTAAGACGAGCTCAGTGGCAGCAGTTTTGAGATAATAACGCAAAACTACATGAGCTTCGGAGTCGAGGTACACATAGTTTCAAAACTTAGACACGAAAATTTTACAAAAAATTCGTCAAATTTTGGAAATCCTAAATTAGATTTTCTACGAGATTCAGAGATAAATTGGAAAATAATGCAAGATTTTAATAAAGATTAATAGAGTCGACAGAGGACTTTGTGCTAATGCTTTATCGCCCTTATACATGGTGCATTCAATCGATAATTGCGTGAAAAACGTCAATGCGAGACAGATAAAACGTTTCTTATTTCATTGAATATGGGTTCGATTCGTGCACAATGTCGAATTACTCTGGCTAGTGGATCGTATACGATTGCCACTGTATTCGTAGGAGGCCAGCAAACTGCCCTAATACCCACATCTTCAAAACTATAAGGCAGTTCTGAACGTCATTCATGCTGATGAAGTCGCAGCAGCTGTATCCAGCTATGGCGTGAATGTAGTGCTAGGGAACATCCCCCAGAGATTTCACTGGAGAAGAAGACGATACCTCGGCACAAAGTTGTCGTTACAACAACAACGCTACCTCAGAAGAAGTGCGTGCTTCTGGCTTAGATGAGATCTGGGTGGTTCGTATTGACGGAAGTTCTTCAACTGTCCGGCCAAGCCCAGGTCTCTTTGGACGCATCCAGTAAAAATGACGCAATTTATTCACCTGGATATCGAAGCAGATCCCCTGAAGACGAACAGGACTTTAAAACAAAATATGTTTTTGTTACACCAACAACTACAACACCTATTGAATTAGTAAACGGCCAATGGTCCGCCAAATTGCAAGAAACTAAAACGAGAAGAATCAATGAAGGAACCAATAACAATGTTGAAAGGCGAGGATGTTCCGTTCCCAACCAACTTGCCGTTCCAACTCCAAAATATGAAGACTCCGGTTCAAAATGCATTTCCAGTGAGGAATTGAGTCCATTGAATCCATAAATGCACGCAGTGCTCTCTATCTAAGACATGAGGCGATACAACAAAGGCTAACTTGGGACATGCAAAGCGGGCCGGCTTTGAAAGTTTAATATTTTTTGCCATTTTTTAAAACTGTCCTTAATATACCTTTTCGGTAGTAAATACTCGTATATCTCGAGAAATCAGTAGAGCCAGGTCGACACAACACAAGAAAGACGCGTGCGTCTACCTGTCAGTGTTGTGTCCGCTTTATCATCGCTGCCCTTTACTTTTACCGGTAATGCAAGTGAAAAAACGGTGTTTAACGGTAGGTTAAGCCTCAATAACTTGACTGATATTATGTATTCCCAAAATGTTTCTAGCACTTTGAAATACAACCGGTCAAGATGATATCATCGTGGACCCATTGCCAGTATATTTTTAGAGATCGGGTCGCTAGTCAATCTTCAGAAACTAGACGTGGTGCTGATTCAACAGATTCCCATTTGCAGTTTTAGTACGTGTGGATTTCGAAATCTAATACCGGCAAAGCGTCTAAAATGATGAGATAAATACGTATGTTCGCCGATTCAATATTTTGGAAATACCAAACGTAAAGTGATTTGAAAGTGGTTGAAAAATTAAACAATCCTTGAAGTAGTTTTTTGTATAAGTGTTTTGCTCTTGTGTACTGGCAAACAAAATCGTTCGTGAACCATTGGACATCCATTGAAACCCGGTGTATTGTATTTTGATACCAGCTCTAAGAGATTACTATCAAACCGATTGAACAGAGCATTTGACATTCAAGAAATTGCAGTAAACTGAAAAATACTCATTGCTTTACGAATTGGTTGTAATTTGGCATACTTAAGCGTTTCTAGAGCAAAGTCGTCTAATTTATCACAGTTAGAGCACATAAGCTGGCCCTTTATAAAGCCCAGTTCGCGACAATCTTGAGCCGTAAACTCCGCCAAGACAAATGGCTGAAACGAATCGGTGTTAAATTGTTGTTTAAGAGAACTAACAATACTCAATACTACTCACAATGTTTATCGCGGCCAATATTAAAACAAATTTCAACATTTTTACGAAAATCTTTTGCCCACGTCAATTTGTTATGAATTGTAGGATTACAGGGTCAGAGTTTAAAGCCGCATAGGGTGATAACAACGGCGTGCCGCCCTAGCGTTATTTAAGCGGGCTGCCAACTCAAAACAAAAAAAATCGTCATTTTTAGAAGAAAAAACGTCAAAGTTGTAATTTTTAAAATAACTTAAACCAAAAAGACCTGCCGAATTCGAGCTCATGTACAATAAAATCACATGACTAGACATAAAATCAATGGGTATAAAACGAAAAATATTAAAACAATTCATCGCTCCATTTCTGCATTGGGCAATTTTCAGAAATTTCAGTATATTCCTTGGAGCCAAGGAATATACTGGTAAAATTTGTCCAGTCATGAATGAATCACCCTGCATAATTTTTAATTTACTCCTGAATCACACAATGGCCGTGTTATTCAAAGTTTTTTCTACTAACAGATTTTTACTTACTCAAAACACTAATGCTAATTCAATTAAGCACTTGAGTTATCTTCTAAATTTTTATATAAATGTAATCGAAATATATTTCATACAAATGTACCATAAATTTCGCCCACTATAGGCCTCCAGAAAATTTAGAAGGACTACAGTGTATAAGTAGATCTTCTCTAATTAAGAGTTTAGGAAAAGTGGTAAAAAATAGACTAGAAGACGGAAAATTAAGCCCCTGAAGACAACCCTAAATACCTTACCTTTTAATAAAAGGTATGATAGGTACTGGCGCCTTCTGGCATCTTCCTGAAGAATGGTCGGCTAAGTGTTTTTTGTTCGTCCAATTTTTCGTCCTGGGAGCTGCACTTTCCGGAATGCCTGCTCCGAATACTGGTCCGAGCCGGGATCGAACAAAATCCTGAACCTTGGATCAGCTCGGTTTGTCAGAACCGTATACACCATCGTGCTACGTCTGTAACGTGTTATCGTTGCATGGAGTGAGTGTACTTCAGGGGCTGTTCAGGTCTGAACCACATCAGGGAGTATAGCGAAGCGGACTTTGTTGCCTCATGCTGTATCAACGAAGTAAGCAGTGGGTCTCTGTATTTTCGTCGTCGTCATCCAACTATGAGACCCCCCGCAGTCTGCCTCGCAACAGCATCTTACACCACAGATTGCTGTCGCCACCCCAGAGGGTGATTCAATTTTGAATTTTGCAATAGCCAAACCAACAAAACTCGTGAGGTAATAGAATTTATGAGTCGGAGAAACATCATGGTCGCTGCGATCCAAGAAACTAAGCTGAATGCCACCTGCAGCCTACACAGTTATGACGGATACAACGTGCTACGTAAGGATCAGAAGGGCATAGCTTTGGCAGAGCAAATTATTAGCTTTACGTTCTGCACAGTGAATGAAGACGCCCCCACGCGGACTATAGGCGATTGCCATAGCTCGCCAGACATAACTATGACATCTCCTGGCCTGATAAATGACGTCACCTGGCAACCCGTCATCTCATTTGATTCGGATCACCTTCCCATAATTCTCACCATTAACAGACCATCCGACTTTATAACCTCTGAACGCCGTACGTATCTCAATCAAAGAAATGCTGATTGGGATGCCTTTAGAGAAACCACCAATAATAATCTAGCCATTTCATCGGATGTTCGGGTAGCCGAGAAAACAGTTCCGGGCCATCATCAACACAGCAGCCGCTCTCCATATCCCTGCTGGTCAAATAACAGCAGACGAGCGTCATGACATTCGTCGCTCCCACCCTACTGACTGTAGAATTAGAGATCTTAGCTCTGAAATCAGTAGGTTGGCCAACGAATATAAGCAGAACAAATGGCTAGATCACTTCAAGCAGTGCAACTTGAGTTTCGGAATTGGTTAGCTGTGGACAACGGTCAAATCGCTCTTTAACTCTGGAAGGAAGGATGACCGATCAGCTGTCACGTTCGGTGATAGAACAATGACAGATCCGAAGCGGTGCACGACTGTTTATTAAACACCCAGAGAGTGATAAGACGAAAGGGTGAAAATTGCGTCGTATCCGCGCTCTCCGAGTCGAAGAGGCACCACCATAATTTACCGTTGGCGAAGTTGCCCATGTCATCTGCAGCGCATTCATTAAGATGGGTGGTAAACTACTCGATTATTTGTGTGCGCCAGTCATATGTAGAATTTGGAGACAGAAAGTCAAAGCCTCGTTGAGTTAAATCCTCTGCACACGCTACAGCTGTGCGCGATAAGCTCAAAAGTCGGACATATGTCCTAAAGTCACTTGCCGGCAATACTTGGAGAGCCGACAAAGAATCCTTGTTGACCTCTTACAAAGCGATAGGTCGGTCTGTGACGAATTTCCTGTTGCCTAAGCAGTACCTGCTGGGGCGTTTTCGCGGTAGTCATCCTAACCACCATCTTTTTGACAGGTTGCCTCCGCCCAGGCAGATCCAGTAGGATCTTCATAATCTAGAGAGAGAGAGAGAGGTCCAGCGGTACAAGAGAGAGCCTTAAGATCATCGAAACTATAAGGCAGGTCTGAACAACATTCACGCTGATGAAGTCACAGCAGCAGTATTCAGCTACAGTGTGAATGTAGTGCTAGGGGAACATCCCCCGGAGATTTCACCTGTGGAGAAAGTACTACCTCGGCAGACGCGAATGGTTCTGGCTCGGCTGAAATCTGGATGGTGCAGCCGCCTCAAATCTTTTTGGGCACGAATTGATGCTAACGTTCCGGACGTCTGTCACGCCTGCCAGCAGGAGCTACATGACGTGCTGCACATTTTCAACTGTTCGGCCAAGCCCACTGAGCTGACCCCAAAAGGCGTGTTTTCTCCACCTGGATATCGAATCAGATCCCCTAAATTAGTGTAATATCAATCTTTTCCTTATCTTTATCAATCTTAATAATTAAACCACTCTTGTTTTGGCAGCACGCATACAAATGCTCTTCCAGGGATGCGGACCGAACCCGAAACGGTTTGAAGCGAACCATATCACATATCTTTGTCTATGATCCGAGCCGTAAACCAAACCGCTGCCAGAATATTGTTTGGTTCACAACAAAAAAAATCATAACATCGAATGAATATTTTTTACATGGATTTCGCATATACATATGTAAGTATGTGCCTGTTAATTATTATTTTATAAATGCATCTAACTCGTTTTTAGTTATTATGTACTACTACCTTTTTTGTTTATAATAAAAAAGATTTACATCAACAAATTTTTCTATGGTTTTTGAAGCAGAAACGCGGTTCAAGAGAACCTAAAATCCATTTTAAAGCCGAAGCACTGGTTCGGATCTGCTCTGAACCGAACCAATACGAATTTTAAAGTGGCGCATCCCAGTGGCCTTCATCTTCGCTACGTGTTTCAAGGGGGAACTTAAAAATAAGAATTGTTTTTTTTTCAGTTTAATTTTATTTTTACTTGTTTTGTGTAGATAAGATAGATTTCCAGTAGAATTTAATTTCATACATAAGTGTGAAATGTCTATATGGCATACAATTATTCAATGTATTGATTTAAGGTTTTACCAATTAACATCTTCTATACATACGAGTTTTAAATCAATGATTTCAGCATACAGGAAACTAGTTCATCGTTGTTTTTTGGTTGTCGTGGTGTCTGTAAAAATAATAGAAATAAATATGTATTATATACAGATAACATCATACCTTGAAGTTGGACTCTTTTGAAATGAGTATTTTAAAATACACTCTTAATCACGGACAATTTTTAATATTGAGTCGCCATACAAAATAAAAACTTGGCTCGCTTCACTTAGAACGGCTCATTTTGTGCAAGAACGTCACAATCCGAAAAGAAAAATGCGGTTCGAGTAAACTGTTCTAACTTTAGTTGCTATTATAGCTGCATTTTTATGGTACAGTTTTGAGTTGACATTAGCTATTTATACATTTTTAATTTGCTATCCCACTTTACTCGTGCGTCATTTATTAACAGACCTTCAATGTAATAAATTTAATTTCAAAAAGAAAACTAATTCATCATATAATATGTATCGAGAATATCATAACTCAATACTCGCCGTTTAGGCTAACTCGCAAGTAAACTAAAAAAAATTATTAAAGATCCGAAGCTTGTATTACTTAAATGACTCGCTGCTACAACCTTCTAACATTATGGTGAAAGTAAGATTCTCAAAATTGTTGTAAACGGCTACTGCGTCGTTTTAAACGCCCCAATAGTCATTTCTCACCTAGCAAATAGTTCTGTTACCGGAACAGGCTTTGGTCTAATGACAGGATGGCCAGTGACACTTTCAGGGACGTGATCGTTGGAAACATTCGGAATTTCGGGACTATGCTTCACAAGAGGAAGGTGTGCTTGATATTCGTGAGCGTGATTGGGTTGTGTTGAATGGTGTACACTTGGCGATTTGTGGCCAGGATTTGCCCCAGATAAATCCTCCATTTGTCCTTCTTTATCTTGTATTTTTTGATGATTTGGTTCTTCTTTTGCTGCATCCTTATTTACATCGCTTATTTCCTTCAATTCCTCTTCATCTCTTTCTTTGTCCGTTGTTTCAGGATGTTTATGTTTAGCTACTAATGGGACGGGAATATCGCGCTTAGTTTGTGGTTTCTGGAGTTCATCCATAGACAAATTCTCTTCTTGGTTGAGTTTATGCACATCTTCTGGTGTTATCCGTTGCTCTCGTCGACTTCGCTTCGGCGTTGACCGAATGACAGCTGATGGAGTTGTTTCCTGTGTTTCGTGTTTTTTTGGATTACTTTCGTGGCCATTTTTATGGTCGCGTTTTGTTATGTGATGAAATGGTACATCCGGCAGTGCGGTTGGATACAAGGGCTTGTTAGTTTCCCGTTTATATTTTGCAATTTCATTAATGTCAGAGATTACGAATATTTTATCCAGTGGTTTTGATTCAATTAATACACTTGGATTTATAGGAGTAGGATGGTCCAAGGGAGAAGGAGCTGCAAAGCAGACGGCAGTCAAAGCGACAAGAGCCTAAAACATGGTTTTCAAATAAATCTGCAGTTTTCAGGTTATAGTATAAACTTACTAATATTTTCATAGTATTCGACACTTGCTAACACCACGGACGCTTGATCAATAACTAAATGAATATTGAGAAGCACAGATATTTTATAGATTTGGTCACGAATCTACAGTTGAAACCTTTTTTTTAGCAAACCTCTTCGTAAAGCGGTGCTAATTAATATTAACAACAACAGATGCATACAGCAATTGGTCATGTATCTATTTTATTTGTAGGTGTTTCAATGTGTTAAGAAATTCCAAACGTAATCGTTTTATACATACAATACAATGCCATGCGATCGGGTTATAACATCGCGAATATACTTGTTTCAATATGGCCTCCCTCGCAATTGAGGAACATCTCAGATACATAGATTTTTTACGGCTTCGAAAAAAGGACATTGATAGTCAGTTTTCAGTTGTTGGGTAAATATGATGTGATAATTGTCCTTTCGTCCCGTCCAAAAGTCAAAATTAAGAAAACCATTTTTGTTTCCCCTTAATTTGTATCCCCCTTTTTTTATAACCTTAAGTTAGATGTAACTACCTGTTTTAGATGCCACTTTGCGTGAAGTGTGATTTCTAAGACTGTAAGTTAGCTTTAACGGAGCCTTTTGAAAATGGTGATCAGTAGGCAGTACAGTCCAGGGATGATGATGTACGTTATATATTATAGAACATATCAATCGGTTTTACATATCGATTGATTCCGACTTAACACTGAATCTTTATTTATGCCAAATAGGGTTGTTTGATTGGTGGTCGATTATTAAGCGAGTAAGTGGTCGCTGCGGAGACAACTACAAAACTTTGCAAAAAAAACTAAACATTTATTTGTTAACAAGAACTGACTTAATGTATACATCATACAATAATGTATACATCATACAATGATTTGAAAATAACCTAAAGAATAAAGAATAATTCTCCAAAAACTTTTAAATTATCAAAGCAAACGGTTTATGACGCTAATTGCATTTTGGAAACAAAAATATTTGTGTAAATAATACGGCCAGATTTCTTGGAAAAATTAGTTAAACATTGGTCTGATCGAATGGAACATGTAGCTGCGGCTAACATATGCCGGAAATAATAATTAAAAAATAAATGCCTGAAAGTATCTACCAGATTGCAACGTGATTAAATACCCACATATAAAAATGGTAAATTCGCCAAGGGGGAAATTTCAGGATCCTAGGTTGTAGTTGTAGCGGCACACGTAGTGCCAGGGTGACTGACCTTGGCCGAAGATTGGAGCTTCAGGTCAATCCGGTACATAGAGCCTGCTGTGGCGGATAGGAGGGTCCTATTTTGATTCGTTTGACCGCTATCTTGCCTTTAGCATACACACGGACGGACGTGGCTAGATCGTCTTAGACTTTTGCGACTATAAATACTATATGTATATACTATAGGGTCTCCGACAAATTATTAAATATACCATTCCCCCTTTGGTGGAGGGTAAAAAAATTTGACCGCTATCTTGCTTTCAACAGACATACGGACGGAAATGGCTAGATAGTCTTAGACATTTAAGACGATCAATAATATAAAGACTTTATAGGTTTGTGGTGCTGCCAACGGAATAACAAATTTAATATACCATACACCCTTCGGTGGAGGATGCAAAAATCTCATTCCAACAATATTTTAGTCTTGTATTTTCGTTTTAAGTTCTCAAGATCTTAAACTCACTATATTCAGTAAGGCTGAGCCTTTTGTTGCTTTAACATTTAAACGTCTTTTAGGAATTTCCAAAAGAGAAATTTCTTGAGAGTTCCTTAAAGGATTGAAGTAAATGTTGTTTCGTCGTTTTTTTGTAAAATTTACCATGTTGTTTTCTACTGTAGGCTTAATATTAATTTTTATTTCACATAAATCCACACAAAATTAGGATGCTTTACACGTTTTACAAAAAAAATGGTTATCAAAAATATATTTTTTTAATTCCCCCGCTTGAGTGAAATTATAGAAACGAGAATTTTCGGGCCACAACTGTAAATATCTACCTACAATTTCTACAAAAAGTAAAAGATTTATGTCTGCTCCTTTTCTTCACAAAAACCATCTGTAACACGTCTACAAGATTTATCTCCTATTTGGAGATTTCGAATACGAAGTATTGGAATAAAAGAAAATGGTTGCCATTGGCAAGAACGCGATAAGAATGGGTAAATCACAAGTACAGCGGCGAACTACGACTGAAAAGATTTAATCTTTACTTTTTACTGCATCCTTCCTTTAAGGTTACTAGGAAGGGTACCCAAAACTTTTTACATACTCTTAATTTGTTTTTCAAAAAGCTAACGTTGAATTTAATTTCGCAACCTCAACTCAGACCAGTCGTTAATTTGTATAAAATCAATTGAAGTTTTAGTTTTATGTGTCTTTTGTAGATTTCATACCACAGTGCGTCGTGATTTCATACCACAGAGCGTAATAAATTGTCACGTCCGATCTGTCTAAAAAGAAGAAAACAAAACTTCTAAATGATTGATATACAATACATATGCTATAAAAACTTACGTAAGTTGGAGCTTAAGATCATTACGAACTATTTATCATATACATATGTGACAGCGCATAGAGAAAGGGACCTAAGGGTAAACAAAATCAATTTTCACTTTTTTTTTTGGTGTGGACAACATCTGAGCATCGAATGAGAACGATCCCATGCCCCAAAAGTGTTCCCTTCCAGAGATATGCGCGTTTTATGAAAGTGATGGTACACCAAAGATACACGTATTTAAATCTTTAAAATGGCTCTCCTGAACAAAACTGGTTTTTACCCTTAGGTCCCTTTCTATTTTGCGCGTCACATATATCGATTTTGTTAGCACCGTTTCATACGACCGAAAATTAAATTCAAGTCTTCTCCCAAATTTTGTTTCCATTGCAGTTTCATTCTTCCTGTCTTCCCATCCGAATGTAATTTTTCTCTGACGCGTTTCTAGCTATATCATCCACAACTAAGAATATATTTTAATGAGGATAAACGGCCTCTATGCTCTCTGCAGTCCATCAAGCGCCGATTCATTTATTTTTACCAGTTACCCATATTTTAACAGATCACATATAACATAAGTATGCTATAGAGCTTGCGAGAGACTTTATTCAATCGCTGTTTGCTTGTCCCAAGTACATACACGTCGCTTAAACTCACAACAAAAAACTTCAAAACACCCTTCTTGAGCACTTACTGAAAAATAGCCAACCCCATTTATTTATGAAAACATTAAAACATTTATTTTATTTTAATATTTAAAGATTGCCACTTCTATTGCTTCTGACCACTTCATTGTCAAAAAAAGTCACTTGTTTTGAAAATCGAGACTGGCTGGAATTCGTCATCTTTCATATTAGAAGTCATTGGTGATTCTTCATTATCCGTCGCTGGAGGTCCTGACATTGCTTTTGCCAGCAAGCCTTTCAAGCTGTAATCGGTGACATTTAACTCCGCCTCAGCCAAGTCCAACGATTTTTCAACTTCATCGACATTGTGGTCAACAATTTCTATGAATTGATGTAATTTATCGATATGTTGCTTGAGATCGTTAAAATAAGGAGTAAACGCTAAAACACTGTTTGCATATTGGTCCATGATAATGTTTGATTCGCCTTTAACCTGCAAATGTAAGTAATTTCAGTATTACATATACTTATACAAAATATATGTACTTTAGTTAAATTAAAAACACAGCGGTTTTCTGAAGACCTTCTTAAAATTTACAGTTACTATACTTATACTTACTATACTTATATAAACAACTTGCAAACAAGGGCTCTATAGAAATCAAGGTCGGGATGTTTCTTAAAACGTTCAAATTGACAATATGAACTTCTATTTCTAGAGGAGAAGCAGTTATGTTTATAAAAGGAAAACGCTTTTTAGATGTCTTTTTGCAGAGGGGTTTCAGAACTGTGTATGTGAGACTTTTTAAGAATTTCATGCAAGTTTTATGGCGCATTTGTAAAACAATTTAAAATTCGCTGGTAGGTCTGTCGTCATAGAAGGAGGCATATTTATTGACTTAGCGTTTATATCACCAAGCGAAGATGTAGTTTTTGGAGCGAACACAATCCACAAGTACTAAGCGTTTCTGCATAGACACGTGTTGATTTTTTTAAGATGGCATCTCGGATAGAGACCTATGGACCTTTACATTTCTGCGCCAAGCTGTTGTGCAGAAATGTAAAGACAACATTTGGTGACTGCTTCAACTTACTGATGGTGTTTTTCTAGGCGGCCGTACGTATCGTACCATGCCACTTAAGACCACACGATTATTTCTCTAAGGCAACGTCAAGACACTTTTTAACGGTAAGAAGCCTACCACTTTGAACGAACACCAGGCTAAAAGTTGAGATTCTTTTATCTAACTAACGCCGCACATATTGACCTGAGCCATAATAAATTGGACGGACCGTATTAATTAACGCAGCGTACAATTATAATTATCTGAGTCCTCATACATTTGTATTCATAAAGTAGTCACAGATATGAGTGATTTCAAAACTTTCACATTGTTATTAACGAGAAACACATAGGAATTAAGGAAAATTGCTAAAATGCCAGGATGCACTAATAAACATCAACTATGTAGCGCAATAATTCTTCATTGTTTTCTTGCAGGGCCGTGGAATCGGAGCATTATGAATTTGCCCGAAGTCGAAGCAGGAGTCAACAAATTTGCATGTGTGTGAAGATAAATTCCGAATTTAACTAGCAAAAACGAATGAACAGAGTAATGTTAAATATTTAAGATTACTATATGTGACAGCGCATAGAGATAGGAACCTAAGGGTAAAAAAATCAATTTTCATTTTTTTGTCTTTTTTTTGATGTGGACAACATCTGAGCATCGAATGAGACCGATCCCATGCCCCAAAAGAGTTCCCTCCCAGAGATATGCGCGTTTTAGGAAAATGGTGGTACACCAAAGATATACGTTTTTAAATCTTTAAAATGGCTCTCCTGAACAAAACTGGTTTTTACCCTAAGATCCCTTTCTATTTTGCGCGTCACATATAAAGACTATTTCTGAGATATCAATAACGGAAAAAGAGTTTAATTTCATAAAATAAGTAAGATCTATACAAAATTAAGATAAAACTAGAATAATAGACAGTGTTTCCTGCTAAATAAGGTAAATTTTTTGATAAACAAAAATGTATGTTGTGGTAAATTTCTTTTTTGTATATGATGGCTTGAAATTCATACTAGGAGTAGCTCCTTGGCTGCTCTCCTTGTTTTTTTTAATCACAATATCCTAAAACAATTTAGTATTTATTTTTAACTTCGGGTTAAAATTAAATTCCGTTTGTGAGTATAGCCACTGGGAGCAAACGGGGAGGTATGCTGGCTTGAAATTTTAAACAGGTGTAGCTCCTTGGCTGCTATCCTCGTTTCTGTTATCAGAATATCCTGAAACAATTAGTATTCATTAGTAAAGCGACCAATTACAAACATTTCTTTTTATACGACAAAAGGTTAATTATTGGAGCATTCCAACGGAGCAATGTTAAAAGCCAAGCAAAAAAACAGAGCTATTCTAAGTTATCTTAAAAGAATCTACAAGAAGTTAAATTTCTGTTCAGATAGTCTTATTACGAGAATGATCCTTTTATGCGGCACTTAAGGCCCTCTGAATGAGGGTAAAACTTCACAGAAAAGAACAGTCATATCGATATAGTCTCAGAGCGTGTCTTCAAACATTTTGAATCATTTGGGATACATAACGCACACTGGGAGACAAAATAAATTAAATATCTTACTCTTTTCATTTTTAATTTAAATTTCTTTTCTGTGTAGTGAAATTGTAGGTTATTATGAGAAGGCCTTCTCGCTGGGCACATTTATAGTAATAATTTATTATACTTACATTGGCTAATAAGGATTCCAATTCGTCAAGTCGTGTTAACATGTCCTCAATATTCATACAGATAGGATTAATCTGGAAATATTTTTAAGTACTTTTAGTATGTCAAAATAAATATTAAGGGCTGAGTCTAAAGCATTAGCTGTTTGTACAGATAAAAAGGTCTTGAGACCATTTCCATTTAAAAATTCATTTTCAAATAAAAGAATCCGTTGTCAAAGCAAATGAGACTTTTTTCTACCAAAAAAATACTTTAAATGAAACTATTTTCAAAACAAGTGAAATCTGGTTAAATTGAATGAACTCATGATACAATACCATGTTTTTTTACCATGAATGGCAGTTTGCGAAATGAAATTAAACATTTAGATAGAAAATAACAAACAGTTATGCGATTTTAAAGCTATGGAAATAGATTTGTATATGTCCGAATTATTTTGAAACATGTAAATACGTCGTGAAGTTCGTTTGACCGCTAGCGATATCAGTACAAATAGGGAAGTGAAATAAACAAAAACTTTTTTCAACCAAAATCAGGAGCAAGATTTTTAAGTTTTGTGAGTGTGTATGTGTTTTTCTGAAAAAGGTCAAAAGGGTAAAAAAATATCGCGATATTTTTTTGGCATAGACGCATTAAACCATGTTGGGCCCAAAAACCGTCATTTTACTTCGGGGACATCTGGCTATCCAGAAACAGTAAATTTTCGGCAAAAGTCCAGCTTATGTACCCATAAAACACAAAAGAGAGGATCGTGAAAAAAATCGTGCTTCTTTTACCTCGGGGACATTTGGCTATCCAGAAACAGCGAATTTTCGGCAAAAGTCCAGTTCATGTACCCATAAAACACAAAAGAGAGGATCGTGAAAAAAAAATTGTCGAACCGAACCAAAAAATATGTTCGGTGACCCAAGTCGGCACTCGGTCACCTTAAATTGTACTATACATTTGGGGCGTTATACCTTGGGATGCGCCTAAGTACCCTAGGGCGCCGCTTGAGTAAGAGGGCAATTGGCCTACTTATCTATGGGGCTGCCCCTACAGAAATAAACAAGCCATCGCCTTTAAAATGAAACAGGCGGCACAAAAATAGTGGAGCGGTTATGTGGTCTTTATTAAACATACTTTTTTCGGATCACACACATTTTCCATTTCATCGCTAAGCTGACCTCCTTTTCCAAGCTGACACTTTGTAAAATTTTTCCATAATCTCGTGCTGCCTTATCCATGTTTAGAATAGTTTTGAAAAAATGACAAATTGTTTTTACACGAAAACACGAAAGTTATTTTTTCTAGTGTTCGTTGACTCGATTTCGATTTAATTTAAATCCATTATAAATTTTAAAGTCGATTGTTTAGTTAAAAAACGATACTTAGAAAAATTCTCGTTGTTTTTCTCAAAGACGATAAACAGTAAGAGGGACGAATGCTTCTTCTTTGCAATGCCATAGAAAATCAGCACTGATTGTGATAAAACGAAGGTCGTCTTTGATTTGGGCAAGGTCCCCTTTTTGTAATTCCTATTTTGGGGGAAATTTAGAAATATAGTTTAAGTATGTATTAATGATAAGTTGCAGTCCACTGCAACTTCAAAATTTGTATTATTTAGATAATTTTAGATAAGTATTTGCATATACGCTAGAAGTTAGAATTAGCATTAGTCGAAAGATGTATTAGTATAAGATATGGAATAATAAATTGAAATCAAAATCGAAAAAAAATCGATTTGGGCAAGGTCAATAAATTGTACAAGATGGTAAATTTGAGATTTATAGAGAAATAAAAAAACAGAAATGTGTAAAAATCATTTTGGGAATGTGCTTTTTTTGTTAATAGTGTGCGAATTTAGTGTTTTGTGTTTAAATTTTGACTTTATAGCGTTCTAGTGATTGTATACAAACTTTTTTAGCTAAGAAATATAATTTTACCCTTGGGTATTAAAAAGGCCCACGCAGATGTCTCAAGTGTGGGGACGAGAATGGATGTCAACGGAATTGTAGGACTGTAAATGAAGCTATTTTTATTCTGAACGCTCAGCCATATACGCGTTGCCATTTAAAACCGTAAGTAAGCGGGGTCTTTTAAGAAACCGTGTGGTGTATTTTTCGAAACAGAAGCGTTTTTCAAAAAAAGCTTCAGTGTGCCCGGACCTTTAGGGCCCCCGCAGACTGCAGACTTTTTATCGGCCGATAGTTTGGTCGGCTTCTTAATCAGTATGGTTACAATCAGTTACAAACTATTTCGAGAATAGTTGACCGACTGTTGGATAGTCTGCGCCCTGTTCACCAAACAAACTGTTTAGTTGGCTCGGTGTGCGCACTTTCAGCCCAACCCGACTAAACTATCGGCCGATAAAAAGTCTGCAGTCTGCGGGGGCCCTTAATGTCAAGAACAGTTGCTTTTTCTACGACAGCGTCGATAAATACCCTGGCAGAAGTCTCACCAAAAATCCTACAGTACAAAAATAAAAAGAAAATAAATATTTCCTGTGTTTTTTTCTTCTTTTTTTGTTTCTTCTGTAGCGAATTTTCTTCATGATCTGCAGTGGTTAACGAAGGGTAAGGTTTTTTTATGTACATTTCACCGTAACGTGTTTTGGGTAGAACACGTTGGCGACACTGCTTCTTGGCCTCACATACTAAATTTTACAAAAGATGCGCACGATGCGTTCGTTGTGTTGGCATTGGGTTTTCTTGCCAGTATTTTTTCATCATTGCTGGCCGCTGTTTACTATTTCATCTGCTACAAAAAATCAAAAATTCAACATTACAACATAAATATACTAAGAAGAATTAAAAACTTTGAACAATGAGCAATTACCGTGGCATTGGAGGTGGTGGATATCCATATAAATCCTCATCTAGTCGTGGCACGGTAGGGGCTGCTGCTATGAATGCAGTTCCACCACCTTCATCATTGAGCCGTTCTGTATCCAAAGCTGGTACCTCTAAACATGGATATTCTACGCTTGAGTCCATTAGCCAATTTACCAATTCACAAAACTACATTGGAAAACGCAAGGCGTGTACTGAAGATGATTACTTCGACGATGACGATGAACAGACACCATCACAACCTTACATACCGGCTCCTGGTTCACCTGGCCAGACGGCACGTGCACAAGATAGTGATTCAGAAGAAGATCCTCTGGACCAATTTATGGCCGGATTGGAGCGTCAGGTGGAGAAGGAAAAGGGACATAAGGAACAGAATCCTGTGTCAGCAGCCACAGCAGTAACAGTTCAGCAGAAAGGTGTTCGTGGTGACATTGATGAAGAGGATAACGAGGAGAGTTATTATCGCTATATGGAAGAAAATCCACAAGCCGGGTTAAGAGATGATGGCTCTGATGTTGAAATCGATTATGACGAAGATGGCAATCCCATTGCACCCCCCAAAAAGAAAGATATTGACCCCTTACCGCCCGTTTACCACTCCCAGATAGACTATGAGCCATTTGAAAAAAACTTTTATACACCGCATGATGACATTACTAATCTCAATGAGGACCAGGTGCGAGACTTGCGCAAGACGCTGGGCGTAAGAGTCACCGGACCTGAACCACCCAAACCGGTTACTTCCTTTGGTCATTTTGGCTTTGATGAATCCCTGATGAAAGCCGTACGAAAAGCAGAATATACACAACCCACACCCATTCAGGCGCAATCTATTCCTGCCGCTTTAGGGGGACGTGATATCATTGGTATAGCCAAGACGGGTTCAGGTAAAACAGCTGCTTTCATTTGGCCAATGTTAGTTCATATAATGGACCAACGCGAACTGAAGCCAGGTGATGGTCCTATTGGCCTCATATTGGCTCCGACACGTGAATTGTCTCTCCAAATTTACAACGAAGCTAAGAAATTTGGAAAAGTGTACAGCATAAATGTGGTATGTTGCTATGGTGGTGGATCTAAATGGGAACAAAGCAAAGCTCTGGAACAAGGTGCAGAAATTGTAGTGGCCACTCCCGGTCGCATGATAGATATGGTGAAAATGAAAGCAACTAATTTGCGTAGAGTCACATTCTTAGTTCTCGATGAAGCCGACAGAATGTTTCATATGGGATTCGAACCGCAGGTAAATATGCATTTGCTACTCAAATTAGTCATTGATGGTTTGATAGAAACGTTTGTGTGAAATGTATACAAAACTGGCGATGAAACGTTTTAATTTTCATGGGCAACAAAAAATAATCGGTTTCAATTTATTAAATGAATAAGTTGTCGCCAAGGCGATAAATTAAAAGTTATTTTTGAATAACTTTTAACCAAAAACTATAAAATCTAAACAAGATTTGCAAGCAAATTGTCAATAGCTTTTTGTAAACTTAATCATTTTTAAATTCTTGTGAGCAAGTTGCCATTAGAGCACGGTCAGTGTTTCCGAGCCGATCGGTAAAATAAGCATCGAATCCTTATCTTTTAGGCGTTATAGGTTATAATACCGTTTTCTACGAGGGCAGATAAATAATTCCTCGTCCCCATTATGTCTCAGAGTCATTGAAAATAGGGTCCGTCGGATAGGGGTATGCCACCGATATGGCCGATATTTTGTTTCGTACATTATTGTCGTAGATCTTTCTGTCGTTATAAGAAATACTGAGATAATTCTCTGAAAACTTCTTGCTTAACGACAATTAACGACATTGAGCCCCCATTATGGTTTAGAGTCATTGAAAATAGTCGGTTAGGGGTATGCCACCGTAATGGTTGATCTTTTGTGTCGTACATAATTGTCGTAGATCTTTTTATCATTACGAGTATAAGAAATACTAGGATAATTATCTGAAATTTTTTTTGCTTTATTTACAATCAACATCGTCCGTTTTAGTTGGACCAGCCTTTATTAGAACGATAACATTTTAAACACTCAGGTTCACATTCATAAACATTTCTGTGCTTTTCACAAATAATCGCTTAAGTTCGTTTTTGGGGATTTTGAGTTAATTACGCCAAAGAGCTACATTTTTCACAGGCTTATCATTAATCTAAACTTTTTTAAGTTTTTCTATTAAAAATTGCTATACCTGTATCCGCTTTTGATAACTGAGCTCTCTTTGTGTTTTGAATGAGGACTCAGTTCTTAAGCTGTTCGTCAAAAAAAAACCTGTTTGCTAGTACGATCCTTCGATTAATTTCAGTGCTGACATCGTTCTTTTGGTTTATTGTATACGTACCACTCCCTATACTACATCGGCGTTGCAATTGCTGATCAACCCGATCTCGTCTTGTCTCCCTATACTACATCTCGTCGTCTCGTCTCCCTATATTACATCGAAGTTGCAATTGCTGGTCAAACCGATCTCGTCTTTTTTTTTGTCTGGCGCCTATCTTGCAGTTGTTTTATAGTTGATAAAGAGGTGGTATGTATTGATTTGCTGCACGTGGAAATTTCCCACGATTTAACGCTGTGTAAAGATTTGATCGATTCGGTCTGAGGTCGCAATGAAAGGGTTGGATCAGGTCGGCAATTGGGGCATGCGTTTGGTTCTTCTTGCTAATGAAAGCAGGTCGCCTCGTCCAGTCTAAAACAGCTCCGCTGGTATTCCGTCGGCTTCTGCAGTTTGTTGTTTTTGAACCCGGTGTTGAAACTGTTTCTAGGTCGGGTGGACACTCAACCTTCCATCTTCCATCATTGGCTTTTTGTTGTCATCGGCAAGGTTTCAGCCGCTATAAATTGGTTTTACCCTTGTTGATACAATTTTCTGCAGTAATTTCGATGATTAGGCATTCGCTGTGAGCTCATTCAGACGTCTGTCTAGCTTTCCCTTGATGTTGGGGCGTACAACGTTTGCGGCGGGTGTTTAGTGAAAATGATTTTTTTGGAAACCGTGTTTTAAAAACCGAATGCCATTTTTTTTAAGTAAAAAACATTCCGGTTTTAGCCTTTTGCCTATGAATGGAAACTATTTTTCCAGTAAAATATGATGTGATTGACTCCATTTATAGATTGCATTAATATCAATTGTTACAAAAGAGGTTTGTTTATATCTAAAATAAGCTAATGTTTGAAAATAACGTTATGTTTAAAATTGTGAGAAAATTTCATTGTTTGAAACCATGCCTGACCATGCTAAGGGTCCGGCACTAGAGTCCGCCAAATTTAGACGGAAACTATCCACCCGTCTAAGATTAGTTGTTTTATATTTATTTTTTATTAATTATTATGGTTGTTCTAGTGCTTCGAGAAAAAAAATCGGGAGGGACGTTTGTACTCGGGCTATATCTAAACTTGGAACGGTATAAACTATTTTTATCTGGGCTAGTTACTGATCGATCGTAATAAGCAGTGCCAAATTTTATGGAGATTAAATGTAATTTGTGGCATTAGAGCTAACTTCATAAAATAGTTTAAACATATGTGTAGGAAATTTTCTTTGTTTTTACATAAAAGTATAACAAAAAAAACCGAAAAAACGACAGCTAAACTTCGGTTAACATGTCCAGTTTTAACTAGTTCTGAAAAACTGACTTTCGGGGTTTTGACATAAAAACTGGAACGTCGGTTTTCGATTTTAGTCACTCTAATCGACATCTTTTTAATAAGCACAAAATGGTAAGTATTACTCTAAACATTCTTGCATTAAAACATACTTTGCTCAACATTTCAGTAAGGACCAAAAGGGATACTTGTTTATAATCAGCAAGCTGTACACGAAATACATAAAATAAAACGGCTAATACTTAGTTGGGACATAAATACTGTTACAACATGGAACATACCCATTTCAATAGTAGAACCGAACATACCCCGTTAATGTCATATGGGTTTTGAAAGCTAACCTCAATAGCGTTAGTCTGTAACGGGATTTTAAAATTGTTTCAACTTTCATCATGGAGTGGTCAGATAACGAGAACCGTATCGCTGCAATAGCGCTTTTCAAGTGTTAAATGAAAAAAAGCGATATTTTCAAAACGCTCCGGCCACTAGTGATTAGTCGCATGTTCGTCTGCCGATGCATAAAACTGTTTGAGGAGACTGGAGATGTAAAAGACCGCCACCGGTAGGGTCGCCCCCGCTCTGTTTGAACACCGCATGTCATCAAAGCCGTTAAATCAAGAATTCACAGAAATCCACTCCGAAAACAAAATCATGGCCCTTGAGATGAATATCACGCAAAAAAAGTCCATGAGTCGAATTATTTAAAAAGACTTGGGACTTGGGGCTTTCAAACGACGTACCGGACATTTATTGACTGCAGCTTTAAAAAAATGATAGGATTGAAAAATGCAAACGTCTTTTGGTGATGCACGCTGATAACTTGAACAAAAAAATTTTGTTCACCGGTGAACATTTTTTTACCGTTCAGGAAAAATTTAACAAGTAAAATGATAGAGTGTATGCGCGGTCATCTAAGGAAGCATCTGAACTGATCCCAAGGGTAAAAAGGGTCATCGCCTAGCTTCAGTCATGGTTTGGTGAGGTGTCTCTTACGATGGGGTCACTGACCTGCATTTCTGCGAAAATGGTGTCAAAACATCGGCCAAAGTTTACCAAGAAACCGTTTTGGAAGCTGTTGTAAAGCCTCTTAACAATTCCCTGTTCCAAAACCAGCCATGGACTTTCCCTGTTCCAAAACCAGCCATAGACTTTCCCTGTTCCAAAACCAGCCATGGTTTTTAGAGGACAAAGTTTGTCACAAAAGATACCCCAACATTGGATCCCTCAGACTGCTCTGGTTCGAGCTGTGGCCAATTTTCCAATGGACGAGGTTCGTGCAGCTATTGACGATTGGCCAGTGGGACTTAAGGCGTGTGTAAAGGCAAAAGGCGGACATTTCGAATAAGTAGATTCTTTTTGGATACAATATACATCAATAAATATATTCAAAAATATTTGGTCCAAAAACATTCAGTACTTTTTATTTTACAGCATAAAATGTGTGTAACAGTATTTATGTCCCTACAAAGTATATTTAAAATCGAATCTTTTGCATAACTTTCATTTACAATTTCAAAAAATCTAGCGCTGAAAAAAGTAAGATGTTCCCTGGATTACTTATGCGATGGTCGCGTAAACAATGCACGGTTGATCATCGCGGTCACATTATTTTAAAAATAAAGAAAGAAAAACAATACTTTAAATACATTCATAGTAACAAATAAATATTTCATTTGTTTGTTAAAACATACATTTAATAAATATTTTATTTCTTTGTATTATACAAAACCTATTAATGTGTAACCATTTAAGGAGCGTAATTATTTTTTTCTAACTTAGAAAATCAATTCATGTAGATATACGCAATTTTTGCATATAAGGATATTTTAAGGCCCTTATTTTTTTATTGCATTTTGGGAATCCTTAAGTAATTTGCTTTTGTCGGAGTACTCACACTAATATGCAAGTTCACGGAATCATTTCCAAGGCCCTGAGAGCACCCTGACTTATACACATGGATCACAAAATATTTAACTTTGTGCCTCGTATTGTTAAGCACATTTTAAATTACAAAAAAAATCGCTGTATCTCAAAAACTAAAAGAGATTGGAAAAAACTGAGCGACGAATTGACATTGTTTAAAAAAGAGGTGCTAATTTGTTTTCTCAAAACCTCTCCAGGCGCAATGTAAACATTTGGTAACTTGCACACACCAGCTGCACCAATACCAAGGATTTGTTGACACGAGGCTTAAGTCATTCTTATACTACGACCTAGACGAACTTTTAAGCAATTTGTTTATTCTGAGTAGAAAATGGAAGGTGGGGGTAGTCGAGTACTGCCATCTGTTTGAGTATAAAGAGTGGATCAAATAAGTGGAGCACATTTTATAAAGATGCTTGCCCCTCCAGATAATTTGGCTTAGTTACCAGTGGAAGTCTTTCATGAAGATATGAAAGAGTTATCCTACTGCAAGATGTAAGATCAGTTGAGTTGTACAGGGTGGGCCAATAGTTACTATGGAGTTAAAAACTTAAATTTACTTTAACTTCTTCGTTTAATTATTTTTTTCTCAGATTATATAGGGTGATCCATCTAGATTTTTGCAGAACAAAAAATATAAAAATTCAAATCAAGTGTGGAATCTTTATTGGTAATTTGAAAGGACATTTTTTGGCATTTATTTTTTGTTTATAATTTCTTCAAATGTTGGCCGCAACTACGCCTCAGGGTTTTCACTCGACCTAGGCGGCCAACTCACCTGCCCAAAACGTAAAATTAGCTGCTTTTCGAAATGACCTCTCAATAGATCCATTGTATGAGCAGTTGTATGACAAGTGACACCGTCCTGTTGAATCCAAGTGAAATCAAGATTATGGGCTTTAATTTCAGGTAGCATAAAGATCGATATCATGACGCGATAGCGAGCACCGTTCACGGTTACGTTCCGGCCAACATCAATTTGAAAAAATATGCACCGATGATTCCACCAGCTTATAAACCGCAAAAAATCGTGTTTTTTTTGGGTATATTGGCACCTCTTGAACCACTTCTTGTTGCTCCTTAGCCCAAATGCGGCAATTTTGTTTATTGACTTTGCCGTTGAGCCAGAAATGGGCCTCATCACTGAACAAAATTTTGGTCGAAAACAGCGGATCTT
This sequence comes from Hydrotaea diabolus, assembly GCA_963513945.1. Lineage (NCBI taxonomy): Eukaryota > Metazoa > Arthropoda > Insecta > Diptera > Muscidae > Hydrotaea > Hydrotaea diabolus. The sequence goes on from OY740719.1 coordinate 188,408,628, forward strand.
AACGTTTCTCACCGAACACTCATTTCCATAAAACAGTTGCCAACATTTGAAGGAAATTATTTTTAAAAAATAAATGCCATAAAATGTCTTTCCAAATTACCAATAAAGATTCCACACTTGATTTCAGTTTTTATATTTTTTTTGTTCTGAAAATATACCCTTTATCACCCTTTATAATACGAGTATGCAAAATGTAATTTTTTTACACTAGTATGAAAAAATAAAAAGCTTCATCACTCTACGTTTGCGTTAAAATAATTGATCGCTGATTTAAATATTAAAATTCTATTATTCTGGTTCTTTGTTCAGTTGTGGATATCTCCAAGTGTTGTTTAAATAGTCTGGAAAAAATAAAAAAAAAATGTATAAACGAAAAAGTTATTAAATTTGTAACCCCCCTGTTTGTCGCTTATACAACATATCTGATGACTTTTTACATGCATTTTAGGTCATCATCATTGTAAAACTTGTGCATCTCAGTATCCCTCTCTCCCATGCAGCTTGTAGCTACACACTGCGGTGCTGCTTTTGTAGTTTTTTTTACTATCGTGCGTGCTGTTGTGTACCCTTCTTTATACCATCTTTATACCTTGGGTAAGAATGTATATATCATTTGTACGGACAGTTGTATATAGCCTCGAAAAACGCGAAACTCGAAATTTTGACCAAATCCCTTTTATGACATTCGTATGTGCTAATGGCTCGCACTATAACTCGCAAGAAGCTACCAATCCGTTTTAAATTTTGAATGTCATAACATTATTCAACCTGGCTATGATTAAAAATGGGCTATATTGCCCTATATTGCCATACCCCTTCTAGTACCTCCCACACGAATGTAGCATTATGTTCACTGTTGGTATTCTTGTAACAACATTAATTCTGCTTGCACGATCTATTAAGAAAACTTGGTGACAAGAATGTGGACTCCTTGCCACACCCGTTCTGGTACCCTCACACAAATGACCTTGGTTTAGTGCCTATTAGAACCCATATAGCATGTCACTTAGGGAGTAAAACTTGATTGACTTGTGAACACAGTAATATTTTAAACCCGGCTTTGTACTCGCATATGAACACAGTGGTTGCCACCCCCCCCCCCCCATTCTGGTACCTCCCATACACCATTCCGCCCACTTTTGGTATTCTTTAATATATTAAATGTTATTTATCAAAATCAACGCCTTTCTGGTACCTACCACAGAAATGACATTGTTTCAGTGCAGATCAGAATCCATATAACTTGTTTCTCCATACTGGTATCTCCACTGCATATGCAACTTTACGCCCATATCGCATGGGAATGCCCGCTCCGTTCTAGTACCTTCCACACATACGACATTTTATGGGATTTCATTTCTTAATTGACATGTAATTCGAAGCCCATTTGGGGCCTATTAAAGCTAAATTACAATATGCATCAAAATGTTAAATAGAACATCATAATCTATGTACGAGTACTAGAAAAAACGCAGTATGAAATTAAAAAAGATAAATTAAAATAATCCTAATTTTTCTAATAAAGGAGAAAAAACTGATGAACGCATATAAGTGATAATCAAGAAACCAAGGAAAAAATATAAAGAACAACATTACTTTGAACTTGAACGAAGATTTCAATAAAATTGGTACGCTTTAGGCAATTGAGGACGGAAAATTTATAATCCATATATGGGTTAGGGTAAATGTAAGTCAGATCTAGCGACTATAGCTTGTTTTCTTTCGATGCTATCGTCATTGAGTGGGAAATATGTCTCCACAGGGCACAGGTAAGAGGAGTGTTTTTTTTGTAACAATTCAGATAGATTAGCTATTTGTTGTGTGATCAGCAGATTGGTGCCAGTGGCGCACCTGTTAGTGCTTGTTGCCATGGCTACTACAATCTAAGTCGCAGTTATTTGTTTTGAATGCGCGTTTTTGTGTCCGTCGTATTTCCTGGACGGTTATTTATGTCCTCCTCCATCAGCCAGCTGGATAGATGCAAATGGTGAACGCGCGATGCCGTTAGCTCACTACCCCAACTGGTGTTGGAGAGTTGTTACCCAGTTGACACCTGAGCTACGCCACTTGATATGAAGGATGTCCAGATAAGTACTAGATTTTGATTGTTTTTGTTTGTTTCGTTAGCTCTGTGGCAAGTGACACTATCCTGTTGGAACCACTTATCGTCCAGTTCCATAGCCTGAAACTCTGACCAGAAGAATCCCATTATCACTTCGCGATAGCGAACACTATTCACGAGTCGAGGTTTTCAGCAGATGCGCACAATGCACAAAATGCATTTTGACTTGAACGCCCAAATTAAGTCGTGCATTATGATTGGACCACCCTTTAGTTATTAATAATAATAAAAAAAATAAATGGAAGGCGAAAACAAGACTTAGCTATGTAAATGTTTCTCTATAAAACGAATTAGCCATTCAGAGCCGGATAAAAACAGCAGCTTCCGGTCATAGGATTTATGGTTTAAATTGCTCACTGCCATGAGAGAAGCAGTTCGGTTGTTCCTTAATGGGATATTAAGGGAAGTGTCATATAGCTCACAGTTTGGTCGACTCACCAGTGACGCAACTGGTTTCATAGGGATTTAAAACTCTGGTTAAAGCGTATTACACATCTCGGTAGAATTCTTTGTCCGTTTAAATACGGTTTTAAACTAGAACCCAGTCAGTTAGTGTAAAAATTATATCGCCCGTAGCTTACAAATATATAAGTTTTCCATCTGTTAACTGAGTTTAAAATCGTTTAACTCTATAAAATAGGACTGTATTAGCTGTATTAAATAACATAAACGCAGTCTTTGTCGTATTTAGGGTCCAAGCACTCACTCTATTGATGATTATGTTTGAACTTTCGGTATTTTGGAAATCACTGAAGTATACGTTTAATAGAACGGAACGTGGATTATTTTCTAATGTTAATTGGCCTTAAGGCTTAAAAGTACAAGCTCTTATGAAAATAAATGATAGATAACAGTACAGTGTCGTCAAAAAAAGCCCAGTGTTTGGATACTGATTTTAATGTTGTGAGAGCCCTTGGCCGAAGAATGCCTTCTTTGGGTCGATCCGGTGCATAGAACTGCATGTCGTGAGATTTGAACTGGCGTTTTTCTTAAACGAGCAGCATGAAAAAAAGAATAAAATGTGTCCGCATTTAAAGTGTGACCACAAAACATAAGTTGATAACATTACCGATCGATAAAACTCCATACAAATTTTGTTTCATGTCCATCACGTAAAAAACATTTTTAAGATCAGTTCGGCTGCAACCCGATTTCTTTCACATGCCGGGATTTTTTCTTTTCTTAATCTATACCGTGTATGTAATTAATAAAGAAATTTGTATATGTGTATTCTACTTTCCAGGTACGGTCCATTTGCAACCACGTACGGCCAGATCGTCAAACACTTCTCTTCTCGGCTACATTTAAAAAGCGAATCGAACGTTTGGCACGCGATGTTCTTTCCGACCCTGTAAGAATCGTACAAGGTGACCTCAACGAGGCTAATCAAGATATCACACAGTTTGTTTTTGTATTCCCGAATCCGCTACAGAAATGGAACTGGCTGCTTTTGAATTTGGTAAGATTCTTATCTGAGGGAAGTGTCTTGATATTTGTGACCAAAAAAGCGGATGCAGAAACGGTAGCGAATAACTTGTTGGTCAAGGAATACAACTGTCTTCTTCTGCATGGTGACATGGACCAAGCAGACCGTAACAAGGTCATAACGCAATTCAAACGTAAGGAATGTGATATTCTGGTAGCCACCGATGTAGCTGCCCGAGGCTTGGACATACCCCATATTAAGAATGTAGTAAACTACGACATTGCGAGAGATATTGACACCCATACCCATCGTATTGGACGTACCGGAAGAGCTGGCGAAAAGGGAACTGCATACACATTAGTTACGGAAAAAGATAAAGAGTTCGCTGGCCATTTGGTGCGTAACTTAGAAGGAGCAGACCAACAAGTTCCACAGGACTTAATGGATTTGGCAATGAAAAGTTCATGGTTCCGTAGTTCTCGCTTTAAACAGGGCAAGGGCAAGAAACCTGCTGGGAACTATGCCGGTTTGGGTTATCGTGAACGCAGCGGCCTCGGATTAAAATCATCAGAAACAAGTGAAACAAACTCGTGTAGTTATGCCAATACAAATAAGTCATTATCGTCTGCCGGTCCAGCTACAGATCGCTACGCTGCAATGCGTGAAGCCTTTCGCTCCCAGTATATGTCGCAATTTAAACCATCCAGCGATCGTACCTGGGAGGAGACTTTACCCGAAACCGGCGTTTTCACAGCACCTGCTCCTCCCCCATCCATAAATATGAACAATGAAACTGCTGAAAGTAAACGTAAAGCTAAAAAGAGTCGTTGGAATTAAATGTAACCGTAAATTGAACTTCTAACATTTTATAAACTAAGTTCTAAGTTTTATTTTTTGAAAAATAAAATTACTAAGTTAAAATTATAGGACCTCGCCGTTGTCTTCCTCCAGAAAGAAAACGTGTTTTTAAGAAATTATCAGACAGCTTGATTTTAGATCATGGGTATACCCAACTATAAACGAGAGTCGATGTGTAAGGTCACATTGGTATTCCTATAAAATTATTCACGATGATTTTCAATTGATTGATACAAATTTCTTTAAATTATACGAAAAAAATAATATATATCAATCGGTATCTGCTATTCTTGGCAGTGACCGATTAGGCGAATTACAATTAATTTATTTATTCAAAACATAACTGAGCCACTAGGTCATATTTGGATATAATTGCTACAATAATTCAATATATTCACAAAATGATATATAAATATTATTACCTATAAAAAATTTATTAAAATATGTTTATACTCAACCTACCGGAGCAACTGTGCTACGTATGAGGAAACGTAATAATTTTAAACTTACATAAATAAAAATGAAAGAGTAACTCCCCTATTATTTAAATGAAAATATTAATTTTTCTTCATTAATGAAACAGCCTATCCGCGAATGGTTTTACATTCTACTCACACACTAAAGTCATGTACTTAATAAAAATTTGGTATTTAGATGCAATCTTTTTCTTGGCATTTATTTTTTTGCACGTTTATTAATTACTGATGTGTTTTATATAATGTTGCATTTCATTTGATCATTTATTGATATTCAAAAAGTAACCAAGCCTTTAGGCCTTGTACAGGGTGATTAATTCACGACTGAACAAATTTCACCAGCACATTCCTTGGCTGATTTCATGAAAATATGTCCATATAAGACTATGCCCGAAACTGCAAGGGAGCTGGCCGCGGTTTGGACATTTTTCGATTGGTGGTCGGAGGGTACTAGGGTAAAATTGATAATTTCTGAACCAGTGGTCGGATTTTTTACCTTTCTAAAATTAGCTAAACTAAGCCTTAGGCCTACCTTTCCCAAGTTATGACTATTTGACACATTTTTTGCTTTTGTAAATTAACACAAAAAATTGTTTGCATTTTAGTCAAACAGTCATAACTGAATCACCCTGTATACGACTAGTTACAAAACTTCACCAATGTATTTTTTTCAGGCAATCGTAATCTTTCACTCCAATCGTATGAATGCTACCTTTCGCCACTTTTTAACCTTCATATGTGTTCTTATCGTTGTTAACTATCTCAACATATTCTATGATGTTTGGAACATCCAAAAGATAGGGATATGACCCCATATTTATTATACCGGTCGACTTGTAATCCCATTCAGATTTTGAACAAATATGAACCGATCTCGATGAAACTTTGAACGGTTTGCCGGTTTGGGTCAATGACCATCCCCTTTGAAATTTGTCTATATTGATCCAAGATTTCACATATTAAAATTTCGTCCCTACCTGGAGCCTGCCTTTCTAGAGCCTACATATGATTGCCATCTTTTTAAATTGTAGCTTTGTAAAGCGAACTGCAACCAACTCAAGTGAAGTTGGATAAAATCTGTCAAATTTTTATGTATCTTGTGTTGACATACCGTGGAGTCATTTAGTGGTTATTTTTTAAATAAGTAATTTTGACAGTGGCAGCTCTGTTCCTCTCGACATTTTGATAGAGAGACAGTGACATATATTTTTTGGACAAAATTAGTCGCTTTAACTTAAACACTTTTATAATGTTAATTTGTTTTTGAAGCCAATGCATGTTTTCAATGTCAAAGGCTTACAGCTAGTGGACAACACTTATGGTCCCCGTAGATCGGTGCGGTGAGCACGAAAATGTTGCTCTTTGAAAATGTTGCTAAAAAAGTCATTTCGATGATCGATATTCAGCACACCACATATAATTGTACAATCTTTTTTTTTTTGATTTCCCTGGGAATAATGTATGCACTTGTCTATTATTTCTATTAGGAACTATGCCGCTAAACATTTTTGTAGCCTCCACCAGCCTGATCCGATTTTGGTGAAATTTTCAAGGAAAAACTTAAGCTTAGCACTGTGGGTGTTCCAGTCATTTTTTTTTTGAAAAATGTGGTCAGTCGGCGGATTGGCTTGGCAAAAGTGATTTTTAAAGCTAGAAGGGAAATGAATAATATACTTATAAAACCAGATTTTATATTTTCGAGGTTCAGTACCTCTAAAACAAGAAACACTAACGGTAAGTCCATTTGGGTCAAGTTTTAATTTTCGATTGTGTGCATTCGCTGATTTCGCTAAAACCTTGCTATATCACGAAGCCCCTTGGAACATATAAGAAAAAAAAGTTTGTTTCTCACAAGCGTTGTGCAATTGTTCCAGAGTATGGTATAGTATACGTTCGTCGAATCGCTTAGGACGAGTATATACAGTACATCCGAAGAACGCTGAATGTTATTTTTTTGCGGTTTTTACTGCATACAATCAAAGGTCCTTCATCATTCGTTGCCCTAAAAGCCGTCAATTGGGTCGTATGCGAAACGTATATAGAAGCATGTTTCAAACTAGGTCTACCTCAAAATGATCAACATTGGAACACAACACTTACATAAGCAGCGCTTACCGTCCATCTAAAGCAAATACCTAGTTTGTTTTCTCCCATTTTAACAGCATGCGCGCCATCAAGTCCTAGAGCACTGTGGCAAAATCGCGAAAGCCTCAGTGAAGACATTCGTTGGCAAGCACGTGCAACCGATCCACATAATCAGTATTCGGATCACATTTGAAATGCCACTAATGTTGGTTGCGGACTTATGCAAATCAATCAACAACAAAGTCCTTTGTCAACATGGTCTGCCGGCATCTATACGAGACAGAAACTACGTACAAGGCAGATATCTGGTGCGAGAACAACAATTCGACGTAAACCAGCAACAACACTTTGTAGATACTCAATCAAAACTCTTATTTCCTGATCAGGAAATGCTTATAACAAAGTCATACAACGTGTGGCCAACGGAAATGGTGGCATTTTTTTCTTCTTGGTGCTCCAGGCGATACAGGCAGAACATTTCTCATCAATTTGCAGCGCTTGACCGGACTCTGCGCGATGTTCAAAGAAATCCACTACCAATTGGAGATGCTCTGGTACTTATTACGGGCGATTTTCGCAACCTTTGGCCATATACCTCGATCAACGCTCGCCCATGAGCTAAACGCATGTTTAAAAGCTTCATATTTATGGAAACGAATTGGGATGATTACGCTTACAACAAACATACGGGTGCACTTACCGCCCAAGCCCTTTCAAAACAACTTTTAGACATTGGAAATGACCAAATTCCAATTTAGCTCATAAAAAATGAGATTTAGTTTCCGCGCAACTTTTGTCAAATGCTGCCGAATATTCAAGCCGTTTTTCAATATGTATTCCCAAATTAAACCCACAATAGCTAAAATTCAGATTCAAATTGACTAAAACGAAGTAAAATTTACAACACAACTTGTATATTTTTCGTATATGTTTTGAAAAGAAAAAAATAATAGTACTCGTATTGGACAAGAACTATCCACCGATACCTTAAAATCATTTAGTATTTCGTGAAAACGTTGAATTAAATTAACAAAACATAAAAATATTTTTATTTGGTCAAAAGTATAAAATCGAGAATGTTATTGAAGGAAAAAATTGGTCCAGGTTACGTATGCAGTCAGCAAAGCCAGATATATTCGACGAAAAACGCGATTAATCTAAAACCTAAAAATGTATATTTTTAAAAGCCGACGTTTTTTCTTTCACATGAAGCCGAACCGCCAGCTTTTTAACCCCTTAAAACATCAACAAATAGACTGACGTGTGGGTAATATGGCCATTACTCAAGTTATGTGAGTCCGGAAAGCAGTACTCTAGTAAAAGTAAACTCATTGGTGGAATGAAACTCGCCTGGTCCTGTATTTTGTTGAAACTTATCAAAAATGTAAACAACTGAATCGAATATATGAACGTTTTCTTGGCCAGGGTGGGAGTACCTATTATTAAATCTAATCGAAAATACTGGTTTTTTGGTCTAGAAAATATATCGAAAACATTTCCGGATTTTAAAATTTATTTATCGTCTATAAACCATACTATGAAAGGGGGCGGCAGTGTATGTTGCTTATGCTTGTGATGTGTAATACATATTTTCTAAGATATGGATAAGCAGGGTCAAACTCAGTGTATTGTGTGCTTTTGTAGCCGAATATGGGTCGATGTTTCAAACCTGCAGTGATGGCAACTTCAAGGCTTTCCTTCTTAAGTTCCTCAAGATTCCATCAAGGAACAAGGGGAAACTTCCTTGAAATCAGTTTGATGTGTACGACATAATTATCATACTTACCAACCGGGACATACTTTTCAACGCCGGCTTCGAACGTCTCCTACATTGCATAGAGACATTTTTACATTAATTTCGTAAAGTCGGTGGCATTTACGAGGTGGATGTTCTTACCCGGAAATGAACCTTGGTTTACTTGTGTGATAGTCGTGTACACTCACAATCAAAACAAAGCTGTTTGCTTCAATGCGATTAATGTTGTCTGCGCGTCCTTCAATGCTGGGACCTAATCACCACATTTGTTATCGAGTGCAACATCGAGTACGTTAAGATTTCGATCAAAAGTTTGGATTACAGTATTCGATCGTACTTTTTCATCGAAAACTACAATTTTTACAACAATGCATCTACGTTTTAAAAGAAGACAAGTTTGCCTGCACACTGTTTTTATATCGATTTTGGGTCCGTGACGACCTTCATCAGAAAGCTACGCAGAACTTCATAACTTAAAAATGGAACCTTTGATTTGTTTGTACTAATCATGATCCGAGTCGGTAGATGAAAGCCTCCGAGTGCTTACATGATTCTCGCTGTGATAGCTTCAACCATGGTGCGCCATCGCAACGGGAACCATTACCGCCCCAAAAGGCCGGGATTGGAGTAAGTTTGTGCAGTAAGTTTGTCTTGGCGATTTAATAATTTAAAAATATTAAGTACTTGTTATCTGAAATCGATTTTTTTAGGCTTATGTAAACGTTCGTAACGCCTATAATCCACATTGAATTTGTTGGCCAGATTTACCACAATGTTGGAAACGGCTTTTCGTTGTTGGAACGAATTAGCGCAAAGTACAATGTACAATATCGTAAAAAATGTCACATTTGAAATACAATATAAATTGTTTTCCAAAGTGATAAAATTTTTGCCAGAAGAGTCTGCATATTATTGTGCGGAATAATTGTTATAGATCACTATTGTACTGTCAAATGCATCTTCGCATAAATGCATCTCGCATAAATGCATCTTCGCATAAATGCATCTCGATAACGAGTGTCGTGATCCAAATCATTTCGATTTCGACATAAATGTGAACGATATCGAATGCGGTCATTAGGCCCCCGGTCGTGCAAAAGTTAGTATTCTTTCGATTTACAGGAAACGGACCAAAGCTTGGATTAGTTAGATACGGACGTAGTGCTGAATCGCTGCGAACGAACGATAATCACTAGATCTGGACTTACGTTTGGGTTTCACTACGCCGTATGTTCTTGTTCGCAGGCTATGAGTTCAATTTATTATATGTGACAGCGCATAGAGAAAGGGACCTAAGGGTAAAAAAAATCAATTTTCACTTTTTTTTTTTGATGTGGACAACATCTGAGCATCAAATGAGACCGATCCCATGCCCCAAAAGTGTTCCCTTCCAGAGATATGCGCGTTTTGTGAAAGTGATGGTACACCAAAGATACGCGTATTTAAATCTTTAAAATCGCTCTCCTGAACAAAACTGGTTTTTACCCTTAGGTCCCTTTCTATTTTGCGCGTCACATACATAGAACCTTTCTGAGGTCTTTTCGCTTTTGCACGACAGAAGATAATGGCAAACAATACGTCGTCGATATCGTATATGTGAATTATTAGCCTCCAAATATCGGCGAATTCATTTTTGAAGTCGACAAACTTAAATGTTGTTATTTCGGGGGCGTTTATCTGAGAAGCGAGTATGACTGCAAGTAAAGTACTGGATGAACCGTCTATAATAAAAGACTTGCATTAGGCTTCGAACTAACGTATTTTTTGGCATCTCGTTGTTATTTTGTCGGTACCAGCAGTCATTATTTGACCTTTGTCTTGACCGGTCAATTAGGTTCCATAATAGGGTATTATAGCACGATATCTTTTCTACCTGAGGCACCCAGATAGAAAGAAAAATGTCGAAAAGAAACTAAAAATTGTTCAAAACGCCCACGAAACACTGCTGAAGTTAAATAAGTTATTAAACAAAAAGTGCCAGTTTTGATTATGGCTATAGAAAAAACCCAACTGTATTCGATTCTTATAAAACTTTAGAAAAATTATTTGTTGTAGCGCTTTAGTACATAGCCTGGCTAGAGGTAATTCTTGATAGTTACTCAGGCTAAGTACTTAAGCGGTTACATGTAATCACGTTTCTAAATATTTTGGAAAGTATCGAGTAAATCTCGCCGTGATGGCTTGTGATGATCATAAGCTGTTTGGGATTGTAATTAGGCAAAATCGGCTAAGGGGAAAAGTTTTTCTTAAAGAGACTTTAGGTACCTCGACACAAAGTAGTTTTTATAGGATCTGCTGAGATATGGGACGGACCCATGGACCGAAAGGGACCAAAAAGGCGGACCTTTTTTGCGGTTAAGTAGAGTAAAACTTAACGACGCTTTTACTTGTTTTATTTTATATCACATCCTAATTGGTTATTACTTTGTGAAATAATAATAAATACCACGGATGACCAATTAAAGTCCAACTCCAATGAGTTAGAACATCTAAAATCAACCTCAGTTAATTTTATGTTTGCCCACTATGGACTTCTTAAGCAAATCGACGTTGAAGGTTTTTTTAAATTTCTCAGAAACCCCAACATGATAAAATAAAATTTCATTTTGACAGATTTTGTTGTGTGTTATTCATAAAATAATTCTGCGGCCATGCTGATTGTGATAGTGGACTCATGGAGTATAGTTGGCCAGGGTGTTCCAACCTCGATGCAAGATGTTAATTGTGAGTCACATTTTAACGTCAAGTTTTTTTGCCCAACTTAATTTGACATTTGTTGACAGTGTTTGACAAATTCAACCATAGAGAGGTACACAACTGAACAGAGCGTTAAGAGTATTGAGGTCTTCCACGAAATTACATTTCGTGACTTTACAACGACAATCATATTCAGCGACAAGGCACACATTTACCTCATTGGATTCGTTATGAAAGTGAGTGACAGTTTGGTGCGCTTTATGCTAATAGAAATAGAGGATATGCACCTGGACGATATGTGGTTCCAATGGTGTCACTTCCCACTCAGCTAACGAAACAATGGCCAGAAATTGAATAGCCATGTTATCTGACGTCGTCGCGATGTTAATTGGCCGGCACGATCATGTGATTTGATACCGTTGGCCAATTACGCCAATTAGCCTAGAACAATTCAAAGCTAAAGGATGAGATAATTCGGCATTGACAATATGGACCATTGGATAGAGGTTTGCCAGGTATGTTACGTATCGGGAAAAAAATAAAATAGAGTTGAAGCCTATTTGGTTCTAGACCTTGATCGAAGTCAGATTGCATTACACTTAATAGGTACCGAGTCCAAGCAATAGAATGGCTATACAAATTGTTTTCTAATTTTGTTTTTTTTTTCAAATTCGGCACAATTATTTAATTTAATTTATTTACATTTTCCGTAATTAAAAAGCCTTTCGGCCGATAAAGCTAATTATCTGTCGTAGTTGTCAAGGCTTTCTCAAAAATAAGACTTTTGTTCGGGTCCATTTATCAATTCCTTCAGGCTCGAAATAAATATGATTTACTGATTCGGAACTACTTGTTTGCGAGTACCACAACCTAGTCATTTGCAACTGCTACACATTTGACAGCAGATCCTACGTAATGAAATGTGCCGTCTTTGATCAAGGCAGGCACAAACGTTCCTACGAGAGTGGGTCCATTAATCAATTTGTAGATTGGAATCTCAGTGTATTGAGTCCTCGTCAAAATAAGGTAGACTTAAATTTTACGCCAACAACCGTGGTCTAAGTTAAGTACAAATTGCTTACAAAGTTCTCTCGATCATGTAATGTGAATGACTGAGGCCTCACGTCAACAACATCATTAAACCGTATCAGTATGACTCTAAGCCTGTTGTATCTACAACTGATATGATCTCCAAATCCTTAAAAAGTCCCTAAAAAAGCGAATTGGTCGACGATTGTGAACCCACTTTCAATAGACCAATGACATCAAAGCTGTTTGAAACCATGTCTTTTACTTCGATATGCAAAATGACCTTGACTGACACCAGATAGGGGAGGGCCTCTCCCAACCTTTCGATGCGAGGAGAGACCTTAGGTGATATCTGTCGTGCAACTTTTTTTAATATTCTGCTACAAATAATTGTAGAAAAGCAGCAGGCGACACGAAGTAAAATATAGGGAGCTCAATAGCATCATCTCAGAGCATGCTCCTCGTGCACGCAGATGACATACGTGACATCATGGGGAGAACTGTAAGATTAGTGAATGATCCCATTGTTAGTATAGAGGAGTCGGCAACGCCGGGATTGGTGGTGCATCTACTAAAACAATGTCGAGACAAAAACATCCTCAGACCAGTGTAAATGTTGGCAGTTGTAATTTCAAGGTCGTCGACGAATTCGTCTATCTTGTATCCGCCATTATCAAAGTTAATGCCGTATGCCTGGAAATAAAAACGAAGAATCATGTTAGCAAACAGGCGCTGCAAAACAAACTTCGTCACGGCTTAATACATTTTAAGGTTGAGAATATATATTTTATTAGGTAAGTAGTACACCAGGTTTTCAATTAGCTAGCTAAAGCATTAAGTTTGTAGATTGGTTTGTACGTTTTACTTATAACAAATCAGCGCGACGATGTTCTTTGGAAAAAGTGCTGAAAACCCAAGGATTAGTTTCAGAATTCAGCTTGGGCGTACGAGCACAAAAATATATTGTGATAATGGTTGGAAAATTGACTAATCGAAAATACGAGTATGTGTAGTAGATGGCTGCGTGAAGCAGCGTGTTTGATTGGCAACTCGCTTAAGGGGGTTGCTAATGCGATAACTTCTTACCATAGCACACAAATATAAAAATGATTTCGTTTACAGGAAACTATTGGTAATTAGCAACGGTCTGCATTAAATTTTTATAGTTTTTGGAAAAAGTATGTATTCAAAAATAACATTTAGCGAGTTGAAGCGAGCTCGGCTGTTACTCGCTTACAGTATTTCTTAAATAACTAACAAGCTTTTTGCGCTCTCATGCTATGTTGATCCAAACGTCACTTTCTGATATTGGAGAAAAAAATAATTTAATTTGAAAATAATTTTTTCCCAAATAGACCGAAAGAATTTTCATAATTGTTGTGTGACGTTGCGGTCTACATTTTTTTGTACAAAACTTCAACAGAGTTCTTAAAAGCGGAAAGCGAAAATGCATTGTCGAAATTTTACAAATTGACAATTGCATTTTTGCCCCATATCCAACATTTTGATTTGGTTTTGACCTTTTGCACTATGGATATGGATCACATAAGCACAACAGTTCATTGCCCCTCTGTGGTACATGTTCCTTTGAGTTGTCTTAAAAAAATTATTGTCTATCGCTTTTCTCCCTGTGGAGACTTGAGTCAGCTTATCATTTGAAGTTAACTTATCGCCTCATGTTTGCTAATGGAATGGATGGCCCATATTCTACGATACGTTCAAAAGTAATTCGGGTTTACTGTAGTCGCTGGAAAAGATGACATCAAAATCTCATCGTCGTGAAATGACTTACCAATGGAAAGTATCACCATTAATTAATCACTTCTCCTTATGACACTGTCGAGAAATTTACTATAAGGTGCCATACTTATTTTACCGATCGACACAGAATCAATATTTGACTAGTTACGTCCGTATGTCCATCTGTTGTTGTATACAATTTCAGATCGCAAATATGAACCGATGTCGAAGAAACTTTTCAAATTGTGCTGGCCTGGCCCAAAAAAACACTGCTCAAATTGGTCAATTTCGGTTTATGTTTTGATTGTTCAGCTCTAGAAAATCTAGATAAGATCTAGATAAAATTTCGCACACAGCAATATTAGCGACCAATACCCAGCCCCGGTATAAATGGAGCCTATTGTTAAATATTTTCAAAAAACAATACGTACCTCTCGATTTGAGGTCGTACTTTTGTTGGATTCAACCCTATATAAACCCCCTCCAACTTGGGATAATTTTGTACTCATTGTAGCTGAATTAAATCATTTAAGCTTAGCGTTTTAAGGTTTACTATTTACAAAAAATGTATTCCAGCGACATCACTATATTTACCATATCGCGATTGCCTTCGTTGAGAACGATACAAGACTCACAGTGACCGCCTGTAGAAGCATTAGAGCGACGAGTTGTCTACAAAGTTTGAAGTTATCGCCTCAGCATCAATTCAGCAAGCCTACTGTAGTCATCTCTGCAGGCAAATGTATAACATTGCCATGAATGCATGCCTGCAAATTCAGCTGCCAGCCAGATGGGTGGTGCCTCGTTTTTTTGCAACCGATCAAAATGCGATCTTACCTTAACTCTTGCTCGAGTATATTTGGCTTAATTTCAACGTTCTCAATATAATGTGATGTCCATGTTTCCAAATGTTGAAACATAAGAGCAGCCCTCTAAAATTGGTTAAATGTGCCTGACATGTTTTAGCGATTGGAAAATAATTCGTTTTCCAAATGTCATAAAATCTTTTCCGAAGATAAAAATTGTGAATCATTGAAAGAAGCAAACGTCTACATTACGTTTTTTGACAGAGCTTCAAAATCAGCTAGGCAAGTCGGTTTTAAGAGCAAGTCCTAATTCTGTGCGAAATAGATTCGTCTGATCAATTCAAATAAAACGGCTGTAATTATATTGTTTGTTTCTTTTTTTTTATTGGTTTGAAGTAATTAGTGTGGATTTTATGTACTTTTTAATTCCTTTTCGATACATTTATATTTAATTTCAATGTCACGTGTATTTATACTTGCTGCAAGTTGCTATGTACACAGATTTTTCTTGCTTCAGAATTGTCGAGAGAAAAGTTAAAATGTTGTGTTTTGCGTTTTATAAGATTAAATGTAAATGTTAAATTTTATTTAATAAAATCACATTTATGCACTTTTGTTTGTTTACACAAGCGAAAAAAATATAATAATGTATTATATTAGGTATGCCAGATTATATGCTTTGGGCTTTTGTTTTATATATTTATGTAAATGGTAGTTCTGCTTTTTACATAATGAAACCACTACTTTCGGCCCTGTTCCACGCTTAGAAAGTTGTCGAATCGCCCTTTCTACGCCCATTCATGTTTTGGCCGATGCTTCTGAGTGTTTTTTCTCACAGTATGTGGCATAACGAAAAGAAACGTTTCAACATTAATAAGAATATAAAGTTCGATAGGCAACATTTCTGAACGGAGAACAGTTTCGGTTATGTTACTTCTTAGATGAGTACTTTAAAGATGGGGGATTCTAGTTTAAATACTAAGTTACAAGATTCAGTTAACTACCTTTTTGTTTTCATCCGGTATTTACACAAAAAATATTGTCTATATATAAAATTGAATTGAGATGTTTGTCTCTCTTGCTACCGTGAAACTTTGTTTTGATTAATTGGTATGGGTTCCTACAATTACTGAATTTGGAAAAAAAATAAAAGATTTTTGTATTTTTGCAATAAAAATTGGTCCTTGATATTTTTCGTTTTAAAATTATAGCCCATTATCATCTTGTTTTGTATAGTTTTATTATATTATTCGATTCGAAACAAAGCTACATACAATTTCAAAAAGCTGGCTTGGTGCTTAAAAAAGAATGGCTTGTGTGAAAATGAATAAAATACTTTATTGCGTTATTGGTTTTTAATACATTCGTTTATTATTTTTTCGGTTTATAGTTTGTGTACAATTTACTTTTGTATTTGTTTAAATATAAATTGTATGATATATACTATTCAATAAATTTATTTACAACTTATAGGCGATATATACTAATTTTAGGCTTAACTAAACTCTTAAATACTTTGCATACTTTTTTGTTAATTATTTTAATTTTTTATTCATTTTCCTTCTTTCACAATAATTATTAATTCTAAACTGAATGTTTAATTAAAAGTAAAATTAAACATAATAGTTTTGTTGTTGTAGTTTATAATTAATGTAAAATGTCAAAAGAAGCTATATACATGTATGTGTACTATATACAATAACATAAATATGTATATATAGATATATATATGTATATATGCTTTTTTGATTTTAAAAATACTCAACAATTTGTTTCAAAAAAGAAAGAAATATGAAAATTAATACTTTGTACAAAGAAACTTTAAAAACAAATTCAAACGTTTTAAATTTTTTAGAAACATTTTTTTTTCTGCATAAAAACCAACTCGATTTCAAATTTTGTAAAAAGAAATAATAAAAAAAATGTCTGACAATCAATATTTAAATGTTTTGTTAATTGTATTTTAATCTGTTTAAATCACATTTCATTGTTTTCAAAATTGTTTTTTGCTTATTTTTCAGCTGTACTTCTTGTTTTATTTCACTACATCTTTTGTCGTTTACAAAATTCTAATATAACTTGCAACCAAACACAGTTCTTTTCCGCTTTGTTTAAATTTAATAATACTATGTACATGGGGGTTGGTTTGTTGCTTTTACACCTTTCTAGAACGCCAGAACGATTTCGACTTATATTACAAATTAAAACGGTTGTCTTCTCTGTGGCAAGTTTAATCGAACAACGAGGCCAGGATATCTTCATTGTTGTTATTGTTGCTAGATCCACTAGATGGCGGTGTATTTAAATCGGGCTGAGGCTCCAAATATGACAGAATCTCTAGAGGATCTACATCTGACAGGAGCTATAAAAGAAAGGAAATTATGATCAAATGCATGCGTGTAGAAATGGTTAATAAATATAATTCTCGCTCAAACATTGTTCTAAGCTCTTTTCCATAGATAAAAAACTTTTGAAAACTATGGAGCAGTAGAAATATTGATCTATAGTGGACTACTTTAAAGCGAAGCTTTTTAACAGAAATTAAGCCATTTTTCTGGCAAACCTGCGAAACATGCGATTTTTGAATTGATTTAGGATGAAATGGGTTTAGTTACTCAGTGTCAATTCTAGTTTTTTATAAATTGGACTTTCTGATGCGTGCACTTAATGTTGGGCTACTACTAGGTCCCTTCAATAATAACAAACAGAATATCTCTTCACACCAAACTTGGGCAAAATGTTAGCTATATCTGCCAGCAGGTTTCCCCCTTAAGTTTGGTCCCGATAGGTGGCACTGCCTTCTAAATATTTACATTTTTCGTATTTTTGGTACGATTTGAAACAAGTTCACAAAATGGATTTTCGGAACTGAAGATACATTTCTTTGTGATATTTCAACCTGCCCAGTGACATGAGAAATTTGCAGAACAAAAAACTATAAATATTGATGTCCTTGGATTTTATCATGGGATAGCATCGTAAATATCCGGTGTTTGGATGGCAATGGATTTTTGGGAAGGAGTAAACAAATTGAATTTTAATAGTGCGAGCGTTAATCGTCACTTCTTATCATTAAAATAAATGAATATCATTAATAAAATAAACCCTTTATTTTCAATCGTGAAGCCTTAAACATTGTGAAAGCGTTCAGTTTGGTATATTTTTCTCCTTTGAATTTCAGTTCACGTGACAGTATTCAACATATACAATGAAAGCTATTTACTTTTGGGTTTAAGTGTTGTTCTGAATTTAATTGGAATTGGAGTATTTACGAGTTTCAAGGTTAATGTAAATATCTGTGTCAAGACATATGCAGGTTTAAGAAAAAGAACAATGCAACGCTTACGAGTATTAAAAAATCTATCGATTTGGCCTTATAGCATTTGCGGTGTTTACAATTGTAAGAACAAGGTTTGCGTAAAAGAAAATTTTGTTCAATCGACTAAAAAAGGCCGGACAATTTGGAAATTAATATATTTTGTATGGGATTGCAAAGAGAAAAATATTAATCGGAGTGGAATAATAAAACACCAACTAGAGATCAAGAATTGTTGATTTCGATAGAGGCCAAACGTCCAATGTACAGTGCATTCAATCATGAGTTGGGACGAAGACAGCAATGTGATCCAAGTACTAAAAATAAACAGACAAATGCTACTTATTTAATTGGTTAAGAGATAAATTCGTGCCCAAAGTTGAATAATTCTGGCTAATGTACCTTCTAGAATTTCGCTACATAAGAAGATGGCGGGCCAAAAAAACATATGTGACGCGCAAAATAGAAAAGGACCTAAGGGTAAAAACCAGGAACACTTTTGGAGCATATATATATATATATATATATATATATATATATATATATATATATATAAACGCGACACAAAAACAAGCAGTTGTATAGTTGGAATATATATCATATATATATCATATATATATATATATATATATATATATATATATATATATATATATATATATATATATATATATATATATATATATATATATATATATATATATATATATATATATATATATATATATATATATATATATATATATATATATATATATATATATATATATATATATATATATATATATATATATATATATATATATATATGATATATATATGATATATATTCCAACTATACAACTGCTTGTTTTTGTGTCGCGTTTATGAACACCTTAACAATGAATATAAATATGTTGCTGTTTTTTAAAGCCTCGCATTACTTATTTCGCACCTTGGACTTCGGAAAGCAAACAAATTTATAGCTCGCTTAAAAACAAGAGTGAGAGTGAAATGTGTCGATATGCCGAGAAGTGTTTTTGTATAGCCACGGCGTAACATTGCGTGGAATAGTTTATACAACAGGCGGCGATACCATAGCGGCAGCCATTTCTTCAGCCACTTAACTGGAACAAAAGAATTTTGGTGATCGGTGCCGTGTCCGAACTATCTTTGTCATTAAATTGCTACGCGTAAATAAAATAAAATTAATCCAATTGAACTTATTGCTTACATTCAAATCATTCGCAGCGTCTGTGTTATTCATGTTCGAAGGGTCGAAACTATTTAATTCTGCATTTAGGTCACCCTCATTGAGGCTCACTAAGTCGGAGGGTTGAGGGCCAATCAATGAATTAATTATTTGTTCTTGCTGCGACTGCTGCTGATGTTGCTGGCTATCCAACGGCTGTTGCTGCTGATTATTGGTGTTGCTGTTACCATTACTACCGCGATTATTTGGGGTGCCCGGAGTTTGTGGCGAGCTATGGCTGCTCGAAATGTTACCATTTGGTGTGCTATTATTGATGGGTTCGTTATGAGCGGAACTCACTGAGGGGGGGCCGCCTGGGGTCATTGGATGACTGGCTCCGCCGGGTGTATGTGGTGTATGGGGGGTATGAGGCATCTGGAAAGCAAGCGAAAAGTTGTTAGTTCTCAATCTCGTATGCAATAGAACGTTGTGAGGTTTAAATATTACCTGATCAGTGAGGGATTTCTCCATGGCATTTAATTGATCTAGAGGTTCATTCAAATGTGTCATAGAACTATTTTGGTGAGAGGAATCATTTGACTGCATTTCCACCTGTGTCTGTGAGTTGCTGAAGTTTTCGAAATTGCTTCTATTACTAACACTACAAAAAAAAATACAAAAATATTAAAGGACATTTCGAAATTTAAATAATGAATTGACATTCAATTCAATACGCACAATTTTAGAGACGATTATACTTGTACTTACCCGGTATTTCCTCCCTGATTGGCACTACTGCTACCACCGCTACCAGCCATCATGTTTCCATTCGCAATCGAATTCATATCATGGCTATTGAAGGGGCTCATTGCTTGTGTATTATCCCACGTAGGTAGCTGCGTTGAACCCGGCGACATTACCTTCGTAATGTCATCTGTGAAATTCTCTTGTTTGATAGCGGGAATCGGCATGCCACCGGTATTACTGGGTGTCGCTGCTCCATTGTTACTGTTCGATGATGGAGTATTAGGGCCTCCACTGGGACTACCCTGCATATTTCCCTGAAGTGCTCTCCAATTAGCCGACGAATCTATAACGACATCTTCAACATCGGAATTGCTAAGGGTATTTAAAATAGCCCAGTAATACTGATCAATCTCCAGACTTTCAGTGAGAGCAGGTTTACTACATTCCGGACAACGCCATGTGCCACGCTCACAGTTCATCATAAGATAACCTTCCAAATCGAAGCATTGGACATGTTTACACTCTAGACCTCGGGCAGGCAAACGTATTCGAGATTTCATAATGGGACATTTCAACGAGATCTTTACACATTTGTTGGAATCATTCATATTATTAGCGCTCGCAGAACCATCGGGATTTTGGGCATTAGCACCACCCACGACACCAATAGCAAAATACCGCTTAATCTTTGCCACACTATGTTCCAAAGGAAGTAGATTACGTTTGTGTAGACTTTGCATTACTTGCCGCACAGATGGTCGATGGACTAGTTGTAAAACAAATAAGTGGGACTGAAAGAAACAGATTGAAAGGAAAATTATCATTAATCAATCCTGGAAGATACTGCATCTTAAAAACTTACACAACAGCAGGAACTAGCAGTTAACTGTAAAGTATTACGGCCTGGTTGACAAACCGATTTCAAATATAGCGGCCTCAATGCTTGACCTGTCTTTTCGGAACGTTCGATATTCAGGGGGGTCGCATTTGCCGACACTGTGACCGTATGCGGCCAATTGGTGTTCATTTGTCGATCGTCCTGGTGAAAACATTTCAATTGCAATTCCAAATCCGATCTAAAAACAAATATTTGAAATTGGTCAATATCGAAATAGCGTCACGTGAAACATTCGCTAGACTTACCGACACATAAGTGTATTGTAGACATTTTGTTTGAGGTGAAATACATGATTACTAACAGATAGATTGTGCAGTAAACGGAACGGAGGAAGTATAATGCCATCTCGTACTGGGAATGTCAATCGCATTTCTTCACCTGTTCAAAAAAAAATATTTTTTTATAAAGTAATCCCATAGAAAAAAATCGTTTTACAAAAGTAAACGAAGATGATTCCGAAAGTAAATTTACATTTAGATAATCTTTGAAACATGCAAACAAAACACGATTTCGTTTTCTCCATACAAAATGAAACAAATAAGAAGATGTAACAGAGATTGGGGTTGAGTTTAAAAGACAGGAACTGCACACAAATTTTAACCACAGAAACAGCATTTATCTAATAAGCATCGTCCTTTGTTTTAATTTGGACATGCGTATAGCGTTTATACTCTTTTTATTGAATTTATACGGCTGATTAGGATCCATTAGGATGTATTAGAAAACGATTGTTTTGAGCATTGAAGTTGAAGATTTCTTAATAATGCGTTAAAACCCAGTAGAATGACAACGATGACAGGAAAGGTTAAAGCGTGATTAGCCCGATCAGTATTGAAGCATTCAAAATTTGAAATTTTGTCAAAATTTAAGTCATTCTACCTCAGATTTTTGAACTTATCGGACAGAAGGGTATATTTAGAATCACCAGCGCTTACATTTGCAGCAAAATCATTGTTGTACAGGACAATAACATACTGAGCACATATAAAACAAACTTACAATTATCCAGTTGTGGTTTAATATCAGGATTGGGACTGACATAGGGTACACTGCAGGCGGGTGTGAGAGGTGGTGTTGGATTCCCAGGAACTGGACTATGTTGATAATTTTGTTGAAAACTATTTCAAATAAATATTAACAAGTTTAAATCTCAGTTTAACTATCTGCTCGTTTAATGTAACTTACCCTTGATTCTGATAGGGATTACCAGTGCTCGAAGAAGATCCGGGACCAGCCGGACACATGCCGCCAGCAGAGCTGACATTATTAATATTCATGCCGGGTTGTGAACCAGGATAAAACTGTCCCTGCTGAGAATGATGCGAACTTGAGCCATAGCCACCACCAGAACCAAACCGTTGCATGGAACTAATACAGCCAGGACCCATGTTACCGCCGGGGCCCATACCTCCAGGAGCCATACTGCCACCAGGGCCCATACTTCCGGGACCAATCCCACCGTGACCCATACCACCAGGACCCATACCACCTGGACCCATTCCACCAGGACCCATACCACCTGGACCCATTCCACCAGGACCCATACCGCCAGGGCCCATTCCTCCAGGACCCATGCCTCCCATACTGCCACAATTACCTGGCCTGCCATAGCCACTTATCGGGCCACTTCGGCCATAACTCGTCTGCATCGGCAATGGTACTCCATTGCCCGGCTGATGATGTAACTGACCGGCACCACCACCATACGGCATGCCGCCGGCCCCCTGCTGTTGCGAAATAGTTTGAGGATTCATGGTGGGATACATACCACCCCGCTTTTGTGCCGCATGCATTTGCGGATTGGGATAGGGGGCCATGCGTCTTTGGTTATAACCACCATTTGCCATACCTTGCATTTTTGACATTGGAGTCATGGCATTAATTTGTTGCTGCTGATGCAGGGACATGCCGCCCGCGGAACTTGCGGCGCCCATGCCACCGCCCCCGGATGGCATGCCTACCATGCCGCCCATTGTCATATTTTGCATTTGATTCATAGGTGACATCTAGAAATAAAAAATTATAGAAATGTATTTAATAATAAGTTAAGCATTAAATATTTAATATCTTAATTAAAACTATTTAAAGATCGGAGTTCTATAAATATGCATATCTGTTGTTGTCAGTCTTAAAGTAACATTAAATTAATATCTTTGCGAATCAATCATTTTGCAATAAAATGCCATTGATTGTTAGTGCATTTTTTTTTTTAGAGAAAATGCATATTTTCCTAAGAAATTTAATTTTGTTGTTGTATATTTTCTTCAATTTTTTTTAAGAAATGTAAATTTTATTCCCACGTAAAACACGACGTCAATAATAACAAAATAAACAAGTCTGGACCAAAAATTAAAACAATATTGAAAAAATGAATCGCAACTAGCGTCAACATATTCAAATTATGGATTTATAGCTTAGACGCGGGAATAGAAATAATTGAAGCTGTTAAAAATTAATTTGTATGACATTAAAGGAAACTATGTAAAGTTTTGATACTTCAAGAAGTACAAGTTTGACGACATATCAAAAGGCTAAATTTAAATATGGGACAAAAAAGTGGATTTTGGATTTAACAAAAAAAAAGAATGGAGCACAAATATGATTTTTTTTAGAGTTGTTACCCCATTATTGTTCGTAGTTGTTTAGAGTTCACGTCCTTAATTGTCCAGAGTTCACCTACTGGCACTGTTCCATTTTATCAATAATAAAATAAATTACTGAGGGAAAACTTCTCTTTTTAAAGGTATTTTGAGACAGGTTCAACTCAAGAAGTCAGCTACGGCCAACATATTTTTGGAATCGTTCTTAAACATGTTCCAGAAGTGCTCTCTTATGTACATACTTTTGGAAGAACTTTTTGCAAATTCAGTTCAATATTTAACATCAGTAGGTCTGGGTCAGTAAAAAAAGAAATTCCCCTCCGCCCGTCAATGGGAAGTTTGGAAAAATGAAAATGAAGTGACTTTACCGAAATCCAATATTCTCCTTTTAGTGCTTTGGTGAAAATTGCCGTGCTCAAGTTTATTACCAAATTTGGTAAAAAAAACGTCTTGTTCTGTTCGTCGAAACATACACAGAATGGTTTGCCCTTTTATACCAACCCCTTCTATCATACATACTCGTACTACATAGATCTATTCAGATTTCTATATCTGTTACTCTAGTGCGAGTGTGTCGCATGTATACGAATTTCGATATATGTCTACACACGTATGTATCGCTAATATACGACAAGACGGTCACAACTCAAAAAAATTCCGTATTCAGTACAACGACTTTACAGTTTTTGAAATCAGAAATAAAGTGAGGTTGGCGTCATTTAAATGAACTCGATCAACAGAACATTTTGTATTTCAATAGAAAAAGGTCGCAAGTGGAGTTATGACGGTGTTGTCGCCAACAAGCGATTTGTTACATGAACAGACATGCCGATGAATGGGAAACGAAAAAAAAATACAACGACATGCGATGATTATACGAGTTATTGAAAATATTTTATTAGCAGGGTCGCCGGTTCATTGCGAGAAAAAAGGGAGGTTTACAATCCATTTAATCTTGTAAGCTTCGTCTGTTGCCAACCTACTAGTGTTTAAATGCATTCTATAGAGACATGGCCTATCACTTAGAATAATTCTAATATCTTGCTCCTAAAGTCGCAAACGATAATTGTAATACTATATCGTTAGCGTTAGGAAGTAGGGGGCAATTGTTTACGAATTTGGAGACATACTCGCACTGGCTGCTTCTTTCCTTCGTGACTAATTTGAGCTTATCAAAATCTCGAGTTTTCCGATTGTGTTAAGATTATTACAGTTTTATATATGCAAAGCAACATTTAATTTTATCAATTATTCATCGTCATCCCTGTCACTTTGAAGCTGTTTTTGTATATTTTTAGAATTGCATGACAAAATTTAATGACGTATTGAAGTATATTTTTCATTTCTGTAGTTCTTTTTTGTATGCAACGCATTTGATTACTCAGGAAGGATTCAGTTTTAACTTCGAAGAATATTTTAAAATATCGAGAGTCCGTCTTCGGTTGAGATCTTTCGACGATAGAACTGAAACAGCTTTAGCATTTGTCTAAAATTTGATACAAGACTCGAAAGGTTGAAATCTGACAAATGTTCGTTCGCCTTCTTTAAGATAAGTATTTGACCTTCTCGTGGTTAGATTAGGTAGACAAGAAATACGAGTAGTACACATAACAGTCTGCTAATGGTGAAGGGCATTTAGGATTCGCCTCGGCCAAGTCTATCGCTCTTATTTTCTTATTGTGCCTTCATACTCGCTAAGCGACACCTTTTTTTTGCGATCAGAATATTGTGATAGTATTTGATTTTCGTTGTTGTTGTTTCTCAAAGTTAATTAAAAACAATTATAAACAAAAACAAACAATGAAAAATAATTCTTTAAAAGGCATCAAATATTGTGTGACAAAATTCAAGCGATTGAACGTTTTTGCAATTATTGTATTTTATGATTTTCAAAGAAAATGCGCCATAAGTTTATGTGAACTTCTCAAAAAACGCGTTCTATACACCCATCACCATTTGAAACTGTTTTAGGTAAATTGAAAAAAAAAACACATTTTTCCATAAACAGTAAAGAAGAAAAAGTTACTCACTTGATGCCTCGCTGACGCTGTTGGACCTCCAATTCCATTATTATAGCTCGGCACGCCATTCATCTGGCCGTTTCCATGCATTCCATTGCCATTTACTCCAACACCAGCCATTGGATTCATTTGCATGTTGCCATTGCCGCCACTACCACCACCCGACATGGGGCCCATGGCCGCCGGGTTCATACCGCCATTACCATTCATGTATTGGTGTTGCGACTGTGCTGAGGAGCCTATCATACCATTATTAGCTCCGGGGTGCATACCACCCATCTGTCGGTAGAAAGATAAGGAAAATAGATGTTACAAATATATCTTCGACGTATTTATTTCTTCACTCATGCAGATTGGCATCGATAACAGATTTGAAAACAGATCTAAAAATTGTTTTGTCCTTAATGGCTTATTTTTGTCGAGGAAAGACATTTTTAGTACCCGATCGAAGTTTAAATTGAATTATATTTTATTTGTTTTTTCGAATAATTTTTAGGCGAAATAGTTTCCATTTTGATAGATATTCGGCAAAGTATTAAAGCAAACTTTAGCTCAAGCCAAATATTCCCTGATTATTTGAATATTTCTTCTTTTTTATGAATTGTGCAAATAGCTCGGGTACTGGATAAGCGAATCTGGAGCAAGAGGACGTTCGCTTGCCTTCTGTGCGACCAACATCTGATTTGCGACCCACTAAAGTCAAACGAAGGTGGTCGCATTTTGCAGCGTATTTGGATGATTGCCTTTTATTCGCTTGGAGTTTAGTTTGCGGTCGTAGAACAGGTCTAAATATTTCCTTGGCTCGGCCTGGTATTTCAGATAACGCAAAAAGAAGTTTCAAGAGACATGCGTGTGAAAATGTGAATCAGAATAATTCAGTTTTAGATTAGAAAAAAGAAGTAGTTTGGACTTTGAGCGACGTTTCAAGTTTCCGGAATCGAAGCCAACAAACACTTTTTAATATTGATAAAGATATGTTGTACATACCTGACTGTAACCACCCATAGCATCCATATTGGCCTGTTGAGCACCAGTGGCTGTTACCATATTATAGTTGGAGGACGCAGAATTTGATGTATTTGATGCTGCAGGCGAAATTAAAGCTGGACTGATAACACCACCACCGCCACTGACAGTATCCCTATGATGTCCTGCAGGGAAAGAGAGGCGATCTGAATTCGAGGGGGAGCTGTTATTGCTATTGGTAGATGAGGTAAATTCCGAATTGGGGCCAAATGTATTGTTTAAGGAACGTAAACTATCCGATTCGCCTAGATAAGAGCCATTGCCCGGATATGCATTATTGGGATGATTTAAATAAGTCGGGTGTTGTTGTGGGTGGTGATGGAAATTCTGTTGTTGCTGTTGCTGATAGAACTGCTGCTGCTGCTGGAATTGTTGCTGCTGTTGTTGTTGCTGTTGTTGTTGTTGCTGCTGCTGATGGTGATGATGATGGTGATGTAGATGACTGTCCGCCGCCGCCGCTGTGTAATTGCCAGGTGGTGATATTTGGCCCCCTAAGGCTGGAGCCCTTGAGGAGCCTGCTGGAACATTCATTTCATCATTTTTTCTAAAATTACAATAAATTAAGTAAAAGATTAAACATTTGCACCACCGAAGTTACAATAGGTAATACTAGCTAAGAAATAAAACTCTGTTTTGCAATTGTCAAAAAGGAAACAAAACGGAAAATGTATTAACTTCCTCTAATCATCTGTTTTGAACTCTAAACAAGTATGCCTTTACAGGGTGGGTCCAGTAAAATAACCGATCATGCACAATTGGCCCATTGCTTCCCAACTTTGTTGGAAGCTGTTATATAAAATGTTAAACAATAATAAAATGTTAAAAGCAAAATAATAAAAACAATATTTATCAATGTGTGCTTCATACTTTCAGCACTTTTTAAGCGAACATACATACTCGTATAGCAACATACGAGTATTATGGAGCACTTCTGTTGGAATAGAATTTATCAACAGGCTGTTTGTCTTCAGAGGGTACTACTTCGATGTAATACAATAGTAACGACTATATTTATGGTAAATTTCACATGGCAACGAGAAGCACTTGCCTTTTACGAACGACCCTATGTTGCCATTGTCACGTGCTAATATACGCACCCATACAGACATATCGAAGAAGCTGGCCGATATGATACAAGGCGATTTGATGCCCTTCCGACCGGGTGATTATTAATGGTAATGGTAGGTAGGAATGCCTACCTAAATGCATTACAATACCTTAATGTTTTCCCCAAATTGTTGTCGCTTTAGTCGAAAACACCGTGCACTCGAGAGCAATGTACACTACACAACAGACACAATACAAATTGGTAAGATCGTGGCGGCACACATGCTGCATGCTGCAATTCGGCAGCTGCCTCTTGGGTTTTCGACCTTAGTGTACAGGTAGGTAGTCAAGGGAACGGAACGCACAGCATATGTTGGAGATATGCAAGGTGCAACTTTAAAGGAAATTGTCGATCTATAGAATTTCGTTGAGGAGAACAAAACGTGTTTTTGTTTGATATCTGTCGAAGGTATGTGCACACACACACATATACTATGTATTTAAACATGTATAGAAACTGTACATGTACATAATGTGCATTCAACATTTTGGAGATACACGCGAAATGTACTAAATATATATATGTACATATGTATATGCATATGGAAATATGTTTCGTTTCCTTTCGTCGAACTGTATCGAAACACCAGGGGCTGGAACGGCCTGTCTGTCTGTAGATTAGAGCTGTCAAACTATCGATGGCACTATCGCCAATGTCGAAATAATTTTTTATTATCGATAGTGTCGAAAAAAGGTACACAATACTGAATATAGTAATACATATTAACTATAATTTGTGGTACCCGTTTTGGTACTTAGCCTCGGAGACTATCAGGGATAAAGGCATAAAGAAGCGTTGTTGATTTAATAACATTTCAAACATATTGAATTGGTGTTCCTCTTTCGAGTTGTGTGGCCTTAAAATAACCAAGCCTTTACGAGTATAGATCCATGTTTCAGAATAACCCCCAGACAAAGATATGATTTGTTATGAGCGACCAATATAAAGCTCTGGTAAGACTGGACTTTATCGGTCTTTATTCTCATATAGCCTCCATACAACTGTACTCCCCGAAACCTGGTCGCTCAAATTTAGCATATTCAGTGTACGAGTCTTGTATGTAACCTTGGTAGAATTGGACCATATAGGTACATGATATTCAAAAGCCTCCATGTTTATGTTTTCACATAAAGATCTTATAACGTTGAAATGACCCTATACAAATTACCTTTTCACTTTCATGTCCCTGCTATATGAGATACACCTTAATTTCGATTTAGCTCAAACGCTCTTTAAGTGTGACCAATAAATATGCTGGTGAATTTGGACCATAGAGTTCTATGTTTACATATAGTTCCGTTTTAATATTTATCCCGCCCGCTCTAATTATCACATATAAAGTTCGATCTCATAGTCGACCCTGTGGTACAGGGTATTATAAGTTAGTTTCATGGCAAATGTTTGTAACTACCAAAAATATTTGAGCTATGCCCATCTTTAAATATACCGATCCACCTATAAGCATCTGCTGATTTCATTTAACGATGTTTGTCTGCCCCTCTGTCCTTAATATAATTGTTTTAGAAATAGCTCCGACCCATATGTTCATACGATTTTTAAGTTTTTAGCTTTATCAGTCACATCTTACATACAATCTTGATGAAACTTAGCACAAGTAAGTTCTTTTTTTGGCCTAGGAACAACTTTATTTATTTTAAAAAATATCTGCCCAGATTAAGATATAGCTTCTAAATATATACATATGAACGTTCATCCGATTTTATGTCTTTGGATCTGGAAGCTACATATTGCATCCAATCTTGATGAAATTTGGCACACGCTAGTTTTTGGACCAAATTTAATTGGAGAATATCGGTTCTGATTTAAAAAGCTCGTACATATATGTTCATCCGATTTTTCTGTTTTTAGCTCTAGAAGTCACACCTTACAGCCAAGAATGGTGTTATTGAAATTGAGGAACATCAGTTCAGACTTAGCTATAGCTCCCTTCTTTCATTCGATTTAATATCTTTAGCTCTAGAAGCAACATATGCTTGTTCAAATTCAAATTGAAGAAAATCAATTGAGTCGGATATAGCTTCCAGACCTATTTTCAACCAATTTTATGTTTTAAGCTTTTATAGCCACATATAACAACTAATCCTGATGAAGTTTGGCACAAGCAAGTTCATCGTGCCAAGGACGGGCGCTCATGAAAGAAATTGGAGAAATTTGGTTAAGATTAGATATAGCTTCTACATACGAGTGTATTCAACCGATTTTACCAAAAACAATTAAATTTTCGCAGAATTTGAAATATGATATACGTTTTGAATTCAGGATTAGTTTGGCAAAAGCACCTGTTTTCAGTTGTTTTTTCCAGGAGTGCAGGGTATAGTCGTATTTTTTATCCCTAACTGAGGGATCAATTAATTCAAGCAATTTCAAAAACATTTCACCAATTGATGTTTTTTTCATCCCACCCTAATGTACATGCATACAACAATGTTAAGTGCGCTGAGTTTTAATGCATTATCTATCCATGCATACGTACATTCTGTGCACAGTTTCAATAATATTGTTTTGTTATTGCAAATATAGAAATGACATTGAAACGTTAGCTTTGAAACCAAAGTTGTTTGTTGTTGTTTGTAATTGTTATATTATTTACATAGTTGTTTGTGTACATACATCCTATGTAATATTCCCGGCAATTTTTGATCAGGCCGTGGCAAAAATAACCGAGGCATGCACGCAAATTATTTTGTCGGAGTACAATATTTCGGACATTCTCAAAGGGATCGCCAACAAAGGTTCCATTTTTAAAATAGCTCTCAAAACAATGCGGCACATTCTGGTAAATGGCTTGATCATCATATTTAATAAACAGTTTGAAGCCTGTATCTTCTTTACATTTTGCAGTTTGTATAGAATTGTGATCTAGATTACCGCTATATCGTGTTTGAATTAATCACGGAAATATATTACCGCGATTAACTGCAGCCTAACAATCGGGATTCAATTTTTAATTCAAACATGAAAAAAAACGACTAAATAATTAATTGCGACTTTATTATTAACTAATGTACTAGGCAATATCCTTGAAATACTACCCTGAACATGACAACAAATACCGATATAAAAGACTGTTTCTTACATTATTGCTGATTAGTTTAAAGCAAATAGAAGTCTATATCGACTGCGATACAAAGTGAAAACGCTGGCAAGTCGACGTAGCTCAACTCCCAGTCTCCCCCCTCAAGCAGCCAAATGGAGCAACGATGACAAATACCCCGTACACTTGGTGTACCTTAACAGCAAGTGTCGCGCACTAAGTTCGATGGAAACCTTTTATTATTTTCAAACTATGGACAGAAGACAGTAAAATATTAAGCAAAAACCAAACACATATGTACACTTGTATGTTGCGTGTTCATACATACGTATATACAAATGTAGGTACGTACGTCTGTACATGTACTCGATACTATTCATATGAGAAATCACATGATGATAAGCACAAACGCACACATATATCTACATACGTACGTATGTACATATATACCTATCATACCTACAGTGTTTTTTTTGACGTTTCAATTAAAGACCTGTTGCTCGCACTCATGCTTTTCTGTTACCATTTCGGATTTTTCTGTTTTCAAGTCTTTGTCGAATGAAGAAATATTTTTGGTTCTAAAATTTGCTAAAAATAGATACAGATTTCATGATGATGAAATGAACGACGTGAAATCTACTATTTAACTGGTTTTACACTAAACCATTGGCATTGCACAATAAACGTGTTTTAGTTAGATTCGATCGTTTCGCCAGTTCTTTTTTGTATGGGAGATGTGGCTGGAGTCCCCTTTTTGCTTATCGTTTATATCAACGATATTAAATGTATGAACATTGAACTACGAAATGAGCCAAATTTTAAATTGGGTTAAAGTGCGTTGGGCATTTTAGGATAAATCGTTGTTGTTTAGAACTTGCATGCTAAATCGAGAAAACGTTACACTTACTTTGCACTTCTGAAATGGGTTGATAACCTGTTTTCCACCTTTGATTTTTTTTCTTAATCAGAAATGGGAAACCGTCGTGAATTATACCATTTTACACTTGAATCGTCTTTGAGTTTTTTTTCATTGAACCGAAAGCTTTGTTAGATGTGTATGCCATTGGCCTCGTGCAGGATATGAATCGAACGTGTATGTAGGAGACAAAGATGCAATCAATTTTTTGATTGAACTTACAATTTGTCACCGAGCCAAAACCGCTTTATACAATAGATTTTAATTTTTCTCCGTATTTTTCGTTTGTTTTGACTCAATATTTTGCCATTTCTCCGACAAAAATCGAAATAAAAAATGTTTATTATCTTATCATTGGTGATAATATTATTTTGATTTTTGTTATTTAGTTTGCCGTGTTCATTTTGTAGTATCTATGAAATAGAATAACACCTAAAACCGCTTGTATATCATTTGATAAAAGGAAAATAAGATAACACTTTTGTAATATCGTTTGCTTACATTCGCAAATTATCGGAATCCACAATAGCTTAATTGATTGGGTTAATTCTAATTTTTCAAAAGTAGAGGTACTCGTGCATTAGTTTTTGGAAACCTGGTTGTCCAGCGTTAGTGAACAAGATCGATTTGCCAGATTAGGACTGCAAACCAAAAAAAGTTTTTACTTGCGTTGCGAACTCTAATAATTCTATGCAAATGCATATTTGTTGTCGTCGGTCTAAAGAACCTTTGTTTGAGCTTATACGAGCATCTTTGCGAATCAATTATTCTAAAATGAAATGCTATCGTATTCACTTGTTGGTGCATATTTTAGCGTAAATGCATTTTGGTGCATATTTGGTTTAATAATAGGTTTAAATGCATATTTCGTTTGAAATACTAACTCTTCTGGATGATTTAAAATGCTAATTTGAATCACACTTAAAAAGTACGTCAATAATAATAAAAACAAAAACTTCCAACCATATATTAAAACAATTTTGAATAAAATGAATCTTAAATCGCAACATGCGTTACCTTTTTTACATTAGAGTCAATTAAAGAACTAGAGACTGGATAAACCCCATTAGCCACGGAAAACAAAGTCAACAATTCCTAACTTCAGAAGATTGTGAAAATTGCAGACGTTCTCCTTATTAGTTTGAGAGCATAATATTTAAAGAAGTTCTAAGACTAGCTTGCGTTCTTTAAAAATTAACCTTTTCATTAGTGGATCCTGCACGTTTGTTAAGTACGTGAATAGTTTTTGAGACTAAATACATTACGGCTTACTTTTTAAAATAACTGATTAGTCTATGTTTAAGTTTTTTCATTGCATCATATTTAAATTACTAAAACTTTTTAATTTTTAGTTGATCCACAAAAAATGTTGTCTTTATTTTTATTTTAAGTGAAGATTTTTCGATTTTTTCGTTCTAAGTTTCGAATTTATTACATGTCAAAACATTAACTATGGTCCCATGCGGGAAGCTTCTCTTAAATTAGTGAGTTACTAATTTAAGAGAAGCTTCCCGCATGGATGTTGAAAGAAATGTGTAAAATTGCATGAACAAAACTAGCACAGTTTGAATAACGTAAGTTACTCTATGCGATCATCGTTAGTTGTCTATCGGGTAAGAGGTACTTAAACATACGAGTATATGTGCTCTGGATGGTTACTTCTTTGGGCCGCTTCAGAGATGACAATTGTTTTTCATTCCTTGTTTGACCTATATTAATATATAGAAGCATTGGACATGGTTGCCCTTAACACCTATTCAAAAGATAGTGAAAAATCAAGAACCACGATAACATCATCGCACTATACAGTATGTGTACGTACTCGCATCATTAAAATATGTATTTTTATTAAGGAAATGTTTAGTTCAGCAACAGCAAAACAAAAGGTGTACGCGTATGTACGTACGAGTATATCGGCTTTTTTCGAAACACCTTTGAGAAATAAAATAGTCAAATGTGAATAATACTGGCTGTCGTCGCTGGCATTGGAGTTTTATACCGAACTATCAAGTAGTACGAGTATTTATTTTTGTCTCGCTGATAAGTAAATCAGTAAAAAAAGACGACAAGTTATGCCTTGTATTTGTACGCTACACTTTCCGAAGGTGGTGTACGTTAAAGTACTCGATGAATTAAATATGCCAATAAATCGCATCATTTCTGTATTGCAAACATCAGTACATTATATTTAAACTATACCTATTATACTTTATATTGGAGTCAGTTTAAATTTTTACGTGGGCAATTGCACTTTGGGATCCCTTCTCAAATCAGTGAGCTGTGGAAAGTATAATGCTACTAGCTGGCCGGGACCAATAGCTCCATACGGTTGATAATAAATGCCGGCGATTTTATGAGCAAGAGATTAACATCGAAGGGGGCATGTAAAACTTCTCTAGCAAAGTATAACGCCTTTCGAACAATCACTAAACAGTGGGTCTCTAAATGAGAGAGTTTCCCGCTTATTTCCAGTCGTATGCAATATCAATGAAGAAAGCTGACCTCTGATCGAGCAACACTTTTTAGAAATCAGAATGCCGAGGGAAAGCATGCCAGTTTGTACTATAGCAATTTGGAATTTATAAAAATGATAATTAAGGTAATATAGTTTTTTGTGTGGGTTTTAAATAGATCTGTTTTATATATTCTTCTGTTAATATAAAACAGCGATGGAAAAGTTCAAAAGTATAAAACATTAGAATTTCTACGATTTTTTTTAGCGACGTTGCGCCTTGGATTTTCGGCGGCCATTAACATTTTCAGATATGCCATAATGAAAAGGATTAAACTTTATACTTTTAGAACATTGCTAGAACACTTCATTCGTAGATTGGCATTCTTTCATATGCAAAGCGAGTGGCCAGTCTGCACGGATGGTTTTCGATGTGAAGGGTTTCCACAAGTCGACTTAACCGATTTAAACGCCGCTCATACTTGTTTACTCGTATTATTTCTACATTTCGATATTTGTTCGAAATGTATCTACCACGACAACGAGTCTACGGATGCATAAGTATATACACAGCTACACACATCCATAACCAAGTCTATATATAAATGTGTGTGAGTGTGTGTTTGCATTCACGTATCAACGTACTGGTGATTTTTATGCATGTGCTCATTTTGCGCCAGAGATTTTTACTACAGTTCGGCCCCTCACAGATCTGCAGTTACTGCTGTTGTCATTGTTTTATAATAAAACACACACAAATCGAGCGAAAGAAAAGCCAAACAAAATCAACACAACATCGTATCTGTGCCTGTCTGTCGCGATGATGTCTATGTACATTAGACTGGTTCTTTCCAGTCTGGTTACTTGATTAAAAAAAATATATTAAGAGAAACTATTATACCCTAATTTTTGACATTTCGCAATGTCATGTCGAAACTTACGATATGGTTTCGTGATTTACGCTATCGTAGAATCTATGTGAAACATGTATTACATGTGTGTTGGCGGTCTCTAAAGGCTGTTATCGTCTTTGTCTACCTGGACATATTTTGAAAATAAATAAGTATGCAAAATATATAGTTTTCAGCAATTTCCGATTGGAAATTTTAAACTAATCTCGAATAATGTAGAGTCAGTCTAATGTACAGATGCATACTAATTTATGTGCGAATGTGTATGATTTAACTACCTTTTAACGGGTGATTCTATTTTTCTACTGTTAGTACATACTTATAGATCCATATACACGTATCGTTCATTTAGTACAAGACCGTCTCAACTCAAAAAAAAGCTTCGTTGTTAAAAAACCGACCTTTTCTGATCGTTTTTTCTCCGACCAATGCAAAGTAAATGCTCTGTCTTACCGTAAATGTTTGCCTGCTTCGGAATTGATTTATGTTAAATATGTCATCGTTTGATAGAGCTAGACCATTTAGGAGAAAATACTAAGGTCGAAAATTATGCATTTTGAGTTGTGACGGTCTTGAACAGATACATACGTTAATAATTTCTTTTTTCATCTTTTTCTGGTGTGCAAAATATTTATTTTATTTAAAAAACACACATCAATATGGACAAAAAGAATCTTAGATGGAAAAAAAACTTGGCAGGGTCGAATTTTATGTACCCTTCACCGTGGTAAGGATAAATGAAAATGTGGTATACATATCATTTTTACCCGCTCGAAACGCAACATTGTACTATTCAATTCGAATAAAAAGACAACTTCAGTGAAAAGGGCGGTTAAACAAATGAAACAGCAAAAAGATTCTACATACGAGTATCTTTATTCTTGAACAAAGTAGTGGATAACATAACTTTTATCCTGTTCAGTCTTAGAAATATGATTTCAATGTAACCTCATAAAATATTATCAATCTAATTCCACAAGAAGATGAAAGGGCAGGACCAACGAAAATTCGTGTACATAACATGGGCCAAAAACCAAATTGGAAGGACATTCTTGAGGCACAAAACAGACTTTTCCCCTCCTAAAAACAAAACAAAAACTATTTAAGTGAATCTATCAACTACCTGTAAAAAATTAGAGTACTCAGTTTTTTATGCTGGGACCGACTGTCCTTTTAAAGGATTTTTACGTTTCGAGGAAATCCATATTTCAAACAATTATCTCAACCTTTGCAACAATTATAAAAGAAAAAAGGATAATCTTCATTATCTGTTACAAATTGGTTCAAGGATCTTGGATCTGAAATAAAGTCCTTTTAAATGTTAAAGAAAATAAAAAACAGAGTACACAGTTTTGCTACTGGTGGTCCAAAGGTTTCACTTGTATATAATCTCGATCTTTTTACTTAAGCTGCGGCTCGATATGGTATGATAATGTACACAAGGCCTTAATATAAAATAGAGGAAAACGATGATGAATGTTCGCATGAGTAACGAGAACAATGTCAGAAACACTCATTTTTGAGAGTGTATTGTCGCACTCTCTCCTTAATGTGTGGTGGTGCGAATGTTACGACTTCAAAGTGAAGTTCAAAATTCAATAATCAAACGCATTATGAACTAATTTAAGGGTTGTTGCAATAAATACGATACTCACGCGCGCCGAGCGAACAGCAAAAAATGAACTACACATCTAAGGATGCAACGAACTGTAGACACAGAAACATTTAACGTCATCATTAAACGAAGGTTAACAACATTAAACGCAATTAATATTAAACCCTCGAAAAGTACAAAATCTTAGTCGCGAACAATGCAAACAATCTGGTCGTGGTAAAACAAACACATCCCTAAAGAGAGCTGAGTGAGAGGGTATATCTTTAAATACATGAGAAAACAAATAACGGAGTTGCCAGATTGTTTACATATAGCTCGAAAAACATTAAGTAACAATTTATTTTTAACAAATACAAAATACGAAGTCAAGTGTACGAAAACAACTCACCGGCTTTGGGAAACATTTGTCCATTTTTTTCTGTTCACTGGCAACACTGGCGAAAACGTATGCTTAATAAGAGAGGAATATCGATCACTACGAGAGCGTTATATTCATTTATGGCTTTTGAGCATGCGTCGTTTATTAAATAAACATAAGCATGCATCGTTTTCATTGCAACCGCAAACATGCGGAGGAGCCATTACAGTAAGACCAAGTAGAGCAGGGGATAGCTTTTTGTTGCCAGAAATATGATACGCATGTACTTAGCCGTCATAATTTATTTGTTTTGTTATTTTTATTTTAAAAAAAATGGTCAGAAAATGTCCAGTTCTTTATTGATTCTCTCTAAGGATGTGTACTGTCGTAAAGGCTTTAAGGAAACTAAGAACGGCAATAGTTGGTCGAGAATTTCGGCTTAACTAATGTTAAAAAAAGAACTGTAGGAAAAAAAAACTTTTTTTAAAATAGCATCTTATGAAGCCGAGATCTAAAGTTTAACGCCAAATGCATTTCATAGAAAAGTCGCCGCTAAAAATGTCAAGTTCTCCCTACACTATGGTCACCGCGACAATAATATGTTCTCCCCAATAAAAGCATGTTCGTCGCAACCATAGTATTGTTTTTTGAATTTCATTTTGACAATAGTATGATTGCGACAATATTGCTATTGTTGAAAGGTAACAATAGTATTATTGCCAAATTTAGAAATGAAAATATGGTTGTAGCAACCATATAAACATGGTTGGTGCAACAAAAGTATTGTTGTTTAAAATTTACGTTAACAAAAATATGATTACGGCAATCATACAGTATGGTTGAGACTATGAACATAACAAAACAGGTTTTGTAGAGCACACATGTATGTGTGTGCGTATGTTTTTTTGATATACAAAAAAAAACACATACACACGATACAGTGAATGGTTGCTGCCCATTAAAAAAGACAACAACAATCGGAAGGTAGTTCGAAGGATTTTTATTGTGTTTAGTTTGTTCGGTGAAATACCCTAATAACGACTGGTT
The DNA here is from genome assembly GCA_963513945.1 of Hydrotaea diabolus. Lineage (NCBI taxonomy): Eukaryota > Metazoa > Arthropoda > Insecta > Diptera > Muscidae > Hydrotaea > Hydrotaea diabolus. The sequence continues at coordinate 188,446,864 of OY740719.1, forward strand.
CTCGTTTATTTAAAATCTGCCTGCACTTAAGTATATAGCCATTGATCATGGTTTAATCACATTCGTTACTTGGTGTCTACGGATGGTGAAGTAGCATTCACCCCTGCTGGCATCTTAAAGTATTTTTGACTGTTGGAATATATATTTTTGTTTCTTCAATTTAATAAAAATATGGCTTCAATTCTGGCTATGAACTAATAGTAATGCAATTTAATTTAATAAAAACATCTATTTTTGAATAACAACAGTAACCAATCCTAATAAATAATTTTGTGGATCATAGTATGGTTGAGTGTGAATCATACTATGGTTGCGTGTGAATCATACTATGGTTGTGAGGATCATACTATGGTTGTGGGGATCATAGTATGGTTATGTGTGAATCATACTATGGTTGTGGGGATCATAGTATGGTTATGCGTGAATCATACTATTGTTGTGAGGATCATAATATTGTTGTGTCCCAACCATATACCCAACAATAGTATGATCCTCTTCGAATATTGTCACCCCAACCATACTTTTTTTCTGCGTGCAGGTCACAACTTTTTAAGGTTGTTTGAATTAAAACGAGTAATAAATGTGTAACGTACAGACTGAAGATATCTAAGATTAAAGGAGAGTTTAATAAATAGAACAGCATTCTTAGGTTCCTTGGCCCTGAGGTTGCTGAGAGGATCCATACTGCCAAAATGGCTGGGAAATTTAGATGTGTGATTATGGCAAGAATCCGCTTCCCACAAAATGTTGCAACCGTTACGAGTTAGTTAAAACCATTTGTACATCGGCTGTCAGGAGTAGCAACGTAGAGTAAGTAATGGTTTCGAATGATTTCGACTCGAGTGTGCAGCGTTAAATGCGTAAAAATGAATGAAACTCGGATAAGGAGGGTGATTTTTGCCACCACTTTCGTGGCTAAGTAAATATAAAATATTGCTACCCAACAAACTCGTGCATATGCATGTCGCTCTGCCCGTGTAGCCTTCTTTTTTCTGCTTCAAGGAACGATCTAATACTTAATATGCGTCACATTTGCCTGGAATGAGGTTCATGTCGCTGATGACGGCGTCGTTGATGTCGATGTTCGCTTGGGAATTTTTAGTTGTTGCTTTTTCGTGTGTATTTGAAATTATTCCTGTGATGAGTTCCCGTGTGAAATTTCGTTTTATTCTCTACTTATTGTTTTCTTTTATTTGAGACGTCAAATGGTTGGGGTGATGACGACGACGACGTGATGGTGATGATTACGTATTGGTGGTGGTGTCGTGTAGTTTAAGTTGTAACTGTTGTACCTACCTACTGTCGTACATGTAAATAAATGGTGGTGGTTGACGACCGACCGACGCTGGTTTGGTGAAGCGGTATGGCTTTTGGCAAACAGTGTTTTTTTTGGGAATAGACACATTTTCGACTTCTTTGGGACTAAAGCCATATTTAAAGGGTACATACATTTTATGTGACAACACAAAGGTTTTTGAATGGAATAGCTTGGCATTGTTTGTCCAATACTCTGTAATGAACGTCTGAGGTAAACTGTGTAGCAAGCAGCCCATTCACGGAATATCCTCAGATAAGATTGAGATAGAGGGTTTAAATTAACTTACAACCGATTTTGTCTTCTTGAAATAGGGGTGTGTACCGAAGTGTAGCTAGTTAAATACACATATTCAAAGCGTTCATTAGAAATCATTAGGGATGTTAACGATTTAGCGCTCAAATGTCATCAAGTATGCAACTATTGTAAACAATTTGTAATTGTCGACCTGTTTAGCAGAGCACGCTTCTGAATATTAAATGGAATTTCACGTGATATTTGCTGAATTTCAATTGATCAAGGTGTAGAAAGGCGTTAATGTGGAGTGCAAAGGAACGCACGTTATAACTACTCCTCCCGAGGTTCAATAGGTACAAAACAAGTCAATTCTTGGTATTATGTCCTGACCGAGGCTCGCAATAAACCGAACTAGTTGTCAAACGTAGTTTAAACTCACAATACGTTGCCCAGGCGTATCAGAGGGACAATATAATGTTTAACCAAAAAATTATATGCTGCTTCCAGGTGATGGAATATGGACCTACTTTTACAGATAATAGCAATAAATCATATCTTTGTACAAGATTCATTGCAACAAAGTGCCCTGGAGCATATGAAGTAATACGAGCGTACGTTCACACCGTACCCGCGAGTTATGCGACTTTTAAGACAACTTGCCTTAAGTATTTTTCATACAATTGCTTTTATTGTAACCCAATCGAACATGCCTATTGTATGTGCACATTAGGATTGCTATCTCATGTAAACAAGATAAGCTGTTCAATTTGATTTTAGCTTGATTAACATGAAGATGAATTGTGTGTGGCATGTTCAATAAGTAGTAGACTGAAGCGAACACGCAACTCAGACAGAGCGACAGACGGACGGATGGACAGGCAGATACTAACAACACACAACAAAGATGTTAAAAAAAGAAATGCAGAGAAAAAGAAATGAGTGCACTCTTTGCTCTGTTGCTCATTAAAGTAAGTGTTGGTACACGCATACAATTTAGGGTGTCCTGTGGAATAGCATTGGGAAAATTTACTCAGAATCGGCGTTCGCTAAACAATTTCTTTTATGTCTGAATCGTAATACCTTTATTAAAATCAAAAATTTTAATTTCGGTTTTGTTTCTATTTTATGATATAAAACTTTTCTAATAAATAATAAATTTAACTTGCCAAATTTATTATTATGACAGCACCTAGGGTAAAAAAATGTTTAGATAGAGTTTAAAATAGGACGGTTTGGATCTTGAAACTAACTTGTCAGAGTGTACATTACAATGGCAAGATTTATCGATGGTTTCAAAAACGAATGTGCGCTAAAGCAACTTTTCAAAGAGTACCTAGAATATTCATTGAATTATTCACAAACCCACCTATTCTTTAAACGGCATCTTAAATCCTTATAAATCAGGTACGAATAAGGATGAGTTATATACAAAGGTCACCGAAACTGAAGCGTTTTTAATGAACTAAGGACAAATGATTGGATATAATCAATCAGCCAATGGCCTGGTGAAATATTGGAAACTGTGTCAGCCCGAAGGTCGTTACTCTTAAAATACACTTACCATAATTTCGAAAGTGCTACATTTTTCGGGACAACCTAATAAACACGTATGTAAATTGTTCTGAAACAAAAGAATCTCACCGAAACAACAAAGAAGTCGACAATATTAAAAGACGAAGTATCACTCTGACGACAATGATGAAATGGGGATGAAAATAATCGCTGTTAAACGATTTCGATTTTCTTTTTGGTTTATACAAAACATTTATGTTTGTACATGCATACTTATGTTTGGATGTACTACATACAGATGTAGTATGTACAAATGTACGATATGCATATGATGGGTGGCGATGAAATGCATGAGAAAGGAAATACACTCACTCATAACTCAGTTAATACACTCCATTGCACACGACAACTCTTGCCAGGCGAGTACTCACTCCTCCATCAAGCAATCATGGCCAGTAAAACAATCACACATACATAAGTACATTCATCCATACAACAATACATGTACTGACAGGCAGACACACACGTTTGTATGTAGAAGCAAACAAACATCTGCACGAATGACCTTTTCCCGATTGTTGGTTATTGTGGATGCTTACTTGTATCGCTTCCCTCTTCTGCCCGTCTGTCCGTCTACTTTATGGTGTGCTAGAAACGGAAAGAAATTTCCCAAGAACGTTTTTGAACGCTTCGCCGAAGAAGTGAAAACATGAAATGGAATCAGGAAGAAGACATACAGACACACACACATACCCCATATAAAAAGAATGGAAATGCCGATGAAATGTTAAAGACCGAAAAAAGAGAAGAAGAAAACAAACGAAACTGTAAAAAGAAGGTCTGGGAAATTATTATTCATTCTTGAAACAGTTTTACAACAAAAATTCTGATACGACGATGATGATGTTTATCGTGATAACGATGTCGATGATCATCTTAATTCTAAACTAATGAAAACAAACACAAGTACTCGTAGTTTGGAGAGAACAAAACTTCAAGGCACTCAATTCGAACAATACGGCCAATCGAACATAAACACACCAACAATGCGATCGAAAACAAAACAACGCCAATGACTGAGTTGTTGTGATACCCACAAATGAACGACGAACCTGCGTCTGCCGGCAACATGAAGCTTTCCACGGGAAAAATCATTTTTTCCGAATTATTTGCTCGCATACATATGACGCTGTGCTGTGCATACGTGCAAGATTTTCCTCTATACAGAAATATCATTACATATGTACGTACATATAAAGACATCCATACAAATGTATATAGACATGCATGTTTGTAACCATCAGTGAAAATTCGACATTTATTGGATTTGTTATACCAGTTTAGTAATGTTGTGGTTATGATACAACCAACGGTAATATACGGAAATTCCGGAGAGGAGCTCATAAATTCCTCAAAACACGCGCACGTAAGAGTTTGTATCGACTGAAAGCCTAGTTACTGCCTGCATGCTCCCCAAATCCAACCGTCTTTGGCAGTGCCACACAATGAATAACATTTGGGATATTTTCTTTACTTTACGCTTCTGATCAATGAAATCAACTAAAATTGTTATCTCGTATGAGCGTTTAGCTTGTGGGGCTGGATACGAGTATGTCGCTTGTACTCTTGTGGTAGTAATAGCAGCCTTGGTGTAAGGAAAGAATAGATTTCTTTTTATTTGTTGCATTCTTTGCTAAAGAATGTTATCACATATTTCTGTTTATACTCAATCGATACTAATGAAGTGGAACACACTTGTATTGAAGTGCGTGAGTATCGGTTTTCTTACGCATCTTATATGCATAAGCAACCAACGAAAATAACGTTCAAACATAAAGTCCAACTTTGCCATTTCATTTTACTTTTGAGTCGTTTTGGGCGGAACATGAAATGTCCGACTTGTGAAAGCTTGTGCCATTATATTTCTTCGAGTTATAAAACATTAATTTAAGAGAATATGCCTCCATTACGCTACTGCCACTAGATGTGCTTCAACTTGAAGTATATCCGACTAATGGAAGTTCCACTGTACTCTTTTGAAATATGATAACGCTGCAGGATCTATTCCTAATGAGTTTGGGAATTTAAATAAGTCGCGCTTGTTCAAGAATAGGATTTTAACTGAAAATCTGTTTTTATGCAAGAAAAGGTCTTGCGATGGCTTTCTTTTTCGTCAAAAAATGGTACATGACTCTTTGTAGATACATATATTTATCAAAGTGATTCAAGGATGTATCTATGATTGTTATTACAAATGTAATCCGCAATTAAACCGAATACGTTCTTTATAGAGGGCCGGCAGGGGCCATCTATGTGACAGACTAAACCACATGAGTTTTGTCGAAATATATGCTGATCTCGAGAGGGATCGAAGTTCCAATTAGGGCGGACGTTTGCCTGAAGGCTACCTCAGTAGCAGCACCATAATCAAAAACATTTACGAATCATTAAAAATCATAATTTTCTTTTTATAAGCGGCGTGCTTTTCTATAAGCAGCTGACCGACTTAAGAGAAGGTCCCCGTTTTCCCCCGAATGGGATACTTACTTCCAAAATATGTTTGAAACTGAAGCATTTTCCATGGACGTTTCATTTCTATGCCAATAGCCCCTTAAGTTACAAAACACGACAATAGCGCAAAAACCCAATAAAGTTTTGTTATATCTAAGTCGGAATCGGAAGTATTGCGAACTACTTACTATACGTGTAAAAAGTAGAAATACGTTTATTCTATCTTTAAAACAACAAGTTAATATCCTAATACAAGTTTGTTTAAGACTTGATTAGCCTTTCAATCAATTTATCCTTCATTATGTAATTTGTGAACTGTCAAGGTATCAGTAACAGGTTACATTTTTAGAGCATGTAATGCGTGCAGGTATGTGCACAGTCTTCCCACCGTTGGTTCAATACTCGCTGCAATACCTATGCAGTCACAAGCGTATATGAATATGTCTGTACGTTTTATTGACCCCAAAAACAAGCTAAAAGCAAAACATATACCAAATATTTGTCCGGGCACTGTTGCCATTCAATATGTACGCAACTAAGTTTGTGCGCATACACTAAGCGACTAAAGTATACGTAAGCAATTTAAGATTATTTCTTAAGATTTTAGATCTCGATTAAAATGTTTGGTTGGGAATGCCAACAATGCTTTCATAAGATTTCACTTGTTGTCATTCAAATCAGTTTTTTTCCAGTTCAATTCCTTTTTAGCTGACTTTGAGATAGTATTGGAGCAGTTGCTGTAGACTTTTGCGACATAGTGTGTTTACTCAAATCGTACGTTTGTAAGTATCTAGATAACAATAAACGTAACAAATTCGAAAACGCCGACAAAAACAAATGTAAGTAAGACACGAAAAAAATGATAAAAAAAAGAATTGGGTGACAAAAAACATACTCGTTCGTTCGTATTTACGAAATACGTAATTTATCTATTTCAAACGACAACAACGTCAAATGAAATGAAATTAACATTTTTAATTAAACCTTAAACAGCCGTAGTTGAACAAAAGGAAAACGCATGTAAGTATGTCTGTATGTACGCGTGTCTGTATGTACGTACCTTACGACATTCAACATTACATTTCATTTTAGGCCAACGAACAACAGTTCATTCTTTTACTCGATTTAAAACGACACCAAACCATAATCGAATTAAATAGCCACCCTTCCCATCCACACTTTCACAGACAAGGAAAAAAATTAAACAAACAATTAAAAAAAAAACGAAAACGCAAAGAAAGTGTTGTGTGTTGATTGAATCGACGTTAATGTTTGTTTGAGAATTATTTTTCCAAAAACAATTAATCGACTCTCTAAAACTGGCAGTGAGATACACAATTTTCAATATATTTTCTTATTCAGAACCAATAAATCTTATAGAACTCGCGACTGCAATCAAAATGGAATGGACGCGGGCTCATCTTTATTATACATTGTTTTTGTCAGAGTACGAAGAAGGCGAAGCAAAATCTGACAAAAACAAAGACAGTTTAGCTTAAAAAGGCAACAAAAACAATGACTTAATTGGGTACCGCGAACAAAGAATGACAAAAAATGGTTTAAAAATAAAGTTGATGAAAATAAAATAACCACACAAAATTCGCATTTACATTCGCCTTTTCAAGAATACTTTGAACTTTCATTGTGGAACAAAAAAAAGAGCTGCAAGAAAAAAACACTGCAATCTAAATTTAGAGACCTATTGAATTTTTTAACGAAATAATACCAAAACATCGTGCAACTGTGTAGTGTAACGTCAAATTAATTTAAGTAATTTTCCAGTTTTTTTTATCAATTATTTCAGACAATGGCCGCGTTTGATTGATTGTTGGCAAACATTTGTATTATTTAATTTAAATCGAAAAAACTCCAGTATTTTTTTATTTAAAGCATTTTCGATTTCAAAAACGTTTTGTTTTGAAATTTTAAATTTATTAAAAAAAAGGTATTTTAGAAAAAGCGTCAAGCTTTTGAGGGTGTGTTGAATATTTTGTCATTTTCGAAACATAATTTAGTTACTTTATTTTATTTAATCCAAAAAAAATACAGAATTTGCGTAAAATATCTCCATTTTCCAGAGATTAGTGAGGTTTGTAATCCTTTAGTTTACAATGTGTGTTAATATATTGATTAAAATAATAAAGACAAAATTAAGAACGAAAAATTGTAAATAAAATATCTAATTAATGTTTGTTCTTCTTTTGTTACAAAATCAATAAAATAAAAATTTTGGCGTGGCAAAAATTAAAGTATATGTTTATTTCTTTTGAAAATGTACAACAGAAATTAGATATTTTACCTCAATTTAACATTTTGTTACAATTGCATTGATTGGTGGATTTAAACTGTCTGCCGATTGTTAATGTTTGCAAAGCAAACTAATCCAAAGTTAGAGTGCAGTGGTTACTTCAGGTAGCAGGTATGAATGGAGTGTGAACCTCAAGGGTTTGCAAGCATTTCCAAGAATATTGTTCGTGTTACTTTGATCGCAGAGTGGCTAATTTTGTTCACTTTACAGATGATTTTCTCCTGCTCGTGAGAGGTGGGCTTAGTCGAGTCCAGTCTGCGATTTGCTTTAAATTTATATTGAACGATTTTTTATGTTTTGTCAAATAAATTGCTTTGTTTTCAAACTATTGTTTTTTAAGCACTTAGTTAGGTCTTTTCTTCACGTTTTTATACGTACAGGTGTATGACCGTTTACTTTTTGTACTTCACTTTACTTTTCTTCTCTTGTTCATACAAAATCCATGGTTAAAAAACGTTTAAAATATCAAAACACTGTGCCTTGTATGTTTCTTTTTTGCACTTTAACAATAATAGTTATTTGTTTAAGATCCCATTTAGGTATTCTGTGAATTAGTTCTTAAGAATAGTAGTATTTACTGTTTTTTTGTTTGTGCTTTCTACGAACTTCCAATTTTGTTTAATGAATTCCAACTAAATTTACTATAATTCCAAATTGGTACGCAGTGGAAAAGTAAGTGCCCAAGAGAAATCAAAATATTGAAATTTGAATAGTCATTATTTTTGCATCACATAAACAATTTTGAGTTTGCTTACATTTTTTTGTTCAGGCGTTTTGAATTAAACGGTCACAATTAGTTTATTTTTATTTTTGCCAAGTGCTCCCAAAGAAGGCGTGATAGAAAAGTGTTATTTGGAAATGGATTTTATGAAGTGGGGCTTTGACGTTTTCAATATTTGTATTATTTTTATTTTGTTGGCCCAACAACAATCGAACTTCACTCACACATTTCTATTTTCACCATTTTCATTTTTAATCATTTTATTTTCAATCTAGGATAGGCTCTTTTTCGATATATTTATTTTTGTGTTTTTTCAGTAGTATTGTAAAACTTGTTGACGGAAAATAACTAAGATCTAGCATACGCGGATCAGACACACACACACGCACGCACGCACATTTCTGGAATGTGGTGGAATAGGTATATCTGTATCGGATATTGGATAGAAATGTACTTACTTTTTGGAATTGCGCTTTGTGGTTTGTTTCGAAAACATGGGAATTTTGTCTACAATTAATTGCATTTCTCGAAATCCGTCACACTTGTGTGCATCAAGGAGAATTTATTTTTCAATGAAAAATAAAACTTCTCCCGAAATGGAAAATTTTATTGCAGGTGGATTATCCGCAGTTTTTGCACTATATCCATAATTAGAATCCAATCGAATGGTGGTGGGAAATTTGAGTTAATCGATGTGTTTGCTTAATACTGTTGTTTTGATGCGATGAATTCGTTATCCGAAGTTAATTTTAAAACAAATCAACAAACTCTTGATTTGCGTGCGAAAGTAACACAGGAACTTGTTTTTGTTGTGCTATATCCGTTAATTAGACTATTAGGGTTTATTTACGGTTTTTTTTATTTATTTTTTTTTTTTTTTAAAAAAATACTGTTACTTTCCATTCGAAAAGAGAACAAACACTATTTGAGTTTTATAATATTTGAAATTTCTTTGTATTTTTGATGCGCTTAGTTTTTGTTTTTGCCTCGTTTGTTTTCAAATGTAAATGCTCGTTTCTTGTAGTAAACAAACGTTTCACTTGCCACTCACTTCACTTGTCGTCTGCGGTTGAGAATATTTAACCGGTTTTCTGTTATTGAATTTTTCAAATTTCAAACACTGAATATTGATGTGTAGTACTGCTCTTTTTTATTTGTTGGTTTAACTCATTTCACTTAATTATTGAACATTCCGTACGTTTTTGTGTTCAAGGAAAATATTATTTTCTTTTTGCGTTCGATTTACATAAATATTTATTTGTTGGGATTTCTTCTTCAGATTTTTTGTTTTCTTGTTAAACCGTGCCGCGTATACAATTTTCAAAACATGACGACATTTGACAGCAGCCAGAAAGGAACTAAATAACCGCCAGAGTCACGACACCGCACAAAACTCACGACTGACGACAATGGCGATTATGAAGACACAACAAAACACACATCGACAAAAAAAACAAGAACAACAACAACACCACCACCACACAACACAACTGAATTCGTACGTACGTATGAAACGACATCGATATTACGAACAGCAACAGTAAAGTGGAAACAGGAACACACGTACGCACGAACACAGCCATCGAACATGTGGTGTCCAACAGCAAACACCTTCCAACCGAACCTGCCGTTCGTGCGACGTCACCGTGCGAATGATTCAACACTTTTTACTTTTTGTTGCTTTAACGCTCATTATCAGTACCATATCGTACTTCTGCCATTTGTCTCATTGCTCCAACGAAATGTTGCTCGAACATGTTCGGGCGTGAGCTGTTGTTGTTGGTTCTCGGAGAACTGGTGTGAAACTGGTTAGCGATAGCATACTCGTCGTGTGTCGAACAAACAAATTAAAATATTTGTATGCTCGTTTTATTGATTTAGTTTCGTTGGGGGAGGATGGGAGAGCACAAGTTCATGTGATTCAGAGGGAAAACAGAAAGTAACCAAGCATGCGATCAATCGACTTCTTCTTGCAACATGCCTCATTAAACATATCTCGGTAAACAGTCGTCGGTTGGATGGAGATGAGGTTTGACATACTTTGTTCGCAACTTGTGGGTTTGGGACTGACAGGCAGACAGACAGTCGAGTCAGTCCGGCAGTCACACAAGCGACGATGGCAGCGGCGGCGAAGTGCAATTGTTTAATTCAAATTGATTTAATTTTTTTCTTTCCTTCTGTTGTACTCGTATTTCGATTGTTGGCTGCTCGTGTTGTTGTCGTTGTTTGTGGTATCTCACATTTTTGTTGTTGGTCGTTGGCTACCTCAAACACTCGGTATGATTGTTTGTTGGCATCACTATTATCGAATGAATGCATGCATACACATGTACATGATACACACGTTCATACATACATACATCCCTATGTACGTGTTCGGATGGATGTGTTCCTCTTCTTCGTCTCCTTCATCCGATTTGTTTTTTGTTGTGCTGCTGCTGTTTGCTGTTGCTTTACATTTCATTGTGTTGTCGTCCGTCGTTCGATTTGTTTCTCTTGGATGGCGTTTGTGTGTACACATGTGTGCGCTCTTGTGTGTGTGTGTGAATTTGTGTATGGCATTGCTGTTGTTGTTGCCGCTGCCCGCTGTCGTTGATTTATTTTGTATTTTGGTCTCGGGGTCGGTCGTTGGTAGTCTTTTGGGCGACGCAACTTTTATACACTTAATTCAATATTACAATTCCGAAATGTACACACGTAATACACACTCGTCCATTCATACACACACACATACATGTGTACGTACATACGTACGGATGTGTGAATGTGTTTGCACATACACACTACACTTTATTTTAAGCTTTGGTTTCATGGTGCTACGCTGTTGCTGCTGTTGTTGTTGGTGGTATTATTCTCGTGTATATTCGTAATTATGTGCACATATGTCAATACTTTTGGCTTTTATTATTTTTTGTTTCTGCCTTTTTTGCTGCTGCCGCCGTTGATGTCGTTGTGGCTGCTTTTGGTTTATTCTTCTCTGATTTAAATCATTTTTACAGTCGCCATCGCTATGTTTGCGCGCTGGTTGTGTTGTTACCGATTTTCGCTGTAATTTCTGCTTTATGGCTTACCATTTTCAAAGATACATACTCGTACGCAGGTACAGACATACATACATCGATACATATGTACATTAGGGTTAGTCATTTTTTTAGATTCAAAATCTGTGGAAATAGCATATAGGGCAGGCAAAAACAAGCAGAATTGCGTTTTTACTTTTTGAAATTGTGAAAAAACGTTCCGCACAAAATTCAATTACTTTAGCTCAAAACCAACTTTTTTATTTGAATTTTTTTGTGATTTTTAAAATTTGATAATATTTTTTTTTTAAAAATTTTTTTTTTATACTTTTTTTTTTATAAATTTTGATAAATTTTTAATAAAATGTAATTTGATCCAAAATATGTCATTTATTTTTCGAGATATATCGATTGTAAAATATGCAATACTATTTTTTTAATAAAATTGAAGATATTATGCAATAATGTTAATAAGATTAAAATTTTATTTAAAGTAACGCCTTAGAATAATAACATTTATAATAAATTACTAAAATGCAGTAGCATTTTCTACAACTTAAATTCAACAAGATATATAAAAAGAAACATGAGAACAAAAGAGTATTTTTTTAATAAGTTTAAATAAAATCTTAGCAAGAATACAATGGTCATTTATGGGTAATAAATTTTAAATTCAATGAATGTGTTGTTTTGCACAGTGGAAAAATATCTTGAACTACTTTTATGGCTCTTTCAGCACATACGTTACTTCTCTGCTGCTTCGGAATTGCTGATTCTTCCTGAACCCAATGTCTTTGAAAGCACAGGTGAGCGTTTTTGAAAGGAAGTAAGGCTAGATTTAATTTTGAATAGTCATCGATTTTAAAACAATGATCGGAAAACCATATATCGAACCAGGTGCCAGATATAAACTCACAAATTGAATATAATTGCGTCCGATATTTTGGAATTAGTATAAATGCCAGTAGACCAAGAATTGGCCTAGAATTCCATCGAGCGTTGCTTATTGGAGGTATAGACTTAAATGTTATACGAGGAAATTTTTGGTTTTTCAAATAATATTGAAATGACACACACAGCTCGTACAAATATTTCATGTCATCCCGCCATTTAATTTTGTTAATATTTATTTCCTCTTTATTTTGTATGTAGCAACTTCTTAGGTGATCATAATTATTTATAATCTCGGAAACAAAAGGATATTGTATAATAGGGGAAGTTGTTTTTCCACCTAAAACTTCATCCATAATATGTCGTAATAATAAATCAAGTATATGGTGTTGGCAGCCAATATATTGCGGTGGAGGCAGTGAAAGAGATTTGCAGTGATTTTGCAACAATGACACAACACCGCCTTTTTTCCCAGTATTAACACTCGTTGTATCACATATAATCATTTTAATGGATTGAAATAAATTATACTTTTCTAGCATTTCTCTAATGCCATTAAATATGGTTACTGCTTTTCCATTTTCAAGAACAAGCACTCCTAATTTTATTTCCTTTGTATCATTCTTAAGAACTACAACATGTATTTCTTTTTTATTAATTTTTTTACCATCAAAATGTAGGGCCCAGTTTTCAAGTTTTGAATGTTCTTTGTTTGCCTCTACCTTTTGTTCAGCAAACTTAATGACGTGTCTGTAAATGGTTTTTTGTGATGGCGTTGGTACGTCTACTCCTGATTCAGCCATTTTTTTGCATATCATAGCTGCTTTATTTGAACTGACATTCGTATCAATTACCAAAAACGTCCCTATGTTTGAAGACAACTTGGGTATCTGTTTACTTGCAGTAGAAGAGTAATCTCTGTCATATGCTTTTGTATCATCGCACATTAAGTCTAAATCACAAAATGAACCCGGTGGTACTTCCAGTGTGCTTTGAAAATTCCTTTTTTTATAACACCTTTTTTTATACGAGATATCAAACAATTTTTCAAATTTATTGGTGTCTTGCCGCCGTTTTAAAAATTTCTGATAATCAGTTATCAACTTAAGCACCTTGCCTCCAACGTTCTTTAATTCCATCGCTGATTTAGCTTAATCCATAACTTATTTAATTCTTCAGATATAATTAGAATTTTTTTTTTAGATTTCTCAAGCACTAATCCTCTATATCTTTCAATTATATTGATTTCTTTCGGAAATTCGTATAAATGGTATAGCGGCAAAACAGCTTTCTTTATTTCATTCGGTCTTTTTGCTTTAAAATTTTTGACCCAGTTATCACTGTTTTTTTGAACATTTTTGCAACTTTTTTTAAACGACATGGCGATGTGAACACAAACTATGAAAAAATAATTAAAAACTAAAAACGATATAAATTATGTATTATGACATTACTTCTGTATTGTCAAACTTTTATTAGAGAAACTCGTTTAAAATTTTTAAAACTGGGAAATGAAACCGAATTGCAAATTTTAAAATCGATGTAGCTTAAAAACGAATGACAGATTTTTGATCAAATTGCATATTTGAAATCGATGCACTAAAACCAACTAAAAAAAATTATTTACAAGAACAACTATTGCAGAAAAAGAATTCTCAAATTTAAAAATTTAAAAAAAAGTAAACTAAAAAAGTTTGTTTTTAGCTAAAGTAATTGCATTTTGTGCGGAAGGTTTTTTTACAATTTCGAAAAAGTAAAAACGCAATTCTTATTATTTTTGCCTGCCCTACATGCCATTTCCACAGATTTTTGATATTCGAAAAAAAATGAAAAAATGACTAACCCTAATGTACATATGTAGGTATGTATATATGTATGCACCTATCTGATAGGAATCGATCGAGATCAATTAGTTACATCGGGTGAATGTTGTTCGGATATGACATTCTTCCTTTTCCATCCAGAAAGGTGTAACTAATACAGAAATGTGTACACTAGGACGTTTCCATTTGTGGGCTCTTTGGTACAGGGCCGAGTCTGCCTATGTTGTCATGTAACACTTTTAAATATTGAATTTTGGTCAATTTTGATCTCATATCAGAAAGGTAAAAATAGGACATATTTATCCATGATACCTACGTATCTTTTATATGTTGATCTCTGCTATGCCTTAATTTATGTATCGACATACGTGTGTGTGTTAGCGTTGCCAACCGACCGACCTTGATTTAAGTTGATTGGCAAGACGAAATAGCGACTTTATCCAAGTGTCTAAAACGGTAACCGGTCAATCCGGTTATTCGTCGGTCATTAACCGCATTGATTTCTTTTTTTTTAATTTAAAAGATAACGCAAACATAATTGGAGTTGGTAGCGACGAGGCATCGTCGCTGTTTAGTTGAAATGTGTTTAATATATCAGTTTCTCTTTGACATCAATTTTACGATGTCCATCCGATCGTCCCAATCTAAGTACACCCGTAATGGAAAACGATTTCGATGTAGTTTAGAACATTGTGCAGACTTGAGCCGACAATGAACTCTGTTGAAATTAGTCTATATCGGTGTAAACTTCTATACCTTCTATTAATTCGATATTGCTCAGAACTTGTATAAAACGTTGTCGTTGTCCAGGTGCCAACCGTAGTGAAATCCTATGGTCCATCTCTGTGCATGTGGAAGCGTCCTCTTCGGTTTAAAACTAAGCCACTCTTAAATTTGACCTTGCCCAAAGTTCGTACAGACGAGGCGAATATTCCATTTGTACATTAGACGGGTGCACGTCATCAAATGTTTACTTATGTTTGCGTTTTTCAAAAACTAATTTTTAGATTAAAACGATAATTGACTTTCTAAAATAAGCAGTATTTTAAACATTATAGACATTACTGACTTCTTACTACCGTAAAGGTATAAATTAGTGCTAAAAATCATAACATTTTTCTGATTGTTTGTGGTAGTTGCTCTAAAACTTAACGGTGGTTTCAATCTAAAACAGTTTCGGCAAAGTTTATTCAAATATTCTACTAGGTGATAAATAAAACACAACTTCTAAACTAAACGCTTATTTCAGGGCCTAAATTTATAGAAGTACACTCAGTAAAACAATCAGCTAGTGAAATGATACCATATTAAAACTAATATTAAGCCCGAAGCTCGAAATTAATATTTTCGATATCCCGCATCTTAGGCTTTTTAAACATTTGCGCACAGAAACAATCGTCTTTATGTTTTTAATGTCGTCATATTTTTCAAAACTTCTTATGGAAAATGTGCCATGTTGCCTTCAGGTACCTCCCGCACAAATGTATCATTTCGCCCATGTCTGGAATTCCAAAGTTACTCCAAACTTGGTTAATATTTTCTACTCTGTACAACATACCAAGATTTAAAGAATTCATTTTGAGTTAAATTTGCTAAAAAATATTTTCACAGGTTGAATATGCTTCTTGTAGAGCCTTATGTTCGTTTCTCTTTAAAGATGGTTTCCAACTGCTAATATATTTTTAAAGAGCCCCATTTACAAGCCTTAGAGTTATATCATTTATTTGAAAATGGGATTTGACCCTGGGTTCCATGTGTGATAGTTTGGCCCACGAATTCCCCCTTTATTAATTTTCCGAAATTAATTAGAAAAAATAAGAAAACATAAAAAACAAATTGTGGGAAAATTCATGTATACGAGATTGGCAACGAATGCTTTTAAAAATAGGCACTTTAAAATATGTTGCACAGTAGGACACTAACATAATGAAGTATTTTCTCGAAGAGAACAAGCAAATAAATAAATTTAATAAACGTTTGAATTGTCTTATATTCATAAGTTCTGTGTAAAGCTTAAGCAACGTTCGTTTTAAGATTACATGGAGTGATACGAACGCCTATTGTAAATAGGTAAGGTAGGTAGGTAAGGTTTAGTATAGTTACGTATTTATACCAGAAAAAAGCGCGACAATCTACCCATACACTTGATGCATTTCTAAAGGTATTCAATATAATACAGAAAGTATTAATTCCAATAATAAGATAATCACGTCAGTTAGACGTTTAAATCATTGAAAGTAAGGTTTATAACAAAATATCTCCGTTTTAAAGAGTTTTTCTTTTGCAACGAAAACTCGTTTTTTAAGAATACATCGCCAAATGGGCGCCGCTTTTGTTGATGACAATATCTGTTCCTTTTTTACTGTAATTCCAATCTTATGGCGAAAACTTCGGCCGGTCGACCGTTACTTGCGGCACATTTTTATTTCGTGCTTTAAGAGTCTGTTTTCCCTTTGATTAATAAATCGCAATAAGCAGGGGTTTAAGGGGCGATCTTGCCAGCATCTGCAATTCGCCTAAGGCAAGAAATGCCAAAATAATGCTGTTGAGAATACACTTATTTCTTATGGTCATAACCAAAAAATATTCGAGCATCATGAGAAGATTTCTATGTAACAGTTCGTACAATTGAAAACACCGACATTTTCAAAATTTTGCGTTCGAAGCAAGTATCAACAGCCACACTCGAAGGTATGTCGGATAACACCTCTTGCATATACTGCCCAGCAACATTGCGGCCATGAGGATCTCACCCTCCCAAACGTTCTCACTCTCTCAAACTGACCAATGAAACATAACCATTTGAACCAATGAAACATTTACCTGCAGATGAAAGCGCTAGAGAAGGCGACAACGAAGACATTAATAAGGGTCACTTTTCTGTACTTATTTCTACGTAGATGTGGCAAAAAAGGGAAGATGGCTAAACCAAACTATTTATCACTCAATTAGCAATTGAAAACATCACCAGCAACAACTCTCACGTCTTATACACGTTAGGGCGCCTCGCAGTCAGAACACAAGGCAGGCTGTTTTTTAAACGAACACAAACACTATAACCAATATAATTGACTCCATATTTTTGACCATCCCAACCGAAACACCTTCTTTAGCTTATATAAGCAAAATTGGACTTTCTTTTCAGTAATTAGGTAACGCGACCAATATAATTGACTCCATATTTTTGACCATCCCAACCGAAACACCTTCTTTAGCTTATATAAGCAAAATTGGATTTTCTTTTCAGTAATTAGCTAATTCAAATTTTTTTGGTGAATTATCTATCTATTATTCTAAATGTAGAAAAGGACACTCAACAACGCAGCATGCATAGGTTACATAGACATCATGGTTATATTTCTTAAGGCGCCCTAATACACATACATTTATAGTAAGTACAAACTGATGAGCACTAGAGCGTATCGGTTTTCATTATCCCCACACTCTTAAGGTAGTAGTGTGTTTTATATATGAATCACTGAAGATCATCGGTTGGTTTTAAAGAAATTAAAAATTTTCTTAGAGAATCGAAAATGGGCCACATGAGTATTTTATCTCTGGTACGTTCCAGTGAAATGCAGGGACCGAAAATAAATCTTGTTTTTTTTTCAGACGAAGAGGTTAGGCGTAAATTTCCTTCATCTGTTTTAGGGCATTTTGAACTATCATCGTAATATATACATCACTTTGGCCACCGTAACCAATCTAACTGAGAATTATTTCTTTTGGTTATAAATAACTATTGTAGCAACCAAAAAATATTTGTTTTTATTAATAACCATTATCGTCAGTGATTTAATTTTTTTTGTTATCGGTTGCCAATTCGACAGTGAATAATTAAATATTTTTTACTCTGGTTCGAGACCTTTATGTTGTTTCTTTTTCAGAATCAACTTAAAAAGAAGAAATTGGTGAAATGTATTTGGTGATATTGCGCGTTGAAGATTGCTCTACGCACAGTTCGAAGACTATACACAAAGGGTAATTCTCATTAATAAAAATGAGTCTCCCGTATAAGTCATTTGATTTGTGGCCGAAGTAATCGTTGCCAAAGACTGCTGAAGAAAAACCTTGGCGGGTTTAGAAACAGCTGTACAGTCTGCCTGGCAACCGTAGCAAATACATTTCACCAATTTCTTCTTTTTAAGTTGATTCTGAAAAAGAAACAACATAAAGGTCTCGAACCAGAATAAAAAAACTGCTCAAGTCATAATAATGATAAAAGACCGAATAAATAACAAAAAAACGAAAAAACTATTAAAAAGGATTGGTACGCCCTAATGTGCAACGCATGTATGAGTATATGTACGCACAAAAAACATGCACACTTTGATTGTGCTTTTTGCATTTGTGGTTTTCAACGAAGACCCATGCGAAACGGAATTGGTGGAAATGATATTGCGCGTTGAAGATTGCTCTACGCACAGTTCGAAGACTATACACAAAGGGTAATTCTCATTAATAAAAATGAGTCTCCCGTATAAGTCATTTGATTTGTGGCCGAAGTAATCGTTGCCAAAGACTGCTGAAGAAAAACCTTGGCGGGTTTAGAAACAGCTGTACAGTCTGCCTGGCAACCGTAGCAAATACATTTCACCAATTTCTTCTTTTTAAGTTGATTCTGAAAAAGAAACAACATAAAGGTCTCGAACCAGAATAAAAAAACTGCTCAAGTCATAATTTTTTACAAAACTAACCGTTTTGTTTATTTTCTCAACAAAACCCTTTGGACATGCATCCATTACATCAAAAATACGATACATGTACATATGTATGTACATATACTTATATATGGGTAGCGATAACCAACAAAATAAATTACTTACGATAATGGTTATTGGCAACCATAAATCTAATTTGGTTGCTATAATAGTTATACTTGTTACGTCCCAGTCGAAATGTTACATTGCTATAGGAATTTGTTACATACAACGGGTATGAAGGAATCATAAACAGACTGAAACACGCATTTTTGAATTTGTTATACTTTTATAAATGTTATTAAAAACATGTCTTATATGCCTTAATTTCCCTTCGGCAATCATATTCTGTACTTAAATTCAGGAAAGCAAATCGAACCCGAACCGGGTTTGTTAGAAAGAAATTGTCGAACCGAACCACAAACCGCACCGCACGAAACTTTGAACCGATCTGCGGCTCAAGGGTACATAAACAACATTTCTCAAACCGGAGAAATGGACCTGCTCTGAATCACTGAACTGAACCAACTCGAAATTTGGTTTTCATTCCTGATTTTTACCAATACATTAATAATCATTTCCTAGAAAGATGTCTAATTTTCTCTATGGATCGATGCTCTTGGAATGCGTTTTTTTTTTACAAAAATGTGCTTCTGGAACAGTAGCACATTTTCTATAAAAAAAATCGGCACGCCCTAATGGACATCTATATTGGAATATCAGTATGAACACGAAACTACTACCGTTTGACATACAAAACCGAGAACCACAACAGTGACCAAACAACTCTAGAGAGACAATAACACGAGTGATATGTTCTCATACATACAAACATACGTTTGTATGTATGTCTCTTAACTTGAATGTCTAACCACTTAAATTGGCAAAATAAAAGCACGCACAGGCTACTCCAAAATGCGAAACTCTCTTATCAAACAAGAAGAGAGCGAGAGATGAAAAAATGGATTATACGGCATACGTTACAATATTACTTACACTCAGGACTCAGGGTGAGATATCAATCATGTCACCCAAGCGATGACAACAATACTAACTCACATTCAATTTGATATAGCTTGTATCTTGTATCTTTGTGACAGCGCATAGAGAAAGGGACATAAGGGTAAAAAAATCAATTTTCATTTTTTTCTTTTTTTGATGTGGACAACATCTGAGCATCGTATGAAACCGATCCCATGCCCCAAAAGTGTTCCCTCCCAGAGATATGCGCGTTTTATGAAAGTGAAGTCGACGATTCTAAGCGCAAATGGAAAGGGACCTAATCTTTTAAATGGCTATCCTGAACAAAACTGATTTTTAACCTTAGGTCCCTTTCTATATGGCGCGTCACATATATGTATGTACCCACTATATCCATCTAGCCCAGCAGCACAAAGAGGGGATTCGCATGCCTTCTAGCCTGTCTCCAAATGCAGTCAGAAGGCCCTGTCTTCAAATGCAATCTATAAGTATATTGCGTGTGATTGGAAGGCCTGTACATCTCCCTTCTCTTAGCAGGATGTCTAAGCGGCCTGCGTTGGAAGGCTGTTTCTGGTTCGTTAGCAGGCTTATTGAAGAAGGTCTCGTGGAGCGGCTGCAAGATTGGGCCAGCCATAAAGTCTTTAACATAAGACTTTTAATGAGGTCTGAAAAACAGATCTTGTAGCAGGCTAGCAAAAGAAGGAGTCCTTAAAGAGAAAATTCTTAGAAGGGCAAAAAAATTAAGTGCGAATTCGTGCGCAACACACCTATTTTGCAACCTTGGAGTTTGTAAACGGACTTGCCATATTTTTTAGTTGGACCACCCTTTACTTGCCTTCTCATATTAGGCCTGGAAACAGACTTTTCGTCGTAAGGGATTGTGCATGCCTGCTTGAAGGACTCATAAAGGAAATAAAGGAGTAAAAGACGCATGTTTATATATTTTAAAAGCCGCAAAGGATGAAAAAAAGAATGGGTATTGGAATGCCTCCTTTTTTTAATGGGAAAATACATTAATTACGAATCGCATGGAAGGAGACAATAGAGTTCAACTCTTTGTATTTCATTAACAACGTATCATTTAAAAGTGAGGAACTAGTTTTAATTTATGATTTATAATGATGACATATTCAGTAATCTTACTTAAACCAATAAAAAAAAACATTTTAATTTAGCAACCTGGTCACAACATACGTGGCACTACGTGGTATAATTGCTCTCACAAGTGATCCTTATAGCAGTCAAAACAGAAAACAGGAATGTCTGGCTATAAAGGCCTCAACCACCACTTCAAAAGGTTAAAACTAAATCTGGTATAAAATTCTTAGTTATGTAACGCCTAGAGGACTACAAAAAGTAAGTACGTATAACGCGCATAAGAATAAAATCGGCTTTACCAATCTAGATTTACCCTTTATAAGAAACTAGAGTTCTCCACTCAACAAGTCTGGAGTTCTTCACTCAACAATGAAAAATATCGCCTCGAACCGCTCGAAATAATCTGTGCCAAAAATATTCGTTTATTGACCTTTCCCAATGAAATATTATCCATCTCTTAAAATTGCATAAGACTCGTTTAAGAGGTTTGCTAAATCCAACTGTACTAGGGTTGTATAGGTCGATTTTCGACTAATCGACTTTTGGGAATAAAAAAGTCAAAGTCGACTATTGGTTTTTAAAAAGGTAAATGTCGACTTTTATTATATCGACATTTTCGACTTTTTTTATTTTAAATTCAAATATGTTTGTGAGCATTACTGCAAACATTTATATGTTTCCTGTATCAACTAGAGAAGCATTTGTTTCCTCTGTGTTGGTACGTTGTACTGAAGTTCTTTTAGAGTCATGCAAACAGGCCTTATTTATGAATGGGAGTGTACATGATTATCGAATCGTTTAGTAAGTTAAATAATGTCCTATTTACAGAATGTGACCATGTCTTTCGGGTCTTTTTGAATGCTAGTTAAATGCCTCTTTCTAAACCTTATTTAAGAAGCGAGCAAGGTATTGCATTGGAATTTGAGCCAGTCGAAGAGAAGAGGTAAAGAAGACATGCTAATAGGCCTGCTAGTAGAAGACATAGTTGAATGTCCAGTGCATATTTTAGAAGGTCTTCTTAAATGTCACCTTAGTGATGGCCTCAATATTTCCGCATCTGGGAGGTAACAGACAACAGAAACACAATAATAATGATAGGTATGCACACATGTATGTAGTAATACAGTACTTTATTGCTTTAAAAAGGCATGTTGAGTTTATTTTTTATAAACCTTTCCAATAACATGCCTACCAGAGTTGCCAAAGGTCTGTATTTGCGTCCTTCACTGCATAACAACAAAATCTTCTATGATACCTAAAGGGACTTTTTTGTAGACCGCCGTGGTTCACGACTATCGAGTAAACATCAGGTTTAAATATCGAGGTTTAAATCCAGGTGAAAACACCTCGTAAATGCAGGCGATACATGAATTATATATTTTATATCTTTCTCTAAGTCCCACTACATCCCATTAAAGTACAAGGGGGTACTTCTCTCAAAAAATTATTGTCATTTAAATCATGTAAAAGCTTCATTATTTTTTATCTTACGCTCAACGACTTTAAACTTGAAAAATAAAAAAAAAAAATACTTTAGGCAAATCCCGTCGCGTATATGGTTCAAATGTCTCAGTAATCGAAAGCACAGCCCATGCACTTTTTTGAATTTCTAAAAAGATACTTAAGTTTTAACCACCCAGCTCTACATCATTCTGTTCAGCATATTTTCTAGGATTGTCGAATATTTAGGACCGCAATGATAGTATCCTAAGAGAACGATAAATTCAACTAATTATCATGAAGAGTTATAGCTTCGCCAAAATTTACCTTGTTGATTTGGGCAAAAAACACATGTTCAGTAGGTATTCACTTGTTTAAGAAAAGGGTATTAACTCAAAATTTTTAAATTTTCGGTATATGTGTAAAACTGTCACATTGGAGACTTTTTAAATGCCTAAAGAGTAAAGAAATGGCTTTACATTGCACACCACCAAGCACCGCTTGTGCTTTTCTTGTTTTAAGCAAGTTTCCGTCGGTTGGTTGATTCGACTTACATTACCCTCACCCATAGAAGGTAAGGATACCTGTAATCTGAAACTAATATTCATTGACACACATTTCCAGAGAAATAGAGATAGAAATTCATGCATTAGAAAAGTGTATTCTATAATCATTATTATAATTAATAATTTTCAGCCGAAATCGCATCTATAGAATTAAAGTTATTATGCGATTACCAAATATGGGCGGAATGGGATGTGTCAACTACACTTTTATCATGAGAATGTAAAGCCGTTATACGATACAAATATTATGGAGTTATGAAGATTTTACTGAAAAGGTACGAGAACATTTTTGCATATTTTGGTAAGAATTTTGTATTTTGTTAAAAAAGGGCTTAATACACATAGTTTGTTTAAAATACTACATTTAAGAATGTTTTTATCTATATAAAAAAAATTCATAAACAAAATTGTTGGCAATGAAACATAAACGATATCGACGTACAGATACGACATGAAATTTATTTGAATTGTTTTTCTTCTTTGTTAAAAATTAGACTCTTTTTAAAAATACCAAATATTAATAACTTATAATAAAATAAAAGTAGCTGCTTTTTCAAATTATTGTCGAATAATTGTTATTGCTATTTTTAGAGTAGCGTGATTTTCATTGTCGTTTTGCATCGTGCAAACTGGGTTTAAAGGAGATGTGCATGTACTTCATGTTCGACTGAGAAATTCACGCTGTGACCGAAAACAAAATATGGATTTCTGGTGCACACAGCACCCACATGAAATGCAAGAAGACCCACTGCATCCTCTCAAAGTGAAAGAGATTAGCCTGTGGACGCTACTGGCGAGATTTACAGCAGATATTAAACTAGTTTTGGTCCCGGAATTGGTTATCGATAATTGTTGGTTCCAGCAGGACGGGCATTCACAGCCCGAGCAACGGGGGAGATTTGGAGACACTAATTTCCAGGCCCAAATTGCCTGATCTAATGGCACCAGACTTCCTCCTTTCGTTGGCGCTTTTTGTAAATCTCAATTTAGATTGTGTCATTTCTTTGGCGTCACCTTGTTCAAATCAAAAGAAAGTAACTATCTCAGTAAATAAAACATCTCAAATTGTTTCCAACACGTGTTTGATTTAAATAAAATTTTATCAACGCGTTTTAAGTGCAAAAAATTCGATCCTTAATTTTAACAATGCTTCATCGCAAGTGCCCATATTTCAGCGTCACATACATAGATGCCCAGGAAGTTCTAGTGTGTAGTCGAAAGAGAGAGTTTCATTTTTCAGTAGTTTGTAAAGCCCAAAGTAATATGATTCTAGTTTTATTTTTTAAGACTGACGCATGGGAAACACAGCTGATTTCGAAAACGTCAGAATAACTGACAAAGAAAATTAGAAAAGAAAGAGATATACTCGTATCATAGAAAACTTAAGAATTCAACAGAAAATTGGATATACGATTAAGTTTAAAGAAGACAAGGACAACATAAGCTGTGCTGTGATAAAATGTTGTTGTCTATTTTATAAAATGCGTGTTGTCAGTGTAAATTGTGCGTTTGTAAAATTGTCAGTAATGCAAATAAAAACTCAATATTATTGTAAGTTAATTATTATTGTAATTATTCAAATATAATGATTTAATTGGTGCTTTTATTGCCAACAAAAATCGGGAATAAGATAAATTTCATTTTCACCATTTTAGGTCATAATTGCTTACACAACTGCACAGAAAAAAGACTTGATCAATAAAACAACACAGCACTTTGTTTTTTTTATTGCTGATATGGCATTTGCATACTTTGCCTTGAGGATGTTGACGCGATATCGTCATTTGCAATAAGAAGTTGATACAACTAGTAGCTTTTTCTTGGCCCCTTTCGCCAATAAACCCAACTTTGCCGACTCGTATACTGCCCTCCTAAGAAAGAAAGTCACATCTCTATTTTAGTAGTTTTGAGATATTTAGCTTTTTAACTAAGAAACGCGCTAGCAGTGGTAGATGTGACCATTTTGCTTGACGGTTTTCAGTCATTTACATGTGAATATGGGTCTTTTATGTTATACACAAAAATCAGAAACTCATTCACGGTTCCGAATAAGCCCTGAAAGTTCTCTTCTGATGTCCATGTCAGCTGCGTTTGCAAGAATTACGCTCTGGGGTGCTTTTTTTGGAGCGATCGCGATTAGTCTACTGTGACCTTACAGTGAACAATGAAATGTAAATTTGCTTTCGTGATCTTGTTCCACGATTTTGTGCAATGTAGAGATTTGGAAAATTTCACCACACTCTAATGCTAGACCAGGCTCAACCCTCAGAGATGCTGAGAGACTTTATTGCTCGCAAAATACTTATCACGAACATTTGCGGATTATACAAAACATTCTGGCGCCTCCAATTATTTGACGATTTTCTATGGTAGTTATCTGGCACCCCTGAAAAAAGAGAGCGTGTCAACCAACTCTCTCTCTCTTTCTCGTTGCTGCCAGTGATGACTTAAATGCGTGCTCGCAACAATGCTCATTCAAATGCTGCGTTTATGATGGCCCATCATCAACATCATCATCACTGCCATAAGTATGAATGAAAATGTTTGTTATCTTATCATAATAACGTGTGAATGTGTGTGTGTGTGCGCGTTTGTGTGGGTTTTGTATCTTTCAGTTACTGTATCAATATTCGAATATTCGTTGGATAGACAAGAGCGAGCGAGCGAGAGAGCGTTGCCATCGCAGAGAATGAGCTGGCAAAACAAAATGTGTATGTATGTATGTATGTATGTATGTGTGCGCGTGTGCTTTGTACTAGCAGTGAAGATATGTATGATAAACTGTAATGAAAACCTGATTGTTGGTAAATTCTTCGCTGGCGGGGCTGTTATTGTTGCCTTTCGCTTGTGTAAATGTACAATTTTCTTGTTATCGCGTTGAAAGTAGTTGGCGGGGGTGTGTGGAAGTCGTCGTCGTCGTCACATACCAAACAATTCCACAAAAGGTTTGTCTGCAGACTTCTCTAACGAACAACAGAAACGGCGGCAAACGAGGCAGCAGCATTGAAACGAGCGTTACGAAAAATATGTTTTTTCGTTAAGGTTACTTAGCTTCTCGACTGTGTGCGAGGAGTGAGTGTGCAACAATTTGGCGGCGTTCTTTCGTGATTGTTAAAAAGAGATTAAATATTCAAATATCAACCCATATTTTGAGAGATGAGGGATTAATTACAATTGACATTTCCTAAATTTATCCACAAAATATTTCGATAAATCTCAGTTGTACACATCATCAGAATACCTGGTTCTAGTTAGGAAGGATCATTTACTAGCGATAATGTCTTACCGGTATGACCAATACAGTTAATATAATCAGATAATTTCAAAGGTTTTTGGCTCGGTATCATTTTCCCTCCACTTGTATTAAATTCCTTCTTTTTTAATTTACATAGTTTGCATTGATTTTTAACCAATCTGTTATAATATTAATTCATTTAATGCAATACGGTGCCAAATTAAAGGAATTCTGCCATTCATTTATGGCAATGATGGCAATAAAATATTGCAATGAACCTAGTTTCCTCTAAACAATCCAAAAGATATTCCATTGAATAATTTTTACACTCGCTGCTCTATTTGGGCCCGAACAGCCAAATGAATTTTAAAGAGCAGCTTCTAAATGGCTTAGAGTTGATCTATTAGCCGTAATGAAGCCGTCATTTTTGAGTTCAAAACCCGCAACTGAAAGTGTCAGAATGTTTTCTCTTGGCTTTGAGAAAGCAAGAGATATGATGCCTGGATTATCTTAGATTCTATTGTCATTACACATTTTTCGTTCCGTACTAGAGTTGACCAGTTCAGTTTCCAAAAGAAATCGTTCCTATTGGTTCTGATCCGTAAAAAAACTGCATAGATTTCAATAGTTCCGTTTAGTTCCAATATTACTTTGCTCCCTTTGAATTTCTCTTTCAGTTTCGATTTTCGTCCTAATAAGAACAATAATTTCAAGAATTTAAGATAAACAAGTAAACACGCCGTTCAGTTGTGTCAGACCCAACTTATATTCCATCCACCGTCACGACGATAATAAATCAATAGTGACCCGTTTTTGTGCCCAAGCGCCTAATTTTAGTACCCACATTGATTATTGGCCAATGGGTTGACCATGCTAAGGCCAAATGAGCCTAATAGATGTTAAGTGCGTCTTAAATAACCGTTTAACCCTTTTTAAAATTATTAGGAAAATTTGTAAAGAAAATACTTAAACAAATTTTAGCCCCTTAAAGGGAAACTCTTTCCCCTTTAGCCGATTTCCCAGTGTATGACTATGAGCCACCATCATGCCAAATATCATGTCTTGGATACACGGACGGACGGATCGACTTAGAATTTTACAGGATCAATAATATAAATATACTTTAAAATATGTCCGCAAAATATTTCGTTGAGGAAATAAAAAGTTTTAGTTTTTTTAAAAGTAAAATATTTGCATGTAAAAGTAAAATATTTGATGGGTCTTGAGAACTATATAACCCAGCAACAACAAAAATGACAGAGCAGAATTTGAAATTAGAAAACAGTTAAAGTCGGGCGAGCATACCATACACCTCTCTGACCATTTGTATGAGTGTTAATCAATATTGGAATATGGTTGAGCTTTAGTATTGTTTGTTATTGTGGCTTCTAGATCAGGGGGTCTTCAAATCGGAAGAGATATTTTTGTGGTTGCTATTCAAAAACATGGAACAGAATTGGATATTGGTCGTTTATTACTATCCGTGCGAAATTAAGTCCGAACCGGATTTAATATGTAGCTTCTTAAGCTGTAGGTTCTGAAATCAGAAAGTACCTTTGTATGGCATGATACGAGTATGGTCCAGTTTCACCCGAGTTCATTATTGGTCGCTCATAGCGTACCAAGCTAAATGTGAGCATGATCAGTTTTTGTTTGTGGGTTTAAGAGCTGTATAACCTCAAATCGGGAATGGCCTATGAGTGGAGGCTAGTGGAAATTTAAATATCGGATCTTGGTGTGATGGTATTTAATTAAGACAAATTAAAATAATAGGTTGGGAAAGTTTTCAATAAATATTTTCCATCAGATTTTCATTAAAATGTTGCGGCATTCGAAAATGTGATGGCTCAATAAACTGAAAAAGATAGCCAATTGAGAACGCAAAGACAACGAAAGAGAGTGAGTGATACGGTCCACCATTAAGAGAGCAAACGAGTCACGGAAATTGGAATTTGTAGTAACTGTGGAAGAATTCCATTCAAAGGATGCGTATGATGAGTTGCTGTTTCTCCTTCTGTCGAGTAGGTACCTTGGAATATGTGTCGTTTCGGATCTCTTTTGCTGCCGCCTCATACAATAAAGGTGGCTGTGATATTATGACGAGGGTGGTTGATGTGGCTGGATGCCAGTCTGACGGTGGCGATGGTGCGACAGTGCGTGTTGTGATATGGCATTCTTGTCGTACGTCAGTCGAGCGTTTTGTGTAGTCGCTGCGAGACCCGAGAGTGAGGGTGGAGAACATCCCACTAAGAACCGTTGTATTTAAGTACATAAACACCCATACATACATACAACACATATGTACACAGATCGGAACTGTGCGGTGAGGACGATGATGATGAAAAAGTGAAGATGTTCAGGGATTTTTAAGATTTTTTCGTTTTGTTTGTGCTTATGTTTTGCTGTTTCCTTTCTTCATATTAATCGACAGCAGCAGCAGCTTCAGCATCACATTTTTTATGTAGGCCTTAGCTTCTATCGCAACATAGAATGAATTCTTCCATTTACATTGTATAGTCTAGGAAAATACGAGTAGGTTTTTTCCATCGTCTTTTCTAGGAGCACAATAAGTTAGTTCACGAACCAATGCAAATGCTGGTGGGAATATTATGTGAGATTTCCGGAATACTGTCAGTATTCAAACCTTGAAAAGGCATACAATTCTTTAAAATGCATTTAATATTTGGGAAGTTCAAAGTCGTAAGTACTGGGCTGTTCTTGAGAAGTGGACGTGCTAACCGGAAGTTTTGCGGTTTATTTCTAAATTTTCGGTGTCTGAGACTCAGAACAGCGAAATTAGTTAAAAAAATATAATTCATTTTCAAATAAGTTATTAAATATTCAATTTCACGATCTCAACGTCCTCCAAAGAGGTAGAAACTTCCCTCCAAATCAATGAATTCAGAACGACAACACTCTGATGTAGTAGAGTGCTCTTTAACAGACACAAATTCATGTGAATAAGTTTCAATTTGAAATATGTACTCCTTAAGAAGTACGTAGTACAATCAAATCGTATATTTTGAATAGCTTGACAACGTTAAGCGACCTAGATACCGACCGAACGAGATAGGTCTCTTGCTTTCAAAATCAATTATATAAGTATGGTGCTATATGAAAAAAATAGGCACGATTGTTTCTCTTTTCGTAAAATAATCCATATGTTTCGATTTTTTTGATGAGAACATTTTATTTGCAAAAATATGGAACAACCGCCAAGTGTTGGACGACAATGAGCAAATAGTCCTACTCTTTTAAATAGTCCTTTTCTTCTTTATGAATCTAATGGTTTTTTCGTTTGTTCGCTTCTTAAAAAAATGGAACCCTACAAACATATTTCGATTTCGTTTTCGAGAAAGTGTTGTATGCAATGCGTGCGAAATTGTCGCATTTTTTTCACTCACTGCAGTCTACAGTGTAATATGTTACAACATAAATAAATACAGTGTTGTATTTTCAACACACACAGACCAAATTAAACGCGTACATTCAAAATAGAAGCAAAAACGACGTGGCAGTTGTTTAGGTTGGAGCTTTGTTTACAAATACTTATAGTATGCATTTGTTTTCTACTTGAGGTGTTGCACTTAAATGTGTTCCATTGTTGGCAGTATAAGTGTGACATTTTGACAGGGTGGGGGCAAAATTTTCAATATGTTGCTCGAGTAGAAGTTAACATTATTTTTGAGAAACGAAATCACTATAAATGTATATGTGAGCGCATAGAGAAATGGACCCAAGGGTAAAAAAAATCAATTTTCATTTTTTTTTTCTTTTTTTGATGTGGACAGCATCTGAGCATCGAATGCCCCAAAAGTGTTCCCTCCCAGAGATATGCGCGTTTTATGAAAGTGAAGTCGACGATTTTAAGCGCAAATAAAAAGGGACCTAATCTTTTAAATTGCTCTCCTGAACAAAACTGGTTTTTAACCTTAGGTCCCTTTCTATTTTGCGCGTCACATATGGTTTTTTAAATAACTTGTGTCCACAATGATGCAATAGCCACCTGCATTAATCAAGTCTTTTTTCGCAAGAAAAATGTTGCGTTTCATGTATTTATCACAATGCGTGGTGTATCTGACACCACGCCAAGTTTAACACCTTAAAAAAAGCGATAAAGAAAATGGGCCGACGATTGATGTGCCTTAGATGATAATTTCATTTAATTTGACTAAACTAACTGGGGAATTTAAGTTAATTTTAAAGTACAATAAAAGGTACGCTACGTCATTTGACTTCTGATACTTACGATCTGCTACATTACGACGACAAGCAAATGTATCGATGTCTTTAAAAATGTTGTACTGTAGGTACTTTCTAAAATCAATCACGAATTGTACGTTGAAACAAAAAAAATCGACAATTATTGACCAAGAAGTAAGTGGTTCAAAATACAAAAGAAAAATTGGATAAATAATGCTACGAATTCTGCTATTGACGGGCAACATGCCGACGAACTATGCTATACGAGTATCTACACATTATGATGTTCCATTTAATACAAATATCCTTGGTATTCTCGTTAGTATTAACTCTTCTAAGGCATTATTGTAAGATGTCTGCTCTCGGCTTTTTCCGACAAGCTCTTTCTGATGTACCTTGGCACCCAACATCAAAGTTATTACAGCTGATAACTAACCGTTCATCGAGTTTAAAAATCTGAATCTCATAGCCAATAACGATCAAGAGATGCCCTACACCATTTTCCAACAGCCTCAGAGCAATTGAGTCTTCTCTTAACCAATATTGCATCTCCTTACTACACAGTATCCCTGTTACAACAAATGTAATTGTTAGCCATGATTTCTTTGAATTGCCTCATTCCAGCTTCGTTTCGAATGCTAAACAAACATAATCAAGTGATTAACCGATGCTAGGACCAAATGCTAGGGTTTTTTTTTGGAAAGTTAAAATTTGAGAGGAATCTTTTAGTTAGAAACTTGATTATATGATACTGATGATGCTAGAAACGAAAAGAAGCGATGAGGCAAATTTGTGGAATAAAACCGGTAACATTTTGTAATCCCAAAAGTCGAACAAAATGTTTGCAAATTGCGAGAATTAGGGAACAAATGGGTATTTTGTAATTACAGATTGTACACAATTAAAAAAAGGGCAAAAAGGGGACAAATACAGAAAAGTGAGAACAACTTCATCAAATAATCAAGACATACTTACGTAACTCTCACAACATCCCATTAGGCAAAGCTACTCATAAATTAGTAAGCTGTACACAATTGAATTCTTTTTCTCACTGAGCGGGGTCTACTGTTTAACGTCGGCTCCGAATAGCTAAACCATTTTATAGCGATGTTTTGCATGGTTAGAGATTTGTCTCTTTCTCGCAAAGTCGCCCGCATTTTTGAGGTGAAAACTTGTAGCTGAAAAATAGTTAGAACCTGGGTTTACATGTCTGATAGTCGATTCGATTTCCTTAAATAATTATCTTTAAGGGAGTTCCTACAATTAAAAAATATTGGCTCTAGCAACAATGCTGGTGGTTACGCGTTACGTATAATTGGGATAATTAGCATGGGTTTACGTTACGATACTTTGACATGCGGTATATACGTTCGCATAAGTCAGTGCACGAATACCCCAAATGTTTCTAGGTTTGAGCACTTTATAACAAAAAAGGACTTAATGTTGGTTTCTTTTTCGCCGATTTCCATGTGTGTATAAATGTAAAAGTCTGTGGAGAGAGATAGATTATGTGGCGTTGCGTGAATGTAGCTGCGTTCCCGTACATACTTGGAAATACACAGCAGAGTCAGACACATAAACTTAATTTTGTACTGTAATGGACAAACGGACGAAGATGACAAGATCGTCTTACAATTTTGCCACGATGAGTTTATTACATTTATACTATAAAGAGTCGCAGATAAATACTTCGAGGTGCTACAAACGAAATGGCAAACATCCTATGGCGGGGAATGAAAATGTACGGGAATAGGTTGAGTGTGAATTTCTGTAGTATCTCTCTTCTGGGTACACATGAACCAAAGACTTGTTCATACTAGTGATGTTGAATTTGATACCTGCTGCTGAATATTCGGGTGAACAATGTGATAGTCAATGGTATAAAAACTTATTTTTTATTTATAATCACTAGAATTTGGTAGGGTTATATTTGCTAGTCGACTTTTTGGAGTATTCAAATACAAGCTTACGAGTAAGGTTAGAACTTTAGACAAATACCTTCAGAGTAGTTAATAACTAGGACTTAGATAGACTTAGTACTGATACTCGGTTCACTTTTGCGCTAAACATTTTGCGGATTCTTGTGTTAAAACGTAATGGTGGCATAAATCAGACCAAAACAAACAATATAATAATAATCCCTTAACTTCTCAGCTCGCTCATTATTGTTGGTAAATTTTCTATCTCTTTTCATGTTTGAAAAAAGAATTACAGCCGCAACTAAGTGGGAAGCGATTGTTATCTTAAGCGTAAGCTCGTCTTATAAGAGGTGCAAATTTTATAAGATTTTAGGAAAATGGTATTAGTATATGCAGTTGCATTTTAATAAAGTCGATGTCGAAACACTTTAGAACTATCCTAATTGGTTTATTTAATTTTACTATCAGAAAAAGTGGTCTGATAGACGCCTCGGATATAATACTCTACTTAAGTAAACAATAAGTGAGGCCATATAGAAAATTCCGGTATTGTTCGTTTAATAAAAGGCGCAGTATACTTTACATACATATTGCACTTGATCATTAGACAATTCATAAACTGCTTTCTCTTGTCGGCGAAATAATAGTGATGTTTTAGGTTAAGCCTCGGTAACTAAGACTACATAGAAAACCGCAATAGTTAGGTCATTCGTTAAGAAAAGTGTACAAAATTCTTAAAAGAAATTAAGAAAAATAATTTTTTATAGCCGCTTTAGTACTTAGCTTCGATAAAGGCTAATCTAGTATTAGGACTTAACTTTCATTAGAATTTTGTTAAAAAACGAGCCAAGTCCTATATAAATCTATTCAGTCGAATTGGGAAAAGCGCACGCCTTTTAATTGAAAAAATTCGCTCAATTGAAAATAAATATCAGTTACGATTAGTTTGCATGATTTTTCATACACTATACTCCTCTTAATTGGAAGATCGTTTATGTGAAACACATTTTTAATGCAAAGACAAAAACTTATATGAAACGTACACCGCTTAAGAGAAAAGAATAAAGAATGTATAAATGATGAGCCGCATCATTTTAAAACCACTTCGTGGTACTTATTAAAGTACACATTTTCCTTACAATGTATATAAATATTCGTATTGTCAAAAATAAGTGTGAAAAACATAATTTTAAAATTTCTATTTCAGAGATTGGGAAACAATCATACCTCTCTCACCATTCTGAACAAAATTGACATTTTACAAAAACTGAAAACTGAGATGAATTTTGCAAAACAATGCCACTGTAGTCCATCAGTCAAAAGAAGTAAAATTAAGATGCTCATACAAACTTCGCACAATGAAACAAAAATATTAAAATAAGCGAATACGCCAATAAAGAAGTTAAAAAAGTCGTGTAAGTATGGTTATCAGGTCTCTTGCTGTTGGAAAAGTCAAACATTGAGCACTCAAGCCGCGGTCTGCGGAAAAAAATTAATTTGCTGTTATTTTTCAAATTAATAAATGAAACTAATTGAAAATGGTAAATATTTTATAAGTTGTTTCTATAAGGTCAATCTTTGTTTCTAAAAACAATTTCAAGAGTAGTCAGTTCGTTTAAACGAAAGTAGTTTTCTTTTTATTAAAAATCCTCCGTTGGGCAAAATAAACATGGTCTTTTAATTAATGTGTCGATAACTTAGACTGGATAGCAGATCCATAATAGCATAATCAGTCGTTATCAAAAAGTGTCATTAAAAAAGTTATACTGTTCTACAAAAGTGGGACTTTTTGTTTTCAAATGGCCTAATGGACTATTGCGGTTTTGCAATCTAGACTTATCTAAAGCACGACTAATATACATTGGTATTATTCCACATACAAGACCGACAAATCGCTGCATAAAGCCTTCGTATATGATTCTGGATGCCCGATTTCATGAAATCCAGTGTACAATTTCAAGCTCGTAACATGGAAAATTGAATACAAAATATTGCCTTGTAATCTTTCTAGAACTTCCAACGTCTTTCGACGAATTTAAAAAACACAGACAGCCTTAGAACTTCGCTCAATCCAGGTCGACGTATTCGAATCGGGGTTCAATTGTGTTTGTACGAACTGTGCCAGACCGCAATGTTGTGCATGAAGATGTTCTTCTCGGAGAGTAGTTACCTTAATTTGTTCACAGCACTAGTAGTAGATTATCAATATGTGTATACATACACACACACCACACCACCACCATCACATTAAATGCGAGTGGATGAGAGCGTGTTGAATGCCGAGAAATGTTGTTGTGGCTGTTGACGTTAATGGTTACGTGTGTTTGTTGATGTTTGATTTGGCGGGTTGGTTGGCTTGTACGTACGGTCGGGTGTCGGGGCGGTCGGCTGTGCTGTTTGGCCGCATCGTAATAAAATTTTATTGAAATTATTTTGTTATGTTTTTCTCTGTTTATGCCCATTCTGTCGTAGTGTGTTGCTTCTTACTGTTGGTGTGTGCGGCTGTCAGCAGTCGGCCGGTTGGGAGTGCGAGTGTGAGCACGATAGGTTGTGGTTCGATTTTGCGAGGAACATGGGATACAAACAAACGAACATCTCGTCGCCACTCACATCCATCCGCACGAATGTATCGATGTACGAACGACGTACGGTGGAGTGGCATTTGTTTTCTGTTTTTTTCCCCAAGAGTAGTGAATAATACCGAAAGTATGATGTCGTAAGTCGTTGTTGCTGCTGTTGTCGTCATCGGCATCGTTTTGATATTGGTTTTCTCTGCCGTTGCCGTTTTTGTCGTTTTCTCAGTTTTGTTTTGATTTTTTCCTTCACATTATTTTGTCTTAAACCGATGCAAAAAGAATTCTCATGAGTTCACAACAAAAACCAACAAACGAAAATGTGAACTGTATAAAGCGAAACGAGCAGCCAGCAACGACAAAACCTCAATCGCGACTACGTGAGCAAGTGGGCATGTGTGTGTTAGAGCGCGTGTGTGTGTCAGTCATCTTTGTTCGTGTGCAAGTATGTATTTTGTTGGATAAATATGAGGTTAAGTTGCTTCGTTCGTTCGTTTCATTTTTTTATTTTGATTTGATTTTGATTTTTTCTCCCTCCCCCTTTCACTTAAAACGTCGACTGGGCATGTGTACATATAGAATATGTTGGTATGGTTGGCTGTCTGTATGTAACGCAGTCATTGTTGCCACCGTTGCTGCTGCGGCTCTGCGTTTTTTGTTCTGCTCTTTCATTCATCGGATTCATGTTTGTTTGCTGATTTATATTTTATATACATATGTATATTCATACAAACATAAATACATGCCCGTGTACGTATGTATGCGCGTACATACGAACATATTTTCACACACGTTGTTGTTGTGAATATAAATGCGGTCGCTACTTAAATATTTCTCTCCGTTGTATTGCTTTTTTCAGGGCATTTACTATTACTTACATGCATACATACATACATATGCCCCCACACACATACAACGCGACATATTGTGCTTGAATGTGTATCATGTTGTTGGTTTATTTCTTTTCGCTTGTTTTTTTTGTTCTCAGATAAACTTAATTTTGCTGCTATGGATGTTTTTTTCTTTTGGTAATTGCTTTGCAAAGCATTTACTATTGTTATTATTATTCGTAAGATTTTTTGTATGAGTTTTATTCGTTTAACTGAAAGAGTAAGTATTGATATATGCTCATAAACAGTATGTACATTAGACTGGGTCACGGCCACTGGGATGTGGAAATCTTTACACGGACAACAGACAGATTTGTTGCCGCAAAAGAATGATTGATGTTGCATGCAAAGTGTGACTCAAAGCGATTCTTTTTCCACAAAAAAAAAAATACAATTACTAAAAATGAATACAATTTCGAATAAAATAAACCTTAGTTTTTTACGAGTCTCATCCATTAATTAGCTACACTTATTTAAATAAGCATTTATGTTAAAATTAAAAACATGAGTGTGCTTCATAGGTATAATTGAATTTATTATATGGGAGAAAGGGACCTAACTAAGGGTAAAAAAATCAATTTTCATTTTTTTCTTTTTTTGATGTGGACAACATCTGAGCATCGAATGAGACCCCATGTCACAAAAGTGTTCCCTCCCACAGATATGCACGTTTTATAAAAGTGAAGTCGAAGATTCTAAGCGCAAATAGAAAGGGACAAAATCTTTAAAATGGCTCTCCTGAACAAAACTAGTTTTTAACCTTAGGTCCCTTTCTATTTTGCGCGTCACATATTCTTAACAATTATGACAAGAACATTTTTGGTTGCAATCAATAAATGTTTTAATCTTCATAAAAATTCTGTTGAAAATACCATTAGATGAATGCTGTGGTAATATTTTGACATACTGTTGCGATGACTATTTAACGGTAACAAATACGTAAGATTTGGCAATGGTACTATCTTGCACTAATGCTCAGCAAACTGGTTCCAAACTAACAGGCACAGAAAAAGATTCCTTGGCATAAACGAATGATTGCGGGTACTTCTTGTATTCCATCAATAGTTCGAGTACTGACATTTTCCGTACATGAAATCCGAGCTTATAGTGGTGTCAGTTGGCATATAGGTCAAATCTCGTCCACATATATCAGATCTACACAGTGTCGCCTACTGTTCCGAAGCAAAAAAACTCTATGGATGAAACGTGCAAAAAACGCTACAGAAGAGAAGCAAAAAACACAAACAAATTTGCTACGGAACAGATTAAAAACCAAAAAACTCTGAACATTGTAAAAAAAGGTATTTTGCTTTGAGTAAAAATTAAAAAAAGAAGAGTGTTTTTTCAGACGTGTTGTTTTCAAGAAGAAATAAAACGCATATATTTTATGTAATGGCCAAGAATTTAGCTTTTTAATAAAGATAAGGTTTTGCTATTATATTCTAAAAATGATTTCGGGCAAGTGGCCGCCGCGGCTGCCTCGAATAAATTCCAGCCGAGAGGCCCAATTTTCGACCACTTATTGCAGCATTTGGGGGTCTTGTTGGAACCAAAGATCGTCCAAATCAACATCCTCCAATTCAGGTACGAAAAAGTCATTAATCAGACTCTATAGCGTTCCCCATTGACTAACATTATGGCCGGATGCATTTTTGAAAAAATTTGGAGCGATTATTCATTCCCTCTGTCATAGAGCACACCAAACAGTGCCTTTCTGAGAATGTAACGACGTCTCAACAATGGTTTGTGGATTTTCATTACTCCAAATGCGACAATTTTAGTTATTAACGTACCCATTGCACCAAAAGTGAGCTTCTTCGCTGAACAAAATTTTCTTGTAAAAATCAGGATCAGTATCCATCTTAGATTGAAAACCACACGTCTAAAAAAACACCCTTTACAACAAATGTTTCAGATATTTTATAGACGTGTACAAGCGAACGTTCAAAAATTCGACTGTCGACTATATCCACTTTTTGTTCCGATTTAACTCGAATAATTGCGTTCGACTTTTTGCTGACAGCTTATTGTACCAATAAGGAGCTGATTCGATATAGATCTTGTACTTAAACTGCAGGTCACAATTGTTCGATCTTCATGAAATTTGGCTGAAGTATTTTTTTTGGATCAAGAACAGACGTTATTGATTTGAATGAAATTGGTCCAGATTTTGATAGGCGGTTCGGAAAGTTCTTAGCCTATCAATGAAAGAGAATTGTTAGTTTTTCAAAAATATTTTTATTTTTCAACATAATCTCCTGAAACTTAAATACACTTAGTCCAACGCTTTTCTAGCATTTATAT
The DNA here is from genome assembly GCA_963513945.1 of Hydrotaea diabolus. Lineage (NCBI taxonomy): Eukaryota > Metazoa > Arthropoda > Insecta > Diptera > Muscidae > Hydrotaea > Hydrotaea diabolus. The sequence continues at coordinate 188,485,111 of OY740719.1, forward strand.
CCCTTGATTAAAATAGTTTTTCTCAAGGTCTTCAAAATAGTGGTTTGCAACTGTAATTGCATCTTCATTTGAGGTAAAACGCTTGCCAGCAAGGATTTTTTTTAGATTTGGGAACAGGTAAAAGTCACTGGAAGCTAAATCAGGAGAATAAGGTGGGTGGTCAAGCAACTCGTACTTTAATTCGTGATTTTAGCCATTGTTAAAACACTCTTGTGCGCTGGTGCGTTGTCTTGATGAAAAATTATTTTTTTGTGTTGTAAGCCTGGACGTTTTTATCGAATTTGTACATTTAATTGATCTAAAAGGTTGCAATAGTACTCTGAATTTATTGTTTTACCCTTTTGCAGATAGTCAATCAATAAAATACCTTTGAAGTCCCAAAAAACCGTTGTCATAACCTTACCAGCCGATTGAATTGTTTTTGCCTTCTTTGGGGCACTTCCTCTAGCTTCAGTCCATTGTTTGGATTGCTCTTTTGGTTTTGAAGTATTGTGGTGGATCCATGTCTCATCAACAGTTATGAAACGACGCTTAAAATCCATTTTATTTTGCTGAAAACGATCCAAACAAGCTTGAGAAATGTTCATTCTTATGCGTTTTTGGTCGACTGTTAACAAGTCCGGCACCCATCTTGCAGAAAGCTTTTTCATCTGTAGTTCTTCATGCAAAATTAAATGGACTCGATCATTTGAGATGCCCATGCTATTAGCTATTTCACGCACTTTTATTCGTCGATCATTTAATACCATATCATGCACTTTGGCTACAATTTCTGTTGTTGTTGCTGTTTTTGGATGTCCACTACGTGGTTCACCTTCAATGCTTGTACGACCACGTTTAAATTCAGCAACCCAATTTTTTACTGTGGCATATGCAGGAGCACTTTCACCTAACACATTCACCATATCATTATGAATTTCTTGTCCCGATAAACCTTTTTTATGTAAATATTTAATGACACCACGCATTTCTAAATTTTCCATTGTAAAAAAATCGCGGATGCGTCATTTGTGAACACCTGTTTCTATATGAAGGAGCTGCCAGATCGAAACAAAATTTAACATGTGTGTATAGCAGAGATGGAAGTTTCCAAAACACTTAACTTTAACTTTAACTTTTTTCTTTTGTGCTAGGCTAAGAAGTTTCCGAACCGTCTATATGTAGCGCTCACACATATATTTTATCGATTTGATGTCTTAAAATTTATATTACAGGGTGTCCGCCGGGAAGGTATACTACTTTGTTTGTTTATAATTTTTGATTAAATGAAAGAGAATGGTTCATATATTGATAAATGTTTTATTTAATGTCGGCAATTATATATGGAATACAATATCAGATAAATGTCTGCCTCTGTTAGCCCCACAAATACGAGTCCTTTTCAGCATATTTTACATTACATTCAGCACGGTGTCGAATTGATGATGGATTGTTTTGAGCACTTTCTTGAGCAGCACTAATGTTTTCATTCGATCTTGCAGTACGTTGTGGTCCATGCATGGGCCTATCAGCTACAGATCCCCTTTCTTCGAAATTATTCACTACACGATAAATAGTGCGTTTTGTTGGCACGTTGTTTCTCCCAAAAATTTGACGCAGCTTTCTCATTGTCACAGTAATCGATGATTGATTTCGATCAAATGTCTACGATTAAAACACGTTGGTTTATCGAGTATTTTTCCAGAATAAATTTGCCACGTCTCTACTTCACGACTGTCAAGACTAATGTTTACCAAAATGGCGGCAAAACAAAGTAGTATATCTTCCCGGCGGACGCCCTGTATTTTTGGATGTAAAGGTCCACATGCCGCACATTCGTTTAACGAAAAAAAATCATATTTTTAATATATTTGGCTATTCCTTGTACACATGAAGTATCAGGTGATCAATCTAGAGGTATATTTTGAAAAATAAAAAAAAAATACAAAAATTCTAATCAAGTGTGGAATCTTTATAGTTCATTTGAGGGTCCATTTTTGGATGACTCGTTCGAGCATATCGACCGATATGGCGTTAATGACACGCCTAATGTTGGCTTTCAAAACCTGAATCGTAGCTGGTTTGTCAGCAAAGACTTTGGGCTTTACGTAGCCCCAAAGAAAAAAGTCTAAAGGTTTGTTTTCACACAATCTGGCGGCCAACTCACCGGTCAAAAGCGTGAAATTAGCTGCTCTTCGAAATGACCTCTCAATTGATCCATTGTTTGAGCTGCCGTATGCCAAGTGGCAACGTTCTGTTGGAACCACTTGTTGTCAATACTACGGGGTTAAATTTCAGGTAACACAAAGTCCGATATAATGGCGCGAGCACCATTCAAGGCTACGTACCGGCCATCATCATTTAACAAAAAAAATGTGAATAAATGATTCCAACAGCCCATAAACCGCACCAAACCTTGGGTTTCGCGGTGTAAGTATTCCCATTATGAAATAGCAAACAATACTGAAAAGAAAAAAAATAAAGTTTAACACAACTCAGGCGTAATCTGGAGGAAAACCCTATTGTTGGCAAAACTATTGGTTGCCACAACTATCAGTTATGGCAACTAAATACATTTTATGCGTTTTCTTGGTGTGGGCGATCAATGAGCTGCGTCTAAAATACGATGATCATATTTATGATCTTGTGGTAAGTCTATTACTATTACGATTATAAACATTTGGTGATTGCAACCGAAATTATTTGTTTGCAACGGAGTTTTAGAAGCTACAACCGATTTTCAACTACTTTTTGCTCTGTGTGTATGTATGTATTTTCTTCCCAATGAGCAAGCCTTGAAAAGTTCCTCCAAAATTTAGTATAAGCAATTATTTGAAGATATAACCTTGAAATTGTGAATCAAAACATAAACAGCATAGAAGTCGGAAAATGAAAATATAATTTTATGAAATATTCAAAATAAAATCTCAAAGATTGGAGTTGAAAATCTTTAAAAGTAGTCACTCGCCCATTTTAAAAAGTGGGGAACATTTTACACTTCCACTCTTTCAACAATAGTAATGAAAACAAGTGAAAATTTTTTTCTCCTAAGGAAGAGACCATCATCTTTGTCACCGGTGCGGGTGAGGGCAAAATCGATGAGTACTAGATGTAGACAAGCAAACAGTGACAATTATCGGAATCAAACTGAATACCATACACACACACACACATGTGCATATGCATAGATACTCGAACCGTGCCAAAGTAATTTGTTAATTAATTTTTGTTATTGTTGCTGCTATTGTTTTCCCATAAGGGAAAATAACTGTTCACTTCATGATAACGAACGAAGTGAGTGCGAGCTGAATTGAAAACATTCGAATTTTAGTAAATTCACTTATGATTATCAAAGTATTGGTGTCGTTCTGTTTTGTAAATATGCATTAACCTCACGCCAAGACCTTAAAGGTGTCCACTGATTCTGGATTTAATTTAGTAATTGTAAGGAAATGTATTTGAATCAATTAAAACAAGGATCGGAATTCTTGCAAATGCATATGTGCTGCCGTCAGTCTAAAAATAACTTTCAGTTTATATCTTTGCGATTCAATAATTTTGCCATAGAATGCCATTGATTTGTTAGTTCATTTTTTTTCCTATTTCAGGAAAATGATTTTTTGTGCATATTTATTTAAATAGTACTTTTTAATGGACATTTCGCTTGAAATGAAAGCTTAAATGCATATTTTCTGAAATGAACATTTTTATCACCCTTAAGAAAATTCGCCAATTACAACAAAAACAACAAGTCCCTTTCAAAAATTAAAACAATTTTAAATAAATTAAATCTCAACTGGCGTTTACATATTCACATTACGGATTTCCAAAAGAGCCAATTAAAGAACAAAAAGGGTTTTATCCATAAGCCACAGAAATGAAATAATAAATTATGTTAAATTCTTGATTTCAGAAGATTGTGCGAATCGCATGCAGATGTTATCGATTTTAGTGTGGGTGCAGAACTAAGACTAGCTTGCGTCCTTTAAAAATTCACCTTTTTATTTGTCAGTGCTGTACTTTCGTTCACAACGTGTAACATTATTGAGACCAAGTAAATTACGGCTTACTTTCGAAATTTTCCATCTAGAATTTTTTTTTCCATCTAGAATTTAATTATCAATAAATCAATGAGCCTGACTTATCTACATTTATTAGTTCATGATATTTAAATTTCAAAAATACCTTTACGTTGTGTTTTGAGTTACTTACCTAAAAATTTCACAATTGAAGAAGAACGTAGCGTTCAAAAAAAAGCTTTGGTGTGCCAAGGGCAAGGAAATCATTTTCCTTCCGCCTTTAAAGAATTACGATTAATTAATTAATAATCATATACATTTAATCGATGTAGGCGTACATTAATTTAATGAACGTTAATGTATAAAACTTTGCGGTGATTACAGGAAGATTTCTATCACAGGAAGATCCTTTGGAGAATACTAGTAGGGGGCTGGAAGGTTAGCATGCTTCGTCTTAGGTTTAACAATTCCATTTTTTCGACCACAATTATTTCAACTAGATTCTTGTTTAACCGTATTAACGATATCACACAACTGATGTCTGCTTGTTTTTGAACTAACATTTAACGAAAGCCATCGCACGGGGATTTTTTAAAAAAAATCTTGCGCAAACTTTCAAAAGCTTGCCTTTTTCCTGTAGGTAATAAAAAGACTCCTCCTTGCAGAAAACAAACAACTTTTTTAACTGAAATCGCGTCCCAACTTCTCATCGTCCGAAAAGATTTCTGAGTTTGAGATCACGAAGTTCTCAACGTAATTTGACCAGAAGTGGTCTGTTGGCAACAGGTTCCAAATATATGCTAAGATTCGTATATGTTGGTTATGTAATTTTAGAAGCGGCTAACAAAAATACAAAAAAAGATTAGTATTGAAGAGATTCACTTGGTTATTTTGAAAACTTAACACTCGCACAGATACAAAACGTCACTCCTAAGATATGTACATCTGCTTTGGTTGAGTTGGGGTGGAAATAAATGTTTTTTTTTCTTTTATTTACAATTTTATTTGTTTGAGTTTGAACGAGATTTTCTATTCGAAATTTTTACTATCGGTTCTTACTTGAGTTGTTTTCTTGGAGTTGCTGTTGCGTGATATTTAAATAAATACAAACAAATACTAGCTGGAAAATATTTATGTGCCAGCGAGTATCTGTAGATTATTTACAGTTTCGTTCATTAAGCGTCAGTAGAAACGACAGTAGAGAATTGTTGCTTTCACCTTATGGAATTCTTATGAGTTTATCTACAGTGCAAGGTAGTGAAACGGACCAAAACAAAGTCGCCTATTTCCTATTACGGTTGACTAAGTCGTTTATCGGAAAATGTATATTTTCGAAAAAAATGCTCAATAATTATACTACATTATTACATCCTAAAGAGATATGATGTCTATACTTAAAATTGACCTCTAGCTATTTAAAGTATACACATTAGGTAGAACCAGAGGCGTCAACCATTAAATAATTGTTCTGAGTTATCATATATAGTCAAGAAAAAAAGTCTACATACACCCTTCGATGTTTGGAGAGTTACTTGCGATAACAGATTTATAGCAATGATTAGGCATTCGAAAAACAAACAGCTTGAAGAAAAACAAAAATGTATGACAAAAGTGTAATTTAAAAATTGTTGAAAAAGAGAATTATAAGCGAGAACAAATCGACCTTCATCGCCCGGCTTCTTGTAACAAAAAGAAATAGATACAAAGAATGGATAATATTAACTACGTAGGCCCATATTTTCGTATACCCCCCATACAAGGTTCTTCTAAAAGTGTGTAGGGTATTTCATGGCTTGCCACGCCCGACATCAACTTGTTTTTACTTGTATTACTCTGATTTTAAGAGAAAACGAGTAGGAAATCTCATGATTTTGATCACACGCACATTGAAAAGTACATACATTTGTCGACAATCAATATAAAAATAAAATTATTAAATATTAGCTCTAATTTTTGGGGTCCGCTTGGCATTCGCCGCCCGACATTTTGGGTACCTTTCCAACAATGAGCATTTCATACATTTATACGTATTCGGTGTACCTGGAAGATGTACTTACTTAAGTCGCACAACTTTCCATTAAGGAACAAGGGGAATATTCTCTCAAATCTGTCAACTGTGCACGATTCAATTCTCATACTCACTGACCGGGACCTACTTTTTAACGCCGGCTCCGAATGGCTTATGCATTTTATAGATTAGTTTTTACATGGCTTAGAGATAGAGGCCTTACTCATAAAGTCGCCGGCATTTACAAGGTAGTTGACTATGGATCTGAACTTTTAAATTCTTTTGAATACTGAATCTTTTAAAATTTGCCGATACATCGCGAAACGATAGCGAAGATTATATGATGGTACAGATTACTATCCAAATTATTGGTTGTGATTATCATCTGATATTGCCCGTAATAGTTTTGTGGTCGTTGTGGCCAACAATTGGTAATCATCACTAATATAATCATACACGGACACCATTGCAGTTTTGCCCAAAGTCATGCACTTTTTTATGGGCCCCAAAGATTTGGGGCCTCGGTGTCATTTTTGCAAAAAAAAAAAAGTGATAATTTTCTCAGGCTCATATCTTGCAAACCGTTCGGAGTTTTGATTTACTCTCTAATGCAAAGTTGTAGCTCTTGTCAGAAAATACAAACATTGTGAACATAAAAAACTGCATCTTCAAGGTCAAAATCGCAAAAAACTTTTCCCTGTTCAGGTCCATAGGTAGCAAACTGTTCAAAATCGAAGAAAACAATCAACTACAAAAATGTTCCTCAGTTAAACAACTTTCTAGCGCATATGAACTTCCTATGAATGATTCTTACCGCCGCAAAAGTGAAACATTTCCCGAATTTTTTTTTCAAATAATTATCTGATCAGAAACATTTCGAAAAATGAAATTAATTTCATCCGAAGAAGTAGACGAACTAAGATACGGTTCAACTGTCATTCGGTTGTGACAACGAGCCTAGACGAATTAAGATTCGGTTCAACTGTTGGACAATCATTCGGTTGTGGCAACGAACCTTTTATCTGTGCGCAATTTTTTTCTTTTTATGTTGGAATATGCAATACTAAGTTACAACAATTAACCACTAGCTCTTTGGTTTTATAACGAAGTCAATTTTGAAATAAAAATATTAGTTGCCAATAAAGGCGGTTGTGACAACAAATATTTTTGTACGATTTTGATTAGTACTGTCAAACACTATCTGTTCCTTAATAACTTCATTGCTATTATGTCGAACAGGATTCTCATAAACATTTTCTGATTACAACAAAGCAACTTTGCAATTTTTAATTTTCTCATTGATAGTTCTTCTTCATCGTCGTTCGATGGATACCATTAATTTCAGAGGCTCAAAGAGGGATCACAAAACGAAGGACTAGGTTAATCTACAATTTCTAGTTTCCGTACAAGTACATGAACCATTCGTAAACGGTGTAAATTTACAGGTCCTTGTCAGTAAGTGTAGAAATTATATCGTACATATCTCACTATTCTCAAAGTATGGCATTTATCGAAAGATACTTCTAGGCCGATTACGATAAAAGGCATCATCTATATGGGTACGAGTACTTTAGAAAAAGACGATACGATTGGCTAAGATGGGCGATATGCTTCTTCTTTGCAATAATGTAGAAAAACACACTTTAGCAAAGTACAAATTCTCAGTGTTTACGCTAGAAAATCAAAATTGAAACACAGGAAACACTCACAAAATGATTTTAACTCATCCATTTCTTTTTGAATTCTCGATAAAGCTAATGTCGCCCATCTAGTACAGTTTATCCTCTTGGCTTCAGAGTTCTTCAGAATTTTCTCCGTTATTTTCTTGAAGAAGTTACTCGACAAACTGCCACCTTGTGGTGACATGTTCTTGGGGTTAATATTTCGAAGAGTTCGAATCCACATTTCTTGGTGATCGACACGTTTTTTAGTCGATGACGAGATGGTTTACATAGATTTGCTTAAGTGAGTTTTCTAGGATCTGGCGTATTATGAAGATTGTATGGATGGCCGATTTATTTAAAAAGAATTTCGCACTGACACGGTTGAATCTGGTTATTGAAATTGGCACAATTATTAACAATACGATATCCTAAAAAGAGATATATGTTTCACGGTAGCTAGAACGAAATGCATTTTCTGTAGGGACAATTATTTTTTCCCCAGTATTTCAGTGATAAATACTGGTACACCAAGATCCATTCTGAACTGGGTCAGAATGAAATAGGCAAGGAATAGTCAAAGAAATAGCAAAGGTATATTTCTGATTACTGATTTCTTGGATTATTGTTGACTTAATAGCATACTCGTATATGTCGAACAGAAAACAATAAAACGGCAATATTGTTTTTGATTGTTTTTATTGTTTTCATTGATTTTGACCTAGAAGTTTGATAACAAAAATCGGTGGGCCAACCATAATGCACGATGTAACTTGTGAGTCACAACTTAAGGTAAAGCTTTTTGGTCAACTTAATTTGACATTTATTTTTTTCGGTGTTTGACGAATTCAATCATAGCAGTGCGTGATTGAATTTACGAAAATGGGCGTTCAAATCAAAATGCATTTCGTGCACTTCGTGATTTTTTAATTGATAATTGACCAAATGTAGGCCTAATCGGGAGAATTGTGCGCAAATTTCAGCAAACCGGGTCTGTAGTTCGTTTTGCGGAATACATTGATGTTGTTTGCGATAGTGTGGCAGAAGATCCGTTAACCTCGACTCGTAAATCTTGTTCACCATCGCGAGACAACAACGGACTTCTTGTTGCCAGAAATAAAGGATATGGACCTGAACGGTATATGGTGTCCACAGGATGGTGCCACTTGCCACACATCCATCGAAACAATAGCACTTTTGCGTGGGAATTTCAATGGCCGTGTTATCTCACGTCCCGGCGGCGTTAATCAGCCGTCACGATCATGTGATTTGACACCGTTGGACTTTAATAAACAATAAGCCAAGATCAATTCAAGAGCTAAAGGATAAGATAATTCGGCACAATAACGACATTGAACCATCGGATAGAGGTATGCCGCAGAAGCCATAGAGAGCATTTGGCCGATATTTTGTTTCACACACAACTGTCATATATCCCTCTATCATAATTAAAAATATAAGGATAGTTCTCTGATTTTTTGTTTTGTTTTACTAGCAATTACCATCGTGCGGTTTAGTTGGGCCTGCCTTTTTATATGGATGGGTAAAGCTTCGATCGGGCTTAAATGCTCCTCAAAATTGCAAAAGACACAACCATCTCATATCAGCATTGCGTTTAATCCTGAAAACCCGCTACGCATTTATTCGTACAATGCAAAAACATGATTTTATGAAAACAACCCTGACGACATTGACATGAATGCGGCTGGAACTTAACAGCTTCAGTCATAGAAACTGCCCACACAGTAGGGGTAGGATACACAAATACACAAATATTTTACGAAAAGGGCAAACGCGGTGAGTACAGAGGCAATAGGCAAATAGGATTGAGTTATTTTGCAAAATGCCCGCTACACCCGCATATGGAATATACTTAATCAGTTCCGATCGCCCGTTAAAACGTCCAATGAAAAGAGGTAGTACGTCGAATACAGGGTGTGGTCGGCCTGTAGTCATACACTGTTTGGGCTTGAGAGTTGGGAGGCCCATTATTTCTATAGTAATATTTTAAAATAGTATTTCTACACTAAATGCGATGCAATTTGTATAGGCGGTGGGATTTGGTAGAGCATAGAGAATATTTTTAGAGTTGGATTTTGGCAAGTAATTTCCATTTGGGGATCAATGGCTACTGCAAGATAAGCTTCTTTTTTTAAATGTGACAAAATCAATTAGTTTCATTTGCTAGCTACAAAATTCTTGTAACCAAAGATCGATAGTATTCGGTTCTATAACATGTTGTCCGATGTTGGATATTTGAAGGATGTCATCTGTATTTTATCAATGATGTCAAAAAAAGCTGTTATACAAACTCAGTTTCTGATTGATATCAGTATACTCTGGTATACATGTTTGATTGAACTTCGCTACCAAATAATCAAGATTTACTTTGTCATCGATTGGCGCAACTTCGTGATTTTTATGGCACATTTAGTCCATATTCCCGAAACAATGTTCAAATGTTAATGACACGTTGACGTTGACCTTTTGAAAAGTGTTTTCAACTAAAATTTCAGGCCCAACAATGAACCAGTCACAGCAGTTTTCTTATACCAACGATCCTACCAAAAAATCAATATTACATTTCTTTCTTATATTTTATACAATTTCGATCGGTCTTTAAAACACACCTTACATAACTTCTAGATTAGTATCTTAAATTAAAAATTATATTGAAAACATGCCGCTGAAAAATGTTAGATTGCCGGAGACGTCATAAAACGAAGGTGATTAGTGCGCAATTGCCCGTTTGTTTTTCTCATGGGATGTTCAAGGTATTGAGTGTGATGTAGGGTGTAGCAATAATTGCATATTGAGTATTAGAACAAAATATTTGGCATGTGTTGATCTTTTTCTGGAAATGCCCATATGACACGTGAACACATACATACATACACATACATGTATCTCTATGAGTGTTTTTGTGTATACATAACAAGTCTGACATATCGCCACAATCATGCTTTTTAACATTTTCGGTTGCCACAAATGAAGATTACCATCGCTTGAGGGTTAGAAATTCTTTCAGAATTTATATTCAACATACATCCGGTTGTTAAGACGCAGCGAGAAGTAGTCTACTCTGCTGCCGTTGTTTTTGTTGTTGACGACAACAACGGCGGATATGTTGTTGCCACTGCCGCCTGTAGTGGTGGCGATGAGGATAAATGTGTCGTCGAAAAAGTGCTCACATGTGCCACACAATCGAAAAGGTCGCCTGGTCAAATGAATACAGTCTTGGGCAAATCAACCACTTTTCGTGTTTGATCGACTGCGTCTTGTTTGTTTTCTCCGGCAACCATCGCTCGAACACAAACAAACAACAAAGAAAAATTCGCAAGCAGCAAACGTCACGAAGAAACAACGGAGAAAGGGCGGCGTTGTTCACACACACACATACACACACACATTCGCGTAAGTATGTAGACAATGTTCAGATACTCAATGATGTCCTACGGGAAGGATGTCACCGCGAAAGTTTGTGCAAAACGGATTGGATGATTCGTGCTTAACGGTTCCGACAAGATTGCACAATTTATTAATTATTTAATTACAATTAAAGTAAATTGTTATTTACTTTAGTTTCAAAGATAAAGCGACACGGGTAGAAGGATCAGCGACATGCGTAAAGAAGCATCTGGTGTAAATCGAACTGTATATTTTGACAATTCGCATCAGCTTGGGCTTTTGGAGAGGTTGGGTGGACACAATTTTAATATATCTGGTGGCCAAATTTTAACCAAATATTGCATTGTGCTAAATAAAATGACCAACAAATGGTAAATGGACCAACAGATGGAAGTGGTGTCGTACATTTGTACTTACTTATACTTTCATTAATCTTGAGTTGGTGTGTTCAGTTTTGTCCGAGGGAATAGACGAACTAACCGTGTATCATTTTTTTGTTCCATAAAAGAATGAAAGCTCCTACTTGAGTTAAAAACTACTCTTAGGCCGAATAGTCCACAATTAAGGAACTGTGATTAGCCTTTGACATTAGTTCTTCAAACATAAGAACTAGGCAATTGTGCCTGTTTACACGACCTCTAGAGGAAAAAGGCAAAATATGCCACCTCCTTCGGGGGTTTGGTGGGAAAAATAGTCCGCGGTCACTCACCACGAAAACATGGGACTTTCATTAAAGGAAAAGTAGAACAAGGTGAGGGGAGAGTGTTTAAAAACAGTATTTCATATCGCGCCATTTTTTAGAAATACCTGTACCAGTGATCAACTGTAAAGGTGTTTAACGTCCCGAGTCGCTAGATTACGCTTGTCATAGCTGAAAGCCTTTAAGCCCGACCATAGTCGAAGAACTTTTAATTAAGACAAATGAACAATTAAATATGTCTAGCGGTCCCAAACATGCCCGATCCGTAAAGTAAGCCCACTATTGGAATCCTGAGTTTGACTTCTTCTCGTGGACATAACATCTCTAAAACAATAACAAGGTATTAAAACTTTGTAAGCTGCAAGAATCCACGCATTAAAAATTATTTGTCCAATATATTGCGGTCAATTCCCCATGAGCATGCAAGTTGCATTTTCAGAGTACACCGCATATGTTTTGTATAAAATCGGCAAATATTTGTAGATGCGAATGTCAGTAAGCTGCCTGCACTTCTGCTACTCATCACACTTTTATCGGGATTATCGTTCATACGTAAATGCTGTTCGGCGTTCAAAACGATTTTGTGCTGTTGCCGACCCCTTTGAGGAGAGCTGGGTGGAAACATATCGCCGGCGAGTATTTGTCATTAACAACCACCATTGCCGCCGTCATCGCCACCACCATAAGGAACATTTGCTGTGTTTTATTTGTTTCAGTCTCACCTCATAATAAGGCTATTATGTTTAATTTTCAAACAGTTTGAGATGCATTTTTAATTTGTTCTGAAATTTGTATATATTAAAATCACCAATCTCGAAGGGATCAATCAAATAAACAGCAGATCTTTTCAGTTTATTCTACTATCTGTAGGTGTCTAATATTTTTGATCACTCTCTTGCCAAGTATACTTTCGTCGTTTCTGTAAACCATCAATTCAAATAAAAAGCGGCTATTGTGTTATAATAGAAAAGAAAAAACAACCCTAAGGCGGGCACCACATCATCATAATTGTCAAATATTTTATTTTGCAAATTTTATTATAACTTACTCTGGGTAGTGTTGTTGCAGGGAAGTTCAAGATGTCTTCGGAATGCTGACTTTTTCTGGTTTTATAAATTATTTTGCGTTTTCATACAGCATAAATAAATTCGATTTGTTTAGGTACATGTCAAATAAATTACATTTGACTTTGTTTTTTTCTTCTAATGATTGAATAATTTCAAGAGATCGCTGATAAATAGCTTTTGTCTGGGTCACCAACAGGGCACTTCCCTCAAATCCCTGGCCGGAATGTTTTTTTTAAAGAATCTCGAACATGGATTTCGAAATTATTTTCTAACTCGACTGCCCCGTCATGGCCAACCGCCGAATTGTACGAGTATACTTTGGGGTCTCCTGTTAATTGTGTAATTCAGTCGCGCTTATTTTCATTTATTTTTTAAGTGAATATTTATTTTTGTTGTTGCATTATGGAAATAAGCGTTCGTTGAGAAACGGGAAGATCCACTGTTTTCGACAAAAATGTTGTTCAGTGGTGAAGCCCATTTCTGGCTCAACGGCAGGTCAATAAACAAAATTGCGGCATTTGGGCTGAAGAGCAACAAGAAGAGGTTCAAGAGGTACCATTTTACCCAGAGAAAACTACGGTTTGGTGCGTTTTAGAAGCTGGTGGAGTCATCGGTGCATATTTTTCAAAAATGATGATGGCCGGAACGTTACCGTGTATGGTGCTCGCTATCGCGCCATGATATAGATCTTTATGCTACCTGAAATTGAAGCCCGTAATCTTGACGACACTTGGATTCAACAAGACGGTGCCACTCGCCATACAGCTGCTCAAATAATGGATCTATTGAGAGGTCATTTCGAAAAGCAGCTAATTTCACTTTTTGGACCGGTGAGTTGGCCGCCTGGAACGTGTGATATCACACCTTTAGACTGTTTTTCTTTGATGCTACATAAACTCTAAAGTCTTCGCTGACAAACCAGCTTCGATTTAGGTTTTGAAAGCAAACATTATGCGTGTCATTAATGCCATACCGGTGGAAATGGTGGAACGAGTCATCAAAAATTGGACCCTTGGAATGGACACCCTGAGGCGTAGTTGCGGCCAACACTTGAAGGAAATTATATTCAAAAAATAAATGTCATTAAAAAATAAATGTCCTTTAAAATTAACAATAAAGATTCCACACTTGATTTGAATTGTTAAATATTTTTTTTGTTCTGAAAAAATACATCTAGTCTGATCACCCGATAGAACGCCAATGCAGAATATACAAAACGCGTAACGCTTTCTATGGTTGCTGCGTTTTATGAGTGCTACCTGTATTGTTCAGATGTCGATATTTGTAGGGAAAATATGTAAAATCATCCGCAACAAACTACACATGCACATGTATGCTAAGTATGAGACATTGTGTTTGTCCCTCATTGTTTCTGATATCAGTATTGTCTGTACATACATACATACATACATACATACGAGTACATACATATGTACGAAATCGATAAAAATATATTTGCCAAGAAGGGGGTTGGACTGATTCACCCCAAAGAGGCAACGATTTCCCCCACATACAAGAGCACACACTCATCTCTTGTGTGGTTATAGGGAAATCACCGAGATGATTGGAGCCGTGCCACCCGATGCACCCATCTGGAAAGCAAGGAAAAGTCACAAAACTTATATTTAGGAATATTTCGCCGGTGGCGTTTTCCATTTTACCAGTCACCGGCTCCTGGTCTCTATCTGCCTCCGAAGATGGCTAACATTGTGGGGTTGCTATCGTTTATTCTTTGCTCGATTGTGTCACACTGGGATATGTGTATGTATGTACGAGTATGTACGTACGAGCGATGACGTGTAAAATTTATCTTGTTTTCCCCCGATCTCATTGTTGGTTTGACATGTCGTGGATGAGACAGACATTCTTTCGATGCCTATACTGCTGGGGCAGATCAATGCGTTTGGGATGATAAATGATATTCGTGCAATGGTAGCGTACAATTTTTAATCTTGTACTCGCGCGCTGATGAATGTTTGTGAGTGAAGTTGTAAAGGGTGTTTTAAAATTCAAGTTAACATTTAAAGTACGCGCCATTTGTGTGATGCCGACAGTTACAATAAGGCTTTATAGTATAATTGCACAAATGCATTTTGGACTGCACAAATTCGGAGCCGTACAAATTTAGTTATCCAGTGTTGGGTATGGGATACAAACAAAAAACTAAGACTATTGAAAATGATTTGACTTGTTGAAGCATTCCAACATTTACAATCTTTGTAATTGATAATTCTAGTAGGAAAAAGCGGAATACCCACTTTGTTTTCTTATTGAGCATTTAAATCAAACTACAGGTTGCACTTGTTGTCCGAAGTAATTAAGTTCACAGCTGGTTTTTGGGGACCTGTTTTCATTTAAAAGTACAGGGTATCATATAGTCGGATTTGCCCGCCTTTGTTTTTTTTACAAGTTTCTTATTTAATAAAAAAAATATCTCTTTTTCCAGCAATTGATTTTATGCATTCTCTTAAGTCTATAAGTTTAAATGGGATCAATCACTCTAGGTCTGATGGGGTAATTGTTTTCTATTCTTAGGCAAAAGGCATAAAACAGAATGTCAGTGCTGGTTTTCTGAAAACCCCAGGTTTTTGGAGCACATGTAACCATTCGGTTGACAAGGATTCAGTAGTGACAACGAATCTATTCCTGTGTGCATAAAGCAAATCGCGCACATGCCACAGATTTAAGCAAAGTTTAGGGTTTTAGTAAAGCAAATCTTAAGATTTCGTTTTAATAAAACTAACAAGAGTGCAAATTAAGTTCGAATTGTAGCCTGTAGTTTGATTTTGACACACTGACAGACGGAGTTGACGAGATTGTTCCGAAAATCAAGAAAATATACACTATTGGGCCTCCGTGCAAAATTCGAAGTGCGGGCACGGAAATCCCCTTATACCCACAAAAAGAAATGAAGTGGAGTTACGATTTTAACATCGATTGAAATGTCTCGATAAGGTCAAAACTTTTGTAAAGATGGAAAAAAGGTATTCATCAATTAATTCGTAAAATCGACATATGTTTATTATCACGATTTATTAACCCATATCGTCCAGGTCCACATTATCAAATTTTTGATACAAGAAGTCCTCTTTTGCCACACTACCGCGAACAACATCTTGTGCACGAAATGCGTTTTGATTTGAAGGCCAATAAGTTCTCTACAAGTATAGTTGAATTCGTCATACACTGAAACTAAGAAATAAGAAAATTAAGTTGGGCAAAAAACTTGTCGTTGGGGTCTGAATCAAAAATAACATCGTGTATAATGGTCGGGCCACCCTTTACAAAAAATCTAAATGTCCAAATGGATTTTTTTTAAAAACTACCAAACTCGTTGTTCTCTCCAATTCTTCTAGACTTAAGAGAACCATTTTTTTGGCTTTTACTGAATATTTAATTTTTAAAGTTATTACCCTGTTATTGATTAAGTGCGTTATGTATGTGTGTACGTACACTTTAATATACAGAACTACGTCGCTTCGAAAGTGATTCTGGAATATTTTCTTATGCATTTTCTTTTAGCCATGTATAGAATTCATTAAAAAGGTATAAAGCCCAACGGGGCTCATTTTATGCATCCTTAAGTCTGTTCTAAAATATCATTGGCAGTTCTGTATTTCATAATTTCGTTAATAATCCCCGCCCGGGGATTATTTTTTTGTTTTATTTTTTTTGTTTTCAATACTGTTTCAATACTGTCAACACAAAACTGCAACATTGTATGGTTATTATTAGGGATCGGAATTGTATTCAAATGTATATTTGTTGTCGTTAGTCTAAAAGTAACTTTGAGTTAATGTCTTTGCGATCCAAATATTTTGCAATAAAATGCCATTGATTTGTTAGAGCATATTTCTGCATATTTTTCCGAAAATGCATTGTTTGCATACTTTGGTAACAAATGCAATTTTGAGTATTTTTTGTTATAAATAATAGGTTTTATTGCATATTTCGGTCAAAAATCTTCTATGCATATTTTAATAAGAAATGTAAATTTTTAACCCATGTAAAAAACAACGTCAATATAAAAATAAAATAAAAAAGTCTCTAACAACAAATTTTGAATAAAACAAAATAATTACATATTCAAATTATGGTTTTAAAAAAAGATAATAAAAGAACAAGAGGGATTTTATCCTTTGGCGACGGAAATATAACTAATTAATGATGTTAATATTAATCCACAAGATTGTGCAAATTACATATGTTCTCGATATAAATTTGGGTGCAAAACCAACTACAAAGACAAGAAGGCTTCCTTAAATTTATTTTAAAAATTAAAAAAAAACTTTTTTCCTGTTTATTTTTTTTCATCACGCATTAGCTCATCAAGTAGACTGAAATAATCTATTTTGAAAATTAATTATTGTTTAAACTACTATAACCCTATTACGTTGTTTTTTTTTATTTTTTACTACAGTATTTCTCATACGTTTGGTGAGAACCTGGTCTTAAAGAGTTCAGTTTTCCTTTTTACAATTGCTGCGAAGTTTTCTGACAAAGGACGTCACGGACCCGAAACCGCGATAAAAGAAGTGTGCAGCCGAAAAAACTTAAAAACTTGTCTTCTATTTAAATATAGAAGCAAGAGGTCTCAAGTCGGTTTATCCCTGTTCAATGTGTAATAACGTTGTTTTTTAGTGTAATAATTGATTTCATAAAAATATATTTTGTGGATAAAAGCCGAATAAATGTAAACAAAACAAAAGCATATTCTGTGGATATTTTTTTATTTTCAAGCACAGTTTTTCTCTTTCATCGCATATTTTTAATGCATATTTAATATTTTTTTCGATTTTATAGTGCATATTTAAGAGCTTAAACGCGTTTTTTAAATGCATATAATTCCGATCCCTAGTTATTACAAATTAATTATAAGTTTTCAGCACCAATTATTGATACCCATATGAAATGTATAACCACACCAATTTTCTTATAGAAAGTTGATTCGAAAATCGACTACAAAGTTAAGCTATGTTCGTTTGAGGTTACTGAACCAGCATTTCCATGTCAGTTATAAATGGAGTTGACTGTAAGTCGCTAAAGAAACTACTGAGAGTTGCCTGACTTTTTTTCTGATATTTTTACCAGAAAAGAATCGAACAGCAAGAGATGAGCTAAGTGCATTTTTAAATAGGTGTCAGTTGAAGGCACGATGGCGGTTTAAATTTGATGGATTGAGAATTTCTTATGGTCATAAGCTGTTTGGGAATGTTATTGGATGAAAGCGGCACATGAAGAAAAAAGTTTTCCTTTCCTACGAGTAATCACAATTTTTTTTGTAGATGATCAAGGGTTAAAATTGAAACTGTAATTTAAGGTATTAGCTGCGTCCCAAATACCAGTGTTGCTGGACGTTTCGGCGCATGAGGCCCAAAAAAACATTAGTCAATATGGAAACAGGGGGTTTTAAAATTAAAGCAGATTTTCCTCCGAACCCAAAGATATATTTATTTTATATTTTTGGCTGAGATTTGGGAAGGACTTTCTTATTCCGTTTGCAACATAACGATGGTCGGTGGCCCCTAAATTTTCGCCTGGCTGTGAAAAGCAAACTACAGGACGCACTATTGAAGCTAGTTGGCGGAAATTTTGCAAAAACATGTATTGATGGATCGATATTTGGAACATATGATGTTGGCATGGTTTGAAACACATCCTAATGGAAAAGTGGGCCGTGCCCCAACCCCTTAAAAAAATCGTATTTATGGCCATATAATGCATCGATCGTTTTAAATTTAAACAGAATAAAATCAATGATTACCTATTAATTTATTTGTTGTGGACGTTGGTGTTATAAGAGACAAACTTAAGGGCGACTCTTGGAAGTTCCACTGTGTCTTGCTCTAAGCAAAAATAAAATTCGGTAAAAGCCTTCCAACTGATACGACCCCGAGATATTTTGAATTTTTGCGTTCCGAACTCCTGGTTGCCCCCAAAATATGATAGCTGAGTTGCTAATCAGACATTGAAATTTCACCGGCTAAGAAATCCTTTTTTGTTGTAGTTGTAACAATTGCTTCAACTATTCAGAAATTCCTTTACTCCAGAATAAAATCAAACACAATAGTCAGCCGCACTATTTAGTATTCTTGGGGGCATGACCACAGAGTGTTGACAATGAATTGACATATCGGCACTTTTTTCTATTTTTTGTGTTGTTGTAGTATTTCAACAATAACAATGTTGTTGTAGTATAACAACAAAAGGTATTTTTTTTAACGCAAACGAAACAAATAAATAAAAAAACATCGAATTATTCTACTGCGAATGTGTTGCTATTGTCGCCGCCTTTTGATTATAATTTCTTTTCGAATTAAACGGCATTTCCGCATTACTTAAATCATTTGAACAATAGGTGAGCGAGAGTGAGGAGTAGACGCAGATAAAACTGTGATTCCGCGGCAACGGGTACGGGCGCAAGGCACACTGAAAGAAATACGTTTTCGCCAACCACTGTAGAAGTGTATACAATGAATTAAATAGGAAAAAAGGCATTCGTTTTATCACACAAGTCATTAATAGAGGGTGACCCGATAGTAATCAGAGTTGTTCAATTAATATTTTTTAGCAGCTGTCAAAGTGCTAGCTACGCGTCGAAATGTTAAGTAATGCTTGCGCTAGCAATTAGTCGCATTGAGGGCAAGTTTAAGTTGGAGTACATTCCCTAAATCATCAACAAATAGAGATTGGTGCGATGTCTAAAAAACATAGCCGTCGTAGAATTCAAAGCTGGACAACCTAGCTGGACAACGCTGTTAGTTTAGCTAAAACGTCATCATCTTCTCGGAGGAGTTCTCTTTTCGACTCAGATTGAAAGGAGTCAAGTTGTTGTATACTTTTTAAATTGGTATTACATACTTATATTATTTATCAAATGGCAGGCGTTGTATGGTAAAACATGTAATTAGTGTCATAAAATGAATGATACCATTTCTCTCTGTGTATGAGGGGCACCAGAAAAAACGTACTACCACTACTCACGTGTCAACGACGAGAATAAGAATATATAAAGAACGACAGCAGCAAACGAACAAGTAGCAATGACAACGTCCAAAGTGGAATATGATGATTGTTGTTGTGAAGCAATCTGGCAAAACAGAATGAAAATCAAAAACGAAGAACAACAAGCGAACGATTGCAAGTACGAGAAAAAAAAAATAGTTATAATAAACTTCAATTAAATTCTAAACGCGTAATTTAGTTAATTAAGTCACATACGAGAATGCATGCCCACTAGACAACCGAATAACCATAGCAGAAACGTTTGCTGTTACACGCATACAAACACACCTTCCATCTAAAAATTAGTCTTCCTTGGTTTATGACGTTTGGCTCCACTCGGCTCTAGCGTTAATACTTTCCAACTAAGTTGACAAATTCTATCACCTCAAAGTGTCACTGGATTGTGTTGTGAGTTTCGATAGTCTTCAGGAGTAACCAGCAAAGAAAAAACTGCTTACCGTAGGGTAGGTATGTAATGGCATGCCTGAGTGGCACGGCATTTATCACATCAGTGTTTCAGTAATGAATTTGACCCATTTATTTTGTGTGAGCTACCCTTATTTTGATATTTTGGTAAGCTGGATCAGAATACCTGCACCGCATAAGCTGGATCGAAGAATATTTATTCTGGCATGCGAGTCGTGTTCGTCGATTACCAATAACTATAATTGAGATGTTCATGCGA
Organism: Hydrotaea diabolus; assembly: GCA_963513945.1. Lineage (NCBI taxonomy): Eukaryota > Metazoa > Arthropoda > Insecta > Diptera > Muscidae > Hydrotaea > Hydrotaea diabolus. The sequence continues at coordinate 188,505,643 of OY740719.1, forward strand.
GGAAACCCCGTGAAAGTGAAAAGATCGGCTGGAAGTCACTACGAATTGTTGCAAGTACGCAGCTCATAATTCAAGTATGCGGATACAAATGAAATGTTGAAAATATTGAATATAATCATAGCACGTTCTCCATTTGGACCACCAGACTGACGACTAGACCGACTGTGTGAGTCACACGTACACACATACATCATATACCCACTTGACAACCATGGCACGGTTACGGAAAGCCGACATAAATATTGTACTTCGAGTAGACGAACTGTGATTGAAATGCAGTCGAGGTGTGAACAAGTAATACGCACCAGACAGTGGGGTTAAGCGATCAGAGATGCCACAGAGCAAAATTAAATTTAGAAGGGGGCAATGTGGAATTGATATAGCTCACAAAATCTGGTTATCCGTTTTCCGCCCACAGAAGTTTCCATATAAATAAAGAGAAACCTTTATTTAATTTTGACTCCCCGCACTAAGTGGGCGTTAGAAATTTAATCGTACTATTTTATACGAAAAATTGGGAGTAATAGCAGGTTCTTTAAGTACAGAGGACACATAAATAGGATTCCATTACAATGATGCCGCCAGCCGATCCAAATTTAAAATCGCCCACCCTTAACTATCTCATTTTATTATTGCGTAGTGCCATTCATACAAAATTTTCAATATAAAAGGTGAATTTTGAGAGTTCTTGGGCAAAGTGCATTCGATTAAAGTTTTTGTGTTGGCACCGTGGCTGCGGCCACTACGACAACAGTTGTTTTGATATATGCCACAATTCTCTGCAACTTCTCTAATAGTGATTCGACAATTCTCCATAACAATTTTCTTTACTTTCTCAACAATTTTATCGGCTTTTGATGTAATGGATCTTCCAGGACGAGCGTCGTAGCAATTCATATCTTCCTTGAAAAGCTCGTACCACTTGTAAACATTTTTGCGACCCTGAGAACAATAACCATATATATATATATATATATATATATATATATATATATATATATATATATATATATATATATATATATATATATATATATATATATATATATATATATATATATATATATATATATATATATATATATATATATATATATATATATATATATATATATATATATATATATATATATATATATATATATATATATATATATATATATATATATATATATATATATATATATATATATATATATATATATATATATATATATATATATATATATTAAATGAGTAACATTTGTGTTCCGGCAACAATTTCATTTACTCGCAACACGTAAGGCATGCGAACGATAAGTCAAGAGATAGTGAGCTTCGTTTTGATACGAAAGTGAGTGACTGGCTTTCGTTAAGCTGACTTGTAAAATAAAGGTAATGTAAAACAGTGGTCAAAAGAAACTAATCCCTAAAGTATAGTTCAGATAGCTATACTGGAGCAGCATCATTTAATTTGAAAATGTATTCTTATTTTTTTTTTGTAAAGTTTTCAATATTACGAAGTTCATCTCTAAGATATTAATTAATGTGGAAATCAGGACTGTGGAGTAGGAGTTTCGAAACTTTTCCCGGAGTCGGGAATATAGAACAAAAAAAATAAATTTTAAGTATTTCTTTCGACGTAACGTTGAGTACAAATTTATCCTATCTGTGCGAGCAAACTCAATTAGTCCCAACATCCCATTCTGATACTCGTACCAAGAAAACAACCCAAATTTATTAAACTAACTAACTTCAAATTATTACTTACTTAGGAAAACTCGATTAATAAAAAAGAAAAGCCTAAAAAAAGCGCCCTTTCCTTCCCGTTCCGTATATAAATATTAGGAAGGACAATACCGACATCTGCAAGGTTGGCTAGCTCCTAGTCTGTTCGTTAGAAAACAACACTTGAAGATTCTCACAGTTTCCAAAGTAGTCGCTGTTGCCAAATTTTAATATCATTGCGGGACTTCTATAAGTTAACATGATAGATACAATCAAGTATTTACATTATCTCGCGTCTGCTGTACCGGCCCCTGGTATGTCCCTGTGAACCGAACCGCAAATAAGGTGAAGGTGAGCCATTGCACTAATACCTAGTAGGGACATAAATACTGTTACAACATTGAATACACCCATTTCAATAGTAGAACTGAGCATACCCCGTTAATGTTTTATGGGTTTTGAAAGCTAAACTCAATAGCGTTAGTCTGTAACGGAATTTTAAAATTGTTTCAACTTTCATCATGGAGTGGTCAGATAATGAGAACCGTATCGCTGAAATAGCGCTGAAAAAAGCGATATTCAAAGCCGTTAAATCAAGAGTTCACAGAAATCCGCTCCGAAAACAGAAAATCATGGCCCATGAGATGAATATCACGCAAAAGTCCATGAGTCGAATGGTTAAAAAAGACTTAGGACTTTCAAACGACGTACTGGACATTTATTGACTGCAGCTTTAAAAAAAAAAATAGGATTGAAAAATGCAAACGTCTTTTGGTGAAGCACGCTGATAACTTGCACAGAAAAATTTTGTTCACCGATGAAAAAATTTTTACCGCTCAGGAACAATTTAACAAGCAAAATGAAAGTGTATGCGCGGTCATCTAAGGAAGCATCTGAACTGATCCCAAGAGTGGAAAAGGGTCATCACCCAGCTTCAGTTATGGTTTGGTGGGGTGCCATATACGATGGGGTCACTGACCTGCAAACAAGGAGTCAACCCATCGGCCAAAGATTACCAAGAAACCGTTTTGGAAGCTGTTGTGAAGCCTCTTAACAATTCTCTGTTCCAAAACCAGCCATGGACTTTCCAGCAGGATTCTGCGCCTGCCCATAAGGCTTAAACGTCCCAGGCCTGGCTTCGAAACAATTTGCCAGCGTTCATTTCCTCTAAAGAATAGCCCTCAGGCAGTCCAGATTTGAACCCATTGGATTAAAAATTGCGGACGGTTTTAGAGGACAAGGTTTGTCACAAAAGATACCCCAACATTAGATTGGATCTCTTAAGACTGCTTTGGTTCGAGCTGTGGCCAATTTTCCAATGCACGAGGTTCGTGCAGCTATTGACGATTGGCCAGTGCGACTTAAGGCGTGTGTAAAGGCAAAAGGCGGACATTTCGAATAAGTAGATTCTTTTTGGATACAGTATACGATACATCAATAAATATATTAACAAATATTTGGTCCAAAAACATTCAGTACTTTTTATTTTACAGCATAAAACTTGTGTAGCAGTATTTATGTCCCTACTTAGTATAAAATGCAAATAGGTTTTAAAAGTTGGACTGTCAGAGATTATATTTATCAAACCCTACCCTGCTTAGTCTCTGTTAAGGTCCAATTAGTCTTGACGGCTGAGGTTGATTCTGCAACCTGCTGAAGTTTACCGTCGTTAACCGTCGAATTGTAGTTATCTCCCTCTAACGCATGCAAAATGCAACCACAACTCATACAGCTGATTGCTAACGTTACCCGTCCACCGTCAACCGTCAAGACTAATTGGACCTTTACACGTCGATGGTTGGGTAGTCACCGCGCTTATTAGTAGGCAGAACATTAGAAAAACTTTAGAACCTACTTGACTGTTATATTTTGAGCCGTCAGTGTTAAGTCGCCATTCGTCCTGGTGCCAGGAGTTCGACAGTAGGAGTACCATGCGTTCCTGCCCGGTTAGTTTATGGTTAACAATACCAGGAATATCGGATATCGTGTGTTTACACTCTCACACTTGGGACAATTATTGACACTTTCTTAAGGTCCAATTAGTCTTGACGGTGGACGGTTGATTCTACAACCTGCGGAAGTCTACCGTCGTCAACCATCAAACTGTAGTTATCTCCCTCTAATACATGCAAAATGCAACCCGCAACTCAAATAGCTGATCTTTTTTACTTATCTAGAATCTTACATTATGTGGCCTTCCGCAAAATAAAAACCCTATTGGGCATTATCGGTCTCACTTATTTATTGTGAACATTGTTCCAATAAATCCTTTTTTAATGACCGGGCACACTGATTTTGTTTCTCACGCTGCGTTGTTTTTGATCTCCCCGGCTTCAATTTTGATTTTAAAATCAAGCTAATCAAGCTTCAATCTTTTACAGTAAAAGGGGCATACTCGCAGTTTCCATTTCATAATGTTTTGTTTATATTTATTCGGTCTTTTATCATTATTATGACTTGAACAGTTTTTATTCGGGTTGGAGACCTAATAATGATAAAAGACCGAATAAATATAAACAAAAAGAAAAAAACTATTAAAAAGGATTGGTACGCCTTAATGTGCAACGCAAGTATGAACATATGTACGCATAAAACATGCACACTTTGTTTGTGCTTTTGCATTTGTGGTTTTCAACGAAGACCCATGCGAAACGGAATTGGTGGAAATGATATTGCGCGTTGAAGATTGCTCTACGCACAGTTTGAAGACTATACGCAAAGGGTAATTCTCATTAATAAAAATGAGTCTCCCGTATAAGTCATTTGATTTGTTGCCGAAGTTATCGTTGCCGAAGACTGTCGAAGAAAAACCTTGGTGGGTTTAGAAACAGCTGTACAGTCTGTCTGGCAACCGTAGCCCATACATTTCACCAATTTTTTACGTTGATTCTGAAAAAGAAACAACAGGAAGGTCTCGAATCAGAATAAAAATTGTTCAAGTCATAATAAAAAAATATATTTAGTCGGAGCCGTTCCAAGACCCCGAGTCGAAGTTTGAAGTCGTTCCAAGGCCCGTAAACGGAGCGGAGTCTTTCGATTTGATTAAAATGTTAATGTCATAACTGTTTCTACTTTTTCAAAATTTAAAGAGTACCTTTTTCAGCCCATTAATTAACTTGTTGTCAGTGTAACGGCCTCTTTGTTTTCTATCGAATCCAACGATATGTGATATATATCGATAACAGTTATTGGGCTCTTGCTAAAATGAGTAAGCGAAACATAAGATACTGTGGAACGATAGGTGCAATTGCGTACTTTTTCGTCAATGTTTTGGACATGAAGGAAATAAAAGGAAAGTGATTAGTATAGGCGTCACAACAAGGAGTGTACTATTGAAGTCGTCACCACTCGTTCTGGAAACACCTGTTTTGCTTCTTCATTATGCCCATGCCGGTTGCATTTGGCATCGGGACACAATATTCGTACATCGATTGACTGAACTATTCATTGCTGCACTGCAATATTGTACAAACTGCCTTTAAATACGTGGCGCAAAAAACTACACCCCACATCATGCCCGAACACGATGCGCTGCTCCCGAAAGTGTACGTGTGTGCAATTCAATGAAAAGTACATTCCACGTTCCGACGCATTCTTAATTATTCACCAAGCGAGAGTGTAATCGGTGGGTAAAGTTCAATATCGGGACACATGTTTGATACATGCCCAAGTACATATGTACGCAAATGTACATAGACATACATACATATGTATGTGGATCTTTGAATATACTTACATACAGATTGTATATAAATGCAACTTTTACCGACATACAAACGCACATGGCAGAAACGATGTATGGCGATCAAAAATCGAAATAAGTCGTTTTAGTGGTCACTGGTCACAAGAACCGCTCATAATTTCCAAATTGTGGGATATCACATCTTATTTGTAATTAAGGCTTTCTTAAAAGTGACAATCAGTATTATCCCGATTTCTTCGAGGATGTTTTTTCAAGTCCGCCAAAGTTTAATCTACAATTAATTTTGATACGTTTAGGAAGTACCAGTACATTGTTAGTACATAGTTTAGTACATTGTTTCATACTAACTAGAGTTTGCATTTTCCCGAGAAACCGGGAAACATTTTTGTATTTCCCGAAATTCCCGGCAAATTCCGAATGACATCATTACTGAAATCATCAGTCAGTCTGTTTCTTATTTTATTTACTCGGTTTTAGAAAATAGTATTTCGCTATACACTGATGTTGGCCTTATGTCAGAAGAACATAAATAAACCGGTGTGGTGTTCCGTTGCTCCATAAAACTTAAAATCCTTTTTTATTGAGTTGTTACGTAATCGATTTTTATTCTGTACAACGTTTTAATTTAAGTTTGTTATGGCATGACTTAAATTATCCTCGAATTATCTATCTCTCGGCATCGTCGGCAAATATCCAATTCCGCAACTTTGACATCACCACTGTCTTCTTGAATAACAGGGAGTATTCATTCTGAAATAAATTGTTTTCGTTATGATTGTTGGATCCTTAAGACACTTTACTAACGTATAAAATCGCTTCTACATTTCTTTTACCCAAAGTTGTATGAATGTGAGAAATTTGTTAATATTGGAGGGCGGCTACTAAATTAATATTTCGTTGGCAAAGCACTTCCACATCCAGTTTAATTTGTTTTAAAATATGCTAGTACGTTTACATTATCTTCAGTTCAAAGCTAAATTGGTTTTAAATCAATATGACCTTATTATAGATTTTTTTAAACGAGTAATCGTTTCAAACATATTCACCATCGAATTCCACTTGCTAGTGTCATGATTGTGCTACATGTTATTGAAAAACATGAATTTTCCCGAGAATCTAGGGTAAATTTTACCGGAATTCAGGAATAAAAAACGACCGGAATTCTCGGGAAGGGCAAACTCTCTCTCTCTCTCTCTCTAATACTAAATAAATGCAAATTGAGGACATATAACGTGTGATCAATTTCGAGGTTCCCTACTTGTTTAAAGAAAAAAACACAGAAAATTCAATTTTAATTATTATCATTTGAAAGAACATTCTTTGGCATTTATTTTTTGAAAATAATGTCTATCAAATGTTGGCCGCGGCTACGTCTCAGATGGTCCATCAATTGAGTCCAATTTTCGATGACTCGTTCTAGTATTTCGACTGGTAACTGGCGAATGACACGCGTGATGTTGCTCCAAGGCCTGAATCGAAGCGGGTTTGTCCGCATAAACTTTAGACTTTACATATCCCCACAGGAAAAAGTGTAACCAAGCCAATAGACCGGAAAAACGTGAAATTATCTGCTCACCGAAGTGTTCTCTCAATAAATCCATTGCTTGATGCGATGTGTGGGAAGTGGCGCCGTCTTGTTGAAACCAAATGTAGCCGAGATCATGAGCTTCGATTTCACGCATCAAATAGTCGGTTATCATGGCACGATAACGGTCGCCATTGACAGTTACGTTCTCACCGTCATCATTTTTGAAGAAATATGGACTGATGATTCCACCGGCCCACAAACCAAACCGATGTTTTTTTCTGGATGAAGTGGCAGCTCTTGAACCTTTTCTGGTTGCTCTTCGTCCCAAATGCGGCAATTTTGCTTGTTTACATACCCATTGAGCCAGAAATGTTGGCCGATTATGTTGACCATAAGCTGAACGAAATGCACGAAACACATTCCTCACAGAACGTGAATTTCGTAATAAAGTTGAACGATTTGAAAACGAAGTTCAGGCGTAAGACTTTCCATGATGAAATGCCAAACAATACTTAACAAAAATAACATGACGGCATGACACGACTCACACGTGATCTGTCAAAAAAAAGGCTATTGAAAAAAGTATCTCTACTTGGAGCACCCTTTACTTTTGATCGCTATGCGATGATGTGTGAACTTTTAAGTCCGTGATTGTCTGGGCCGCGTTACACTGTCTGGCTATATATTCACCATAAATATTCTAAAATTGATCCGATTATTGAGGCTCTGATTCGAGTCTCACACAGCTAAAGCAGCTTCAAGGCCGGGTAGGAACATCTGGTGTAACGTGGTGGAACCAACTGGAGGCACGCGTTTAGGATCGAAGCTCGTGTAAAACTATTGTCATATAAGGAAGTTAAAATTTTTTGCTCTGCTCAAATAAAAGTTGTGTAGGAATTAAACATTTAAATTTCATCATAAAAATGGTGTACCAAAATATTATGACTTCTTTAAAGTATTCGTAAAAACAGAAAGCAGATTAATTTTGTGCGCAAGTCTAATATTGTTTGGGGCAAAGGACAACGCTTGGCAACATAGCTGCAAGCATGCTTTTGTTTTGGTGTAAACTGTTCGTATGCATTTTTAGGAACATTGCTACTGTCATATATTTGTTAGAAATGCCGGTCTTTCCTTCGCATAAGTTGTAGCCCACATCTTCCTGCTTATTCGATATCAAAACCGTAGTCTCAAAACATGGCACATTGTATTAGGATTATGCCAATCAGTGATCGGTAAATACGATTGCACGTGTGCACATTTTATTTCTAGTAATACAGACCTCATGATTATGATGAAATTTACAGACCGACTGTGCCACACATATTTCCAACTGATTCGCGCATTTTCCAAGGGAACTTGTCATTGCCAGCACTGCGAGGCGTTGGCCACAAAAATAATTTCTAATACGCGAACGAATCATCAGAACACAGACGACAATACACAGCGAATAATCGACATCGAGACAACGGAGACAAGCAATATAAAATTAATTTTTACTAATTGATGAGTCCCTGATCCCAATACGCAAATACTTCAATAGGCGCACAATGCAAATCATATTTCAAACAGAATCGGCTCAGGAACACCCGAAATAATGCAAACTTGTGGATAGAAACTAAGATTTAAGGTTTTTTATTGAGCCTTCTTTCGAAACATTTTGGAGAAAAAATAATTACATTGATATAGAAAATCTTAGGACAGTTAGTAGTATCCCGATTTTGAAGTGAAATCCCATAAATATACCTAAAACTCAACTTAAAACTTGACTTGAAGAAAAAAATAATAAGAAAATAACAAAAAGATACTATGATTAGCCGCGGTGTATTTCCCAGTTACGTCATTGAAATCGGGGGATTCTCATTCAAAAGTCCAATTGGAGACAGGTAATTTATATTTGGCCAGTCGCTACTCCCTTGGAAGTGAAAGATGTCAGAATTTATCGGGTTCGAATGGACACTAGTCCTCATTATAAATCGAGCAGTATCGAAATACAGTATCTTAGACCCTTTCCCTTTAGTATTTCCATTTATTTTAGGACAGTGGGGGAAATGTATTACGCCCGTTTTGTATAATAGAAATTTGGTTTTGGGGACTTATCATGTGCCTATAGCAGGGAATCATTAGCATATTAGAGTCCAGTAGAAACTCTTTTATTATTAGGGAAGTCGTATATAAAAATATTGTATAAGACAGGTAATTTATATTTGGCCAGTCGCTACTCCCTTGGAAGTGAAAGATGTCAGAATTTATCGGGTTCGAATGGACACTAGTCCTCATTATAAATCTAGCAGTATCGAAATACAGTATCTTAGACCCTTTCCCTTTAGTATTTCCATTTATTTTAGGACAGTGGGGGAAATGTATTACGCCCGTTTTGTATAATAGAAATTTGGTTTTGGGGACTTATCATGTGCCTATAGCAGGGAATCATTAGCATATTAGAGTCCAGTAGAAACTCTTTTATTATTAGGGAAGTCGTATATAAAAATATTGTATAAGTTGAGCTCTTGTTTCGGTTCCTGTGGAACGCCACACTTAACATCTCCGAAATCCGATACCAAATTGTATATTTTAACACAAAAAAGCCTGTTAGTAAAGAAACTTTCAAATAGCTTTAAAAAGCTCGGTTCAAAAACTATTTGGATCATTTTAAATAAAATGCCGTTAAGACGAAGGTGATCATTTAGTAACTTGTGCATAGACATAAATGAAGAAGTTAAGGACGTGCTCCAGGGTATGATGCATATTTTTCATTCTTTAACTGACAATTAGTTTGATCTAATAGGATATTTTATTTTATGGCTATTAATGGTCCCTAAAGATAGAAACAAATCGTATTCGGCCACGTGTATAATATCAAAATTGCATAATTCAAACTAAATCCATATACACCTTGTTTTTTTATTGACTATTGTTTATTGGCATTTGTCTTGAATTTCTGGATTTCGTAATTGGTGGGAAATTCATTTGCCGGAAGTCGATTCTACGAAGTAAAATTATTTATACTTCGATCTGTAGTGTAAAGTGCGGCCAATCGATAACAAACGGGTGTGTAGTGCTGGAAAGTCGAGTATTCCTGCCGAACATCCTAACTTCAGGAATAAGTCGATGGATTTCCATGGAGCACACTCCAAGAAAGGAACAACAGAACAGCAACGCATATCGCACATTCCGACGATGCTCGAGGGAGAAAATTGAGTTGGATACCACACTGTCACCCATCAGAATCCTCGCTCTCCTTTGAACACGCTCAAGTAGTTCCAAGGATGTTTTTGGAGCACCTACCCATATATGGGAGTTGTATTCCATCTTAGGGCTGATATAGGTTGTATGGATGCTGAAAAGATCAGAAGGAGTGAAATATTTCATACACCCTTTTATACTTCGAATACATGTCTTGCTCTTCGAGCGTCACATTGTATCTTCATGCGCAGAACATCAAGAGCATCTGATTGTTCAAGAACCTTCCCATCGATAGATAATGACCACCCTAATGGCCCAGTGAATCGCTTGTGAGACAGCAAACAGCACTGCGTCTTGCGCCATTCTATTCATATCACCCCAATCGGATATGACATGGAAATTCCGGCCAAGTGTCTCATCTAGAATTCGCCTACTGTCTTCAATACCTTGAAGTCTTGGATTTGGAAGTAAGCATAATATTGCAAAAAAAGCGCTGGAGTCTCTTAACAAATTGTATTTCTTCCCAGCGGCATATGAAGTCAGGAATAGAGTGAGAAAGTAAATGATTAGTCTTTACTCCTACGAATTGAGATGGATATTTTACAGAAGATTCAAAATAAATTTAAAAAAAGAATTAATTATTTTAATTTGCTGAGTATTAATTTTAGAGCATAAAAACCCTTAAAATGGACTACTTATAAATGCTGCTGCTACTCCAGGTCGGCCACCGATATATGCGTATAGGCGGTTACTGATGGAAGGTCTCGACAAGGAAGCAGCAATCTACTCTCATTCAAGTAAACATAGGATACGACTGCAGAGCAGGGTCCCCACCTTCCCTTCTAGTGAAAGGGGTTCTAGAAGGTGAACTTGGCACTATTCTCTACTTGTCAGAGGCAATTGCGCTGTGTACATACAATTATAGCTTGTGCGTATATGGACTTGTTTTTAGATATTTGAATATTTGGATTTGGATATGAAAACAAAGATTTCTCGTCGCGGCGGCAGTAGCAGTAGTTCAGGCTGAAGCGGCAACAGCTTAATAGCCATCAAACCAATCTAATGCGCAATTCGGTTATTTCGTATGTGTTATTGAAAATTACTTTTATTAGACACTCGATGTGTCGATCACCATAGATGTAGACGTTCGCACTGATAGAGGTACACACACAAATCGTTGGTACATTAGACTGGTCCGACAGGAAAAACGTGGGAAACTTGAAAGACGTAACCCATTCGATAATTTTCGAAACTCTGGGAGTAGCTGTTGCATGTCTTCCGGGAAAAGGCCAAAAATTCCCGTGACTTGTGACATTGAACAGTTTTTATTCCCAACTTTTTGACAATAAACATAGTTGTACAAATACATCTATGTTTATTGTCAAAAAGAGAAGAGCGAAAGGCGATTGTAGGATTTCCAGGTTTATGGGTATTTCTGGAAATGCAATAGTTATCGCATATGGATGTAGTTCAAAAGTGGGTTATGGAGCAGTGAATGTTACAAGAAGCATTACAACTTTTGTTAAACTGTGTACATAAAAGCGAATAGTAAGCACTGGGCAAAATATTTCAACCGAATCTATTTAAAATGGCTACAAAGCTGCGCTAAACAAAATCCAAACAGCGATCTGAAGAATGTCATTTCTATCTGATAAATTTAAGTTTGATGGTTTGAATAGAGGGTATGCGGCCATCTTTCTCTGAGATCTGGCGTACGGCAGGGTTCGGTGTTAGGACCTCTTCTTTTTATATTATATGTTAATGCCGTATCTCAGTATCTATTTGATGACATGTGTAGTTTGCATTTATTCTTGCTTTTCTTTACCGTGATGTCCTAGAAAATTACTTGTATATACATTTTAGCATTCACTGATAAGCCCTTCCAAACTAAGGCAATTATATTTGGAGATTATGCACCTGATTTGAATATATATTAAGGACAGACCGGAGTAGATTTTGTGAATCATCATAAATGTCCAGGTGTAACAATTGACAAGAAACTTAGTTTTAATCCTCATATTGATTCAGTTCGTTGTAAAGTGTATAGGTTATACTCATCTATTGTGTTAACTCCATTTTGGATCAAAACAAGATTGGCTCATGTCCTTGCGTCCAATTCCACGCAGAAAAAAAATATGGTTGTGGTAACAATATTCGAAGAGCATCATACTATTGTTGGTTATATGGTTGTGGCACAACAATATTATGATCATCACAACAATAGTATGGTTCACGCATAACCATACAATGAACCCCACAACAATATTATGGTTCTCGCAACAATAGAATTATTCACGCACAACCATACTATGATCCCCACAACCATGTTATTATTCACAATCAACAATAAGCAACAATACTATTGTTACATTTTAACAATATTAATATTGCCGCAATCATACTATTGTCCAAATGAAACTTAAAAAAACAATACCATGGTTGCGACGACCATACTTTTTTTGCAGAGAACATACTATTGTTGCCGTGACCATGTAGTAACCATATCTTTTCTCTGCGTGTCAGTAGAGAATAGAAGTGGTGTCCGGTACAATGAGATGTAATTTGTTGAAATTTAAGCGGATGGTTAAGAGTTTTGTACGATTCGTATACAATATTTGAAAGTGTGGGTTAAATAGTTTTAAAATCAACGAAAGTTGAGTGGGTTTCTTATTGGGCTTTAACATACGAGTGCTTCGAGGTCGTCGAATATAGAGGCGTTTGCTGATTCGGATTTGGTGAATATTTGTTCTCACAGCAGATTTGGACCACCTTTATATACATACATACATACTCACTTGGATACATACATATGTTGTTATTGTTTACATTTTATTTGTCTAGATGATGATGATCTCCGCCGACTGTCTATACGCTGCTTCATTATTTTCATATTGATCTGTTTTTGTTTTTTCGGAATTCGTTAAGGCCACGCCATAATAAAACGCGAGAGATACCCCTAAAGTTTTGGGGAGTAAAATACTCGTAAATAGTGGACATTTGGTATGCATTTCATATTTGTCGAACATATATTTCTGGTGTTTTTCCCCTTCATGAATATCGAACATTCTCCGAAACGATCTTGCATGTAAAATATGATTGTTGTTCTGCTAGAATCGTGGGCTAGGGGAAAGCTTTACATAGTTTCCCCAACATCCCATTAAAGGTGAAGGATACATACTGCTCCTGTGCTGAAGAAAAGCATTTTCAGATAAACCTAATTTTTTTGTCGTTTTTTATTTTTATTTTTATTGGCTTTCTATTTTTTTCTTATTATAAAGTTAGGTGTTATTGAAATTGTCTTTCAAAATTATAAACTGTAACACGTTCTTAAAACTTTCATTTCGGCCCACCATGCGGACGAGAGCCAAAGCGAAAATAATTATTAATTGAAAAATTACTACATTTCATGAAGTATATCAATTCAATCATCACCATATTTATTTGTTTGTTCTGATGGAGGAGACTGCCAATTCTCGCGATCCCACACTCTGCCTCTACTCATCGTTCCATCGCCTCACGCCTTCGTCACAAAGCGAACACAATTTATTTATTTTTCATTTGCCTTTTCGAATCGTATTTTATTGCAAATTTTAGCTTTTCGTCCGTCATTTTTATAAATACTGTTAATTTATGGAAATTTTCATAGCTCCGCAATTATTTGCCGGCAGACAATTGTAAAAGGGATAAACGCGCACTGTGGATAGGAAGCGGAATGGAATCGATACGGGACGAGAGAGGCTTGCGTTGTGGTCGGGCTCACACAAGTGGCAGTGGCAAACATATCTATTATAATTTAGAAATTTTTGAATACTCGTAACAACAAACACAAATTATACTACGGGCAAATGTCGGACGACAGTGATTCTATGTGGAGCTACACCACTAATCCCTTATGACCGAGATTTCATCTAGGCGAGAACATCTATCATATTCCAATTGATATTTTTCACCTCGCAACTGTCTGTAGCTTTGAGTGTACGAGGGTGTAAAAGCGGGAAATTTGCTGTTGCTTAAATGTGATTGTAAATTATAGATTTGACTAAAAGAGAGCTAAAATTCGTCGGTCTCATAGCCCGTCGCCTTCTATATATTCTAGTTGGAGCCGCCGCCGAAAGAAGAGGCTGACATTTTTCAGTCGAAATTGTTGACTAAGCTGACAATTAACACGAAACAAGTATTGCACCTACATTTGTCGGGTTGTAAATGAATGCATTTTCAAACCAGCATCTAGCCCAAAACTAGTTTTTAATTAATTTTTTGAACATGCTGCAGGATTGTAGAATCATTATCGAATTCGATTGAGTGATGCACGTCTGCCCAATTCAAGATAAGGTGGCTATAACGGAAACCTTGCACATCGAGCAGATTTGGGCCAAGGACAATGCAGGCAGGTCTAATAGGATAGAAAATTCCGTATCATTTTCCTCATTTTAAATATTTTGTAAATGATTATTTTATATACTTAACGAGTTTATGGAAACTTTTTTAATATTTGCGAAAAGAAAATTTTATTCGTTTACGAAGCAAATAAATATGGTTGGGGTGATAATGTTTGTTCAATTGCATTGTAATACTCGTATGTGTCATATGTTAGACTATGCTAGAAAACGCAGCCTTGAATTACAAGTTTTATGGCAACTATCGTTGCATTGATTGTTAATGGTAGTCAGTCGAGCACGGAGATAACAGGTGGTGGTGTTAAGAGGACTGTAGTACCTTAAGATAAAGTAAACAAATTGAACAACAATTAATGTGTCTTATTTTTCAATCATGACTTTATACAAACATACTATTGTTGTGACAACCGTATGAAAACTCCCTTTTATTATTCTAGTCAGGGATCCAAGCCGAACCGAATCTTTTTTTGCTGCTGAGCGGAATCGTCAAGCAAACCGCTGTTCGAAAAAAGTTTTCGAACCGAACCAAAAACCTATAAAAAAATGGTTCCGATAATATCAAAAACCTATTAACCAAAAGCCTATTTTTACGTGAATACGCGTGCATTAGGAATTAAATCTTTTTGCAAATATCAAAAATACCACCGCATAGCTGAACAAAAATTGAAAGATATGGTGACAGAAAGCGTTGTTGTTAAAAAAAAATGTTTTTTTCTATGTTATAAAAAATTCAACGAATCAACCGAAAAAAAATGTCTTAATAATTTTTGAACCAATGAACCCAACCGGAAACTCGGTTTAAGAATACCTAAAAAACTGAAATATTGGTTCAGTCAGATCTGCTCTGAACCGAACCAACTGGAATTCTAAAATGGTTTGCATCCCTGGTTCTAGTAAAAATTTCAATATAACCATAACTTTGTAATAATAATGTTCGCACACGCATATTATGATCCCTAAAATTATTGCAGATGTTATTAATAATTGGATTAATGATATCATGTAAAGCTAAGTTCAAAGTCAGATTTTTGACCATGGGACTATTGAACGTTCATTCAATAGAAACTCAAAATAGTGTAAAACGCAGTCGGACAGACTTTTAGCAAGCAGGATGACTGCGCAGTTTTCATTTTCGGCAGATCCCAAGCAACGAACCTTAATATTAAGAGTTGTCCAACCATAATGCACGATGTTACTTGCCAGTCACATCTAAACGTCATTTTTGTTTGCCCAACATAATGTGACATTTCTCTGTTGCAGTGTTTGAGTAATTCAACCATGGAAAGGTACACACTTTAGCTGCGCATTAAGATTGTTGAAGCCTTTTACGAAAATAGGCGTTCATGTCAAATGCATTTCGTGCACTTCGTAATTTTGTGGTCAGCATAATCGACCAAATGCGTTCACATTCGGAAGAATTGTGCGCAAAATTTTAGAAAGCAGGGTCTGTAGAAAAGTGAAATCACCTGTGCATGCTCACCCAGTTCGTTGTGTCATCGGGCCGTACTTCTTCGAACATAAGGTCGGCCGAGTAGTTACCGTGAATGGTGTTCGCTACTGCGATATAATAACGAACTTGCAGTAGAGAGAAAGCCAGGATATGGACCTAGACAATTTGTAGATCCAACAGGATGGTGCCACTTGCCACACAACCAACGAAACAATGGCTCATTTCGCGATAAATTCAATGATCGTGTAGTAGCACGTAATGCCGATGCTAATTGGCCGCCACAATTATGTGATTGTCAACGTTGTCAACGTGTACGTCTCAGAGTCATTTAAAATATGGACCATCGGGTAGATGTGTACCGCTGAAGCCGTGGCTATTGTTTCTCCGATATTTTGGTATCATTGCCATAGATCCTTCTATCATAATCAAACTTTTTCTTTTATGTACAATTAACATCGTGTGCTTAAATTGGACCACCCTTTATAAAAATGTAGTGTTCGGTGTACGAGCGCCTAAAACTCGAGATTGTGAAATAAAAGTGGAATATTAAATCAACCCCTGAATACAAATCAATAAAGAGTGGTTAATTTCGACGGAGGATTCGATGCAAAATGCTATAGGATGGTGTTGCACGAATACAAAATCGATCCTATGCACGGTTCATTTAAACGATGGTTTACTTAATCGATAAGTTCGAACTAATGACCCAGTTTGAAAAAGGACAGCAACGTACGAATAACTAAGATAACGACGGATACAGATTTCTATTTTTCCTATAAGTTTTTGACGAAACAGACAAAAAGATTTTTATTTGATTGATTCATGCATGTCGAATTACTCTGGATATTGCTGGAAGTGCGGCAAACTGTTCAAACTTTCGTTGAGTTTGTAAATGCCAATGGTCCGAAAAACTTCCAAAAATTGCATGAATCTAAAACAGGGAAGTCAACCTAACAATGACAGATTTGTGCAATAAATAAGACACAAATGATAATATTACAAGGCAAAGATGTGTTTTCAATCAACTTGCTGTTTTAATTCAAGAACAGCTCAGGTTCGAGATGCATTCACAATGACGATTCACAGATCCATAAATTTACGCTGTAACATAAATTTAAATCATTAGTCGATGTAACACAAATGAATACTCGGGACATGCAAAGCGGGCCGGGTTCAGCTAGTATGCTACAAATATGTGACTTTTAATACAATTAATACGACTGGTATTAATATCTTAAAACTAAAAATGGGGATTCCTATAAATGAAATATAAAATACACCGAGAAAAAAATCGTTCGCTGAATCAAACCGAATACATTTTGGAGTTCAAGATCCCGGCTACAAATCTATTTTCAAAAATTTCTCTAGCATGTACTTTTTGAAGAAATTCAGTTTTCGAGTAACCTTGACATGAAAAAAATACTACAGCGTTTCAACTAAATGGGATTTCGTGCTCTAACCCTATTAGGGGATTAAATAAAAGTGGAGAGAATCCGTTCCACAGAAAACATTGCATTTAGCGGGTTAATTTAGCATAAATATGAGCTGGTACTGTTTGAGACTTTAGTCTAAGATTTAATTTCGAAAACCTTTAAACCGTTTTGGAATTTGCACGTTAAAATCTGTAACGATTGAAAATATCCGGAAATGCTTATGGTGCCAAACGGTGCAATACTGTTTTAATAATAATAATCTGAAAAAAAGAGTTTCAAAGTCGAGCAAATTTTAAATTATTATTTCCGGCCCGGGATCCCGGAAATAGTGATGTGTTTTCTTGCCTCATCCGACAACTAACATATATATATTTCTATATACTATATATATTTCTGGCCATCTGACATTTCCATTGGAAATTTGGACATTTTCTAGCATAAATGCACTCAGAACGTTTTGACGTTTGAAAAAATAAATTTGGCAAAAAATGGAATTAACTCGTGAACATTTTCGTGCGATCATTTTTCGCAACTTTCGACGTGGATTATCAGGTTCGTGTCGATTGGCGAATCATGGATCTATGCGTATGAGTCCGATACAAAACAGCAATCGACCGTGTGGTCTTCGAAGACGAGCCAAATCCAACGAATGTTGTTCGTGGAAGAAGCACTTCGAAGCCTGTCGCCTGGTCGCCTGTTTCTTCGGCAAAATTGGTCATGTTCCGTGACTGTTCCACTTGTGCAACGTAGGACGGTCAATTCTGAGCGGTAGACCACAGTTTGTTTGCCTGAAGTCTTCGGAGAAATTAAAAAAACGAACAAGAGAAGACGAATCAATGTGCACCAAGACAATGCGTATCTAGTCAGGTGACTCAAGGGTAACATCTAATTAGTTAATTCTAGGCTAACATTATTCTCTCATTATCAGTGTGCCTTATCTTAGACCTTATTTATTATCATTTGCCAAATCAGTGAATGATATTTTGTTTGTATTTTAATATTCAGATAACATTGTTGTATAAAATCTAATGATCTTTTAGAGATTGAATGAATTATATTGAGTCAACGTTTACAAAAAAAATGGTTTAAGGGCGAATTACAATTAAAATGGCATTTTTGATAGGAATCAAACATTTCGTTGGCGTTCAATGTAGGATATGTTTGAATATAGTAGAATCGATGCTACTTTCTGCGAGAAATAGCACTACTGGTAGCTCAAAGGTGATATTGGTCTGGTGGTCCCTTGTATAATTAACAGTTCTTCTCAACACGGTGCACGTTGAGTTGTAATATTCTGACGATGTCGGCGATAGTCTGTAAACGTAAAGAAATGGCGCACAGTGGTTGGAAATAAGTGTCTAATTTCGGTTGTGTTTGTTGTAGTGCCATGAGATTTCAAAGCTATAGGTAACGTGCATTCGAATTTATAGGTAATGTCCCAATGCCCCAATCTAGCGTAAGGTATTTGCAAATCAAGGATAAATTATCCAATCGTTAGTATTCTCACGGTCCGTTTCAGGCTTACGTGGATACTAGTACCCATATCAGTATATAACAAAAGTTTTTACACTTTGCGTTTCGAGAACTACTTGTATGCCATTTCCTCGTGCACTAAACGGTCGAATTATGCTTTTATTCAAAAGCTATTTTTTATGTATTTATCTCGGTAAAGTTTTCTATTCGAATGGTTATTACTTTTGACTGGACTAAGGGTAGTTAAATATTAAGGGCCGATGTTGAACGTGAACCACACCTAAACGTCAAGATTTTTTTTTTGCATTTCATATTTCTCAATTTCAGACTAACACAATTGGAACGATGGAAAGATACACTAGCTAGCAACGCGTTTAAGATATCCAGTGCATATCGTGCACTTCGTGATTTTTTCGGCGAATTTAATCGTCCAAATGTGCGCACAATCGGAAAAATCGTGTACAAATTTGAGCAAACTGGGTCTGTAGGAGATGTGAAAACACCAGTGCATGCTCGTACTGCAGAAAATATTGCTGGTGTTCGTGATAGTGTGGCTGGAGAGCCGTCCACCTCAATTCGTCGTCGTGCCCAACAATTGCACCTCTCACGCTCGTCGTTGATGAACATTATGCAAAAAAGACTTGCATTTACACGCTTACAAGGTGCAATTGACGCAAGAACTAAAGCCTTTTTTTTGACCATTCCAAACGTCATCAATGGCCAGAATGGTGGCAAGAAATGACATCGGTGCTTAAAATTTAACCACCCTTTCAAGCAGATTTTGTAGAATTATCGTATTCATCGAGTTTGAATAATTGAAATAAACTATTGGATGCACTGAAAAGTAAGTATTTAATATCGGGGAATATTGTATCATAAACTAGAGGAAAAACTAAAAAAATATGTAGAAATATTTCCTGTGAGCCAAAAGTCAAAACAATGGTTTTGGCGAGCAGTTCAAGTTTTTTTTTCACACCTGATGTTGACAACATTGGAGTTGCGCTACATGTGTAGGGGAGTTCATATTGGAAACGTTTAGTAAAATGAAATTTCAGATATCAATATAATGTTCGCCTATGCGAATTTCTGCGTATTTGTGTGTATGTATGCTGTGAATGACAGCCGAGCATTGTTTATATGTGGACTAGCCAGCCCGTGACCGTACTTAGCACATACAAACACACATAAATATGTGAATAAATATGTATATGTGAACTTATTAATTCTGTTAATTATCAATGGAACGATGATGGCGTTTCCAGTTTGCCGCACTCACAATAAGCATTCTTGAGGGCACTGCTGTTAAAATATTCTATATTCGTACATAAATATGTACATATCGCATGTGTACGCACATGCGAGTAGGTATGTTTGTCACTGACTATGTGAATGTACAAACATATGTAGGTATATATGTATATATATTTATATAAAGATACATTGTCGCTCACATGTTATTTTGACTTAAAATCCATTTTAGTTTGTGTGGGCTTAGCACATCCAGGATATTCGACATGTTCCAGTGACTTCAGTTTGGTTTTATTTTAAATAAGCTCTACTATTTTCTTTCCATACACATCCGCTCTTTGCGTCTATTTTCAGTAAATTCTATTCTTCAGTTTGGGTAATTATAGATCTTCAGCTAATAGACGGCTAATTCCCCCACTCGCGGATGGTGGCGTTTAGGCCACAATGGCATGTGAGCGACGGCGTCGATACGTGTACACATATTCATATCTAATTATTGATTTCTGTACTTTCTTGCTTGGGTTTCTTTTTTATTTGAGCTGGATGTTGTTCTTTTTTCGATGTTCATTTGCAACACTTTCTCACTGTGCGAGGCGCACAAACATACATACCTTTGTATATACTTATAAGTATATACACACACACATTTACATATACAAAAGTTTATATATTTACATATGTTTGTATTTATTTATGTATTTGTTTTTATATGGCGGGCGAGTACGGCTGAAGAAATAATTTTATTTTTGTTTAATGAACATTTATTTGTTTTTGTTCCTTGCCGAGGCGGAGGATGTGAGGTGGCGGGTGACGGGCGTGGGTGGACTGGACAAGTGTGAAAACGTGGAACGATCACTGAAAGTGTACACGTATTAATTGTGTACATGAAATGTTCAAAGACTATTTGAAAACGATTTTCGTTATTTCAAATTTTAGACAAATAAATAAGCAATCGAGGAATTTTCATACAATTTAAGATGGCATGTGCTCTTCTTTTTCGGCAATATCGAAATGGTGAAAAATAAACTTTGTTTAGATCGTTCGGCGGCGGAAAACATTGAACGTTTCAGCAAATTAATGAAATTGATTTAATTTGATTTCGATGGCAATGTGGTACATGCATATGCATGTACACATACAAATGTAGATTCTACGTGGCGTATGAGTAATACTTTTTATGTACCGTCCCCAATAAACATTGACGTAAACTAGTTTATTAACAATTGTTTTCCAAACACTATTTCCAAACTAGTTTACGAAAATTAAAATTCACAAATTTATTGTAATGTATTTATAATAGATTTGTAAAAGATGTACTAAAATAGACATTTACAATACTTTCGTAAGTATTACTGGCCTGCTTGAATTACAATCGTCGCCACATCCGTATTTACAATCGTATTTACATCCAATTTTGAAACAAACAAATATACACATTTGCAACAAACATTCCACATGATTTATTAAATATTGTTTTTTCAAATTGATTTCCAATTGTTTTCCAAGCATGGATACAATTGTAGAATAAGGGACCCTTTTTGTTTATCCGATAATTGGAAATCAACATGTTACAATGATTACCATTAAGAATTTCCAAGCTTACGTTTACTAATGTAAGTTTATAATCAATTTATAGTAAGTTTATAATGTTTATTGGGGTCCAGTTTAAAAATCCATAGTTGCTTTCGGTGTATATCAAGAAAATACGAGTATCAATAGAATGTGGTACCCTCAAGATGAACCTTTATAATCAGCATTTGGGAATAAATTGTGGTTTGAAAAATATACTAATAATTCTAGCAATCGTAGCGTACACTGATATATTTAGTGTAGATTTAACTTTAATTTATGAACTTTATTTTTACGAGAGTATCTCATAAAAACAGGCATGCGGAGAATACAGTAGAATTGTTAAAATAAAATAAAAATCGCCAATAATTCGTAACAGTTTCCTACATATTGGTCTCCCCGATAATTCGTATATTTCTCTACTTGATAATCTGGTATAATTCGTAGCCCAGATCTTTAATGTTTCATAACCAAAATGAACAGCTACATTTGATGTTTACTTTTTTGTTGCGTTTTTTGTTTATTTTGTATGTGGTCACTTTGAAGGGCAAATTTATTATAAAAACACCTTTACGTTGTTGTTCAGTAAAATCAATTGAAAAACATCTTTTAGTTCGAACTTATTCTATTTTACCTCGGTTTATTGAAATCACGTCAAATTTAAGCCCTTCGGAATACATTGATACATTCATATTGAAGATACTCGTAACAGAGAGGAATGTGGCAAACAATCTCACCAGACACTTGCACAATATAAAGTATTACTCAATAGTTATAATTAATATTATTATTTAAAAATTTAATATAAATTAATAATTTCAAA
This sequence comes from Hydrotaea diabolus, assembly GCA_963513945.1. Taxonomy (NCBI): domain Eukaryota; kingdom Metazoa; phylum Arthropoda; class Insecta; order Diptera; family Muscidae; genus Hydrotaea; species Hydrotaea diabolus. The sequence continues at coordinate 188,528,157 of OY740719.1, forward strand.
TTTAATTTTTAAAATTTATATTCAATAATTAAAAAACAAAAGTTCCACTGATATTTTTTCATAAACAGCACAATCTGTATAGATTTGTAGCTAGTTTTACGTGATTATCAGCATTAAGGCTACGGAGCTCCATGGCATTGGGGTACGTTGCTCGTTTAATGTGACTACTAACGCTCCTCCAGATATACCGGAGGGAGCCAATTTAAGGATCAGCTGTAAAGGCATCACCTACCTCATGGTGAGGGGTTTAGGACTTTTTTATGCCTAAGCTACTAAATGAGTCGTAAGACTCGGAATTTTCCGATCACGCCAAGTATTTGCTTAAACTGCAATTTAGATGGTAAACCACACGCAGAAAAAAGTATGGTTGTGGTGACAATATTCGAAGAGGATAATAGTATTGTTGGGTATATGGTTGTGGTACAACAATATTATGATCCTCACAACAATAGTATGATTCAAATACAACCATACTATGATCCTCACAACAATAGTATGATTCACACATAACCATACTATGATCCCCACAGCCATAGTATGATTCACACTCAACCATACTATGATCTCCACAACCAAAGTATGATCCTCACAACCATAGTATGTTTCATATACAACCATAGTATGATCCTCACAACCATAGTATGATTTACACGCAACCATGTTATGATCCCTACAATCATAGTATGATCACATACAATTATACTATGATCCCCAATATTATTTATTAGAATTGGTTTAAGTTGTCAACAATAGATTTGAATTATGAAAATTATTCAAAAATACATAAAATTCAAAATAATACGAGTGATTTATTTCACAATAGAAAAAATAAGTTGAAATAAACGTAAGCGTCTTTATTAAAAATACTTCAGGTAAATAAAGCCAAAGCAGCTTTTCAAAATTTTTAATTTCGATAAAAAAAAGTCCTATTATTGCATTAGATCCGTACCAATAACATTTGTTCTTAAAAGAATATTTAAATGAAGAAAAATTACAATCATACAGTATGATTGCCGTAATCATATTATTGTTAACATAAAATGCAAAACACAATGCTTTTGTCGCACCAACCATATTTTTATTGCTGCTACATATAACCATATTTTCATTTTTAAATTTGGCAATAATACTATTGTAACATTTCAACAATATTAATATTGCAGCAATTATACTATTGTCAAAAATAAATTCAGTTAACAATGCTATGGTTGCGACGAACATACTTTTATTGCGGAGAACATATTATTATTGCCGTGACCATGTAGTAACCATGTTTTTTCTCTGCGTGCACAGCCGTCGTATAACTCCCCGAAGGCCCGTTCACAATTGGTTAGGGTAGAGCAATACTTCTAGGGGCTCCTGATCTCGAGCAGCACCAGACTTGAATCTCCAGTGCGACCTCGTAGCATATGTTGACTTCCAGTTCGGGCCCAGCATCAATGTATGCATAAAGGATTTGCTCTAATACACATTTCTGATTTAATTTTGCCGGGGAGCTCTTGGGATCACCTCAGGACAATTGAACCTGAAGAGGCTTTATTTAGTTCTCTGTTGGTCCATTAAAACGATATGTTCTAACCATAGCCAAATACTGAGTATTATCTGTAAACAGAGTATTCATAGCGTTAACATCTTTTTATGAACCCCACATTCTGTCTGACCTTGCAGATTTGTCACCTTGACATTTTATCAGCACTTCAGTATATGACCAGCATAAACAAGAAGCATAAGGAAAGAGTTTGGATGGTAGCCCTTCCATTTTCCAAAAGCTTGTACGGGCGATTGAAATGGCGAATTAATTAAAAGTATCCAGGACGTATGCAATACTTTATGTAACGCCTGACAATGACAACAACTGTGTTTCTGTGTCAAAATCTCAGAGGATTATGGAAACGAACAACAATAGATTTGCACTTTTCCCCCAGTGTATGCATGCATACACACACACACATTCATGTTTGTATCGATGTATGTGTATGTTTGGAGTTATTTGCATAAATAAATAATAGCTGTAAAATAAACTGAAATACGAATAACGCAAATTCATATCATCATCACTACCATCACGTGTATACTCAACAGACACACACACTCGTTGGTGTATGCTGAGCGGATGTACACACACGCACATTCAGACACACACGTCTGTGTATGTGTGTGCAGATAATGTGTATAATGCTTATAAAAGGTTTATAATACCTACACTTTTGAGTACATATACATACACCCACTCGTACAGCACATCAGTCTGTGTGTAGGCTGTGTATTTGCATACATATACATACTAGGCAAACACATACATACTCGTATGTGCCAGTGCTTATACATACGCACGTAGTACTTGTGATTGTGTTCACACAGCCACACACAATCACAAGTACTTATACTCGTATGTGTAAGTATTCATACATACATTTTATGCAGAACAACCACATCATAAGTAATAATTTCACATTTATGTATTTATGTATGCAAATAATTGCAATAATCTAGCAGGAAATATTACATACATACCGTACATTAGAGAGGGTCGAAACGTGTCGTCTCAATATAGCCATTTCCACCAAAACATAATCGACCCACTCTAATGTGCACAGAGACCTGTGAGTGAGTGCAGGCGTTTGTATACATTTAATTTTTGTTGCGTTTGTATGTATGTATACACAGGGATACATTCAGCAGGACGATGTGCAGGCCTTTTCATACATGCCCCTCGTAAAAGGTTTGGTGCGCAGCTATCACAAAAAACTCAGATTCGAACATTTGAAACGTTTCGTCAAAAATCAAAAATTTCGATCAGCAAGATCACGGTTCGTGTTACTTTGATCAGTGCGAGTAGACCGATAGCTTTTGTGAAGGATGTTTTTCTTAAATGTAGCCATGTACACCTTCGCAAGTATCCACACGCAGAAAAAAGTATGGTTGGGGTGACAATATTCAAAGAGGATCATACAATTGTTGAGTATATGGTTGAAGCACAACAATATTATGATCCTCACAATAATAATATGAATCAAATACAATCACAATAAAATTCTAACAATTTAAGTATGATTCACACGCAACCATGTTATGATCCCCCTCCACCATATTGTGATATCCAAAATTATTTGTTAGAAGTGCGGTAAGTTGTTCAACAATAGAATTGAATTATGAAATAATTTAAAAATACATTAAATTCAAAATAATTGGAGTGAAACGTAAGCGTTTTTATAAAAATATTTCAGTCAAACAAAGCCAAAGCAGTCTGTTTGAAAAATTTAAAATTCCATATAAATAGTACTATTATTGCATTAGATCCGTAATAATAACATTTTTCCAAAAAGCATATTCAAATGAAGAAGAATTACAATCACACAGTATGATTGCCGCAATCACATTATTGTTAACCTAAAACACAAAAAACAATACTTTTGTCGCACAAACCATATTTATATTGTTGCCACAATCATATTTTCATTTTTAAATTTGGCACTAATGCTATTGTTACATATAAACAATATTAATATTGCGGCAATCATACTATTAACAAAATTAAATGCAATAAACACTACAATGGTTGCGACGAACATACTTTTATTGCGGGGACCCTATTATTATTGCTGTGATCATACGAGAGTAGTCATATTTTTTCTCTGCGTGCATGTTCCCTTAAGGAGCACAGGCAGAATAAGAGTGTTGTTGTTGTTACGCCTCTCTCTTTTATCTGTCGGTTAAACCATAGCGCAATCTACGATCCTCCAAACAGTCACGTTACCCCATTTTGCAGTGGTAAAAAGATCTGGGAAGTTGCTTTCACGTTTTTATAGAAGATCTTTTTCTCAGTGCACTTCAACAATTCGTACACGCAGAGAAAAAACATGGTTACTATATGATCACGGCAATAATAATATGTTCTCCGCAATAAAAGTATGTTCATCGCAACCATAGCATTGTTAATCAAATTTAGTTTTGACAATAGTATAATTGCTGCAATATTAATATTGTTGAAATGTAACAATAGTATTATTGCCAAATTTAAAAATGAAAGTATGGTTGTAACAGCAATATAAATATTGTTGGTGCGACAAAAGTATTGTGTTTTGCGTTTTATGCTAACAGTAATATGATTACGACAATCATAAACTTATTTTTTCTACTGTAAAATAAATCACTCCTATTATTTTGAATTTAATATTTTTTTAATAATTTTCATAATTCAAATCTATTGTCGACAACTTAAACAAATTCTAATAAATTATATTGGGGATCAAAGTACAATTGTGTGTGATCATACTATGGTTGCAGGTATCATAACATGGTTGCATGTGAATCATATTATGGTTGTGAGGATCATACTATGGTTGTATATGAAACATACTATGGTTGTGAGGATCATACTTTGGTTGTGGAGATCATAGTATGGTTGAGTGTGAATCATACTATTGTTGTGAGGATCATAGTATGGTTGTATTTGAATCATACTATTGTTGTGAGGATCATAATATTGTTGTACCACAACCATATACCCAACAATAATATTATCATCTTCGAATATTATCACCACAACCATACTTTTTTTCTGCGTGTACTTCAAGTGTAGTCAAAAGATTTGCTTTTACTATTTCTTTCACTGTTGGTTTGTTGGCCCTTTGTAGTCTTTAAGGCCATGCTATGAGCGCCAGGCTCTTGCCGCTTGGCGCATGCATTGCATCGAGCTGGGATTATGCATGTGTAAGTGCAGGATTATTGAAACGCAACTAAACATTTCAGGTGTTTGTGTGAATAACATCGATAACATACGTAGACCCACATACACACAAACAGACCAACAGTATTGGGCAAAACAAATTGTATTGGCGTTTTATTTGTATTTACGTGAATCCGGTTTTTAATTTCATAAATACTGCAACGGGTTAAAGGGTGGCGTATGGCAACATGAAAAGTTTAACCGACTTAAAAGTACTACTTTGTATCGGAATCTGCCATGGGATATCACGATTGCCATGAACACAAAAATGTTCGATCGGTTTAAAAGAAATCTCGTAAAGAGTCATTTGTATGAGAGGAACCAGGATAGATCAAGGTCACCAACTAGGGGTAGTTGGCATCTTACCTTTTTCTACGGTTTCGATTGCATTTCGTTCTCCCCCTAGCTCCTTCAGCAACCATTGCTGAGTGCGATTTGACCATAACCCAATGCCCATAAGATGAAGCCTGGACAGTAAAAAATCATGCTCAATGTTTTCCTACTCCTTCACAAGGTATGGTTGTATTAGCCGTCATGTTCGTTAGATGTTTACTAAACCAAAAATGGGTTGCATAGTAGTTTACCTTATGCAGGGACGTAGTTGTACAGTCAGAGATAGTGAAAATTAGTTGGTGCGTCCATCTGCTCTTCGTGCTGTTGTTCCACCTCGTATGTCATATTTCCTTCCAGACATTTCTTTCGTTCATTTACTAGTGTCTTCCTTTCGCTGGGGTTTCTTGTCACCGACAATAACATTATATGTGACAGCGCATATAAAAAGGGACCTAAGGGTAAAAAAAAATCAATTTTCAATTTTTTTTTCTTTTTTTGATGTGGACAACATCTGAGCATCGAATGAGATCGATCCCATGCCCAAAAGTGTTTCCTCCCAGAGATATGCGCGTTTTATGAAAGTGAAGTCGACGATTCTAAGCGCAAATAGAAAGGGGCCTAATCTTTAAAATGGCTCTGCTGAACAAAACTGGTTTTTAGCCTTAGGTCCCTTTCTATTTTGCGCGTCACATATAGTATAACTCATCTACCAGTATCGCTGATATAGTTCGGAATCCACTTATTTTTCGTACGGATCTCACTTTATGAATTGAGATTATCCGTCTTCTGCCCTCCCTCGTTAATGTCTGTCCACGCTGTAGTTAAAACATTGCTAAACGTTATGGAAACTTCGTGAGAATTAAAGTTGTGTGTCTTTCAATATAGGGCTTTCCGAGATTTTGTCGTAACCCATATTGATTCTTTTGGATGCTAAAAATTCCCCAAATTTAGCATTTTGCAATATTTTGTGCTCTTGCATGACTCCAATAAGCTTTGCGAGTAGGACTCCTAAGGATGAGCCGCTTGTGTGAATCTAAACCTATATCAAGCGAGACTGATCTATCGCATTGTTTTGATTTCGTTCCATGTATGAGATCATTTAGGTGTGCGAGAACCGCCCATGGGCGTCATTTTGCCGCCCTGACTTAAAGCCTACTTATCGGTTCAGACTATTAATCGAAAAGTTCTTGAAGAAAACCAACAATTTCAGTGTTCATAATAGATCTTAATAGCGAACTAAAATGGGTATTAATGTTGTGTCCTTTCTGGTACCTTCCATACAGATGGTCCACTTTTTCATGAAAAACTCTTGCCAGAGATATATGACCAAAAGGTTTAATAAACAACTCATGGAAGAAAAACATAGAAGTGTGCCGCGTTATCTGTGTGCAAAATGGATTGAGATAATTAGAGTCGAATTTGCATTGGCTTTAATTTATTGTGATCAACACTGTACTGTAGAACATGTACTTATATTTACCGAATGACAAGTCATACATACATAGGTACAGACACACATACATACGAGGATATATGTATGTGTGTGTAATAACTGCAACTGCTACAATGTTCCTATACAAATACAGCAGTATGTACACGGTATATAAGTGAATCAGTTCAGTTGTCTTTATTGTCTTTCACAGCTCATACGTTCGAGGACGATATGTTCGGAGCAATTCCGCATTTATTATAAATGATTTTTCTTTATTAATTTATTATGTACTCGTATACAGTAGATGATAAAACCAAACTGTGTACAAACATATTTAGTGTTCTAGCTACGTCAATGAATGGAAGGCACTTGAGGGGGAGTTTTCGTACTTCCATTCGGAATCATCATCTCAAAAACCCACAGCTGGAAATGCAACATCGATCGTTTGGGGCAAAAACAAGGCAAAAACAAATATTAATGAAAAAAATTGCATTCAATTAACAGTCACACCTTTTCTACGGAACATGTTTTTTGGGGTCAAGTGAGTTACGGGTATGACCCTAATCCAGGGTCTAAAGCTGCACTTGGTTTATCTCATCAGATCACTTGCATACAGGGACACAATCACACGCTTCAATTGAGTTATGATAGTACCACAGAGCATATGAAGATATAATAGGGGTTTCCATAAGGGAGTGCTATCGTTTTATTCATTTGAACGATATCACATTTTGCTGATATGAGTCCTATCTATTGTTGATGTTTTCCAGATTATATTGTTTCCGACTTTGTTGAGTACACATGGGTTCTTCAATATTCATAAGATGGAAACTTGCAGGCTGTTGTGGTTCTCCTACCCACACAGAGTTAAGTAAACCTTTGACGCATTACTTCTAGATTGATCACTCCACATGAATCTTTTACGGATATCATATTTAAAGTTATTTGAACTTAAAAGAGGGGGATTTCTAATATTGGGCGTGTTTTATTTATCAACCAAAATAGCCCCATGAAACCCTAAAACACTTAATAAAACACTTTTATATCTTCCATCAGACAAATGTCATTGTCATTCCTTTGTCATTGTCTTGCTAAACATTGCGATCGGAGAATTAATAAATATGTATATATATTCTGTATCGTCGTAAAAATCCAAGATGATCAATTGTCCGTCTGCCTCGCTGTGGAAGGCAAACTACAGGTAGCACTATTGAATCTTCATTACGCTATGATTGGACAATTGACGTGGCACAGGCCACATAGCCCTAAGCATAGAAATACCATCTCTGTCTACTTTGGTTTCCAACCTGAACATAAATCAATTATGCCATTCAGTCACTTACTAAAAACAAACAAAAATTAAAAATCTGTTGCCATAGAAATATAAATTTTATTTTTTTTAAAAAAAGGTCGGAATGGTCTATTTTAATTTGAAGATATTCTGTGTATATTTAAGACGACATTAACAAAAACTATAGCAGTAGCCGTTAAGTAAAATATTTTAACCCAGAAACGATCACATTTACGCAATTTCTTCAACAGGAGGACCAAAAAGGATACCTTCAAATTGGGGATATTGATTATTCGTCTTCGGAAATACCTTGAGAAGTATTTTTCTAGAACGTATAAATTCGTTTTCTCGAAAAAAGAACGTAAAGTATACTCCAATCTTAGAGATAGGATGTTTAAATGTTCGACCACAACAATGTCCCATACGATTTCACTTAAGATACTTCATCACTAAAGTTCGCTAAAATGAAGGAATGTGTGTTATTTTTACGCGTATTTCATACGGTATTGTATGAAAAATGATAACTCCCTAAAATCAGGGAATTTTCTATACACACCAACGTCTTTCCTATTCCGAGGATTCATCCACCCTCTAGCGAAATACCGAAATTGTGTTGCAAAGTGAAATTGTTTGGGATTTTAGGTGGATTGTTTCGCTTCTTAAGTTACTATTTTACCAATGTATTTATCTCAAAGGCATGTTTTAGTTTCTTTATAAAATTGATTTGCCATTTAGAGCAACATACTTATATTCCATTTTAAGAGTAAAGTTTTTTAAAGTCTATTCGCAACTATAGTGAGAGAAAATCTATTTATAATTTTAAAACCATCTCGCTCCAGCATTTTACTTTTGTATTCAACTATGAAAATAAGGACGGACAAATTTACTCACCTTAATGCTTCCTGCAGTTGTACTAAGCATTTGTCGATTTTTCGCGATCGTATCTTCGAGCCATACTTGAAAGGTGGATGCTGTAGAGCTTTGGGAATTCGAAATTTAAACTTTTTCATGATGTGTTGCGTTGGACTATTTTGAAATGCAGTTTTGAATGGTTTTCAAATGTGCCAAACACGCGTATCTGTAGAATTCACCAAACACAATGGACACCATTTGCTTAACTGCGTTTCAGATACGGCCCTTTAATGTGTTTTAACGTATGCACAAGATCGGTTTGTTTAATTTGTTTTTCTTGAATTCTGAAGTCTTTTAATCCTATACAGCCGTAGACTGTCGAATCTTGTCCCGGGTATTATCGCTTATGTGCGCCCATTCAAATGGCTTAGCGCGTGTTAACTGGTGGCCGAGAAAATATTTAATTAGGTACACAACGAAATGATGATCGACTTGAAATGCGAACGAACACACACACTTCTTGGTTCTTTTGTACGAGGGCGGTATGGAAATCAAAAAGACATTTTGTATTTATCAGTATTTTTGTCCTTTCGCTGTTAACATTAATCGATCTACTTTATTATTGCTTAGGTCTATTATTCAGTTTTCAAAATCAAACTCTTGTGTTGTGTTATGGTTGGTTTGAGTAATTCAATTTAAATGCCTATTACTCATAGTTATTTCATTAAAATGACTCATACGTGGTAAGTTTATTGATATTTTAAATGTTGTTTGTGCTAAATGGCGATCTTTTAATCCACAAAAACTTCTTATGTATCCAGCTCTGTGGTTACATAAGAAGTTTTTATGAATTAAACGATAACAGAATATTAAGTCAGTTTTACGTTGTGGGTTGTGACATAACTCCTATAGTTTCAGGATTCCTAAAGTGGTGAGACCAAGTGCTAGCACACTTAAATATACTTCATAGTGTAAACGGGAAATTGAATATGAATCGAACTACTTGCAAGACATTTAAGTCAAATTCTAAGCTGTTAAGGAGTGAATCTGATAAACTCAATCATACCTTAATTAAGCTGAACAAGTGCACAAACTAAGTTCGGCCGGGCCGAAGTTTATATACCCTCCGTCATGGATATTGGTCCAAGGTCAAGGGTCCTTGGAACCAACATCATATAAACCATATACAATCGTCATATCGGTATTAGTTCACGAGTTATTGTATTTCAGTGGTGTATGGGGTGCCACCCCCTTTTGCCCAGTTTAAACACAACACAGTTTATTATAATACGCTAAACATTTATTTAATCCTATAATATATAACTATAATATGTGACGCGCAAAGTAGAAAGGGACCTAAGGGTAAAAACCAGTTTTGTTCAGGAGAGCCATTTAAAGATTTAAATACGTGTATCTTTGGTGAAGAATCGTCGTCTTCACTTTCATAAAACGCGCATATCTCTGGGAGGGAACACTTTTGGGGCATGGGATCGGTCTCATTCGATGCTCAGATGTTGTCCACATCAAAAAAAGTGAAAATTGATTTTTTTTTACCCTTAGGTCCCTTTCTCTATGCGCTGTCACATATACTTTACTTATATAAAGGGTGGTTAAATTTTAAGGGCCGATGTTAAATGTAAACCGCATTTTGTTTTGATATTTCTTAGTTTCAGACTAACTTAATTTGAACCATGGAAAGATACACAAGCGAGCTACGCGTTAAAGTTATTCAGGCTTATTATGAAAATGGGCGTTCAAATTAAAATGCATATAGTGCACTTCGTGATTTTTTCCGTCAATTTAGTCGACCAAATGTGCGAACCGGGTCTGTAGGAGATGTGAAAACACCAGTGCATGCCCGTACAGCTCGTACTGCAGACTATTGCTGCTGTTCGCGATAGTGTGGCTGAGTAGCCGTCTACCTCAATTCGTCGTCGTGCCCAACAATTGCACCTCTCACGCTCGTCGTTGATGAACATTGTGCATATAGTCTTGCATTTACACGCTTACAAAGTGCAATTGACTCAAGAACTCTTGACCATTCCAAAACGTCGTCAATGGTCAGAATGGTGGCAAGAAAGAGATGGCAACAGTGGATGATAAATTTTCTAAGAAAATCATCTTCAGTGATGAGACACATTTTCACCTCAGTGGATTAGTCAATTTGAACGAACGATAATCCAAAAGTGATTGTTGAAAAAACAATACACCCACAAAGAGTGACTGTTTGGTGCGTATTATGGGCTGGCGGCATCACCGGGCCGCATTTTTTCCCCAAATGAGGCCGGTCAGGCAGTTACTGTGAATGGAGTTCGCTATCGTGAGATGATAACGAACTTTTTATGGCCCGAATTAGAAGATATGGATGTGGCCGATATGTGGTTTCAACAGGATGGTGCCACTTGCCACACAGCTAACGAAACAATGGCTCTTTCGCGCGACAAATGTAATGGCCGTGTTATCTCACGTCGTGGCGATGTTTATTTTCCGTCAAGATCATGTGATTTGACACCGTTGGACTTCTTTCGTTGGGGTTATTTGAAAAAAATGTGTACGTCGATAAGCCAGCAACAATTCAAGAGCTAAAGGATGACACAATTTGGCACATAAACGGCATAGAACCTCAATTATGCTTCAGCGTCATCGAAAATTTGCACCATCGGATGAGGGTGTGACGCAGTGGTCGCGGCGGCATAATTGAACCATACCAATACTCGTATTATCATAGTAAAAAGAAATGACACATATTTTCTAAATAATTGGTGTTCTATTCAAAATCAACATAGGCCCTTAAAATTTAACCACCCTTTAGTATACATACTTCATAGAGTCTCCGATCAATATTTCGTGTTGTTGCGAATTGAATGACAAATTAAGTATAGAATCCACTCTCCGGTGCAGGGAACAAAAATAAGTGTGTAGTGTGTATGAAAACTGAAATGCTCTAGCTTTGGATAGAGACAAAACTTGGCGGCATTGCTTATCATCCGACCCTAGTATATCTGCACATACCCGAGCCTATTACCCACAAACGTGTCTGTCACGAACAAAACGAACAAGTGTTTAAGAAATTTTAAAAAAAAATTAGTCATTCCAGAACAAAAGGCAAATATCAATCAAATGAATTATCAACAAAAAGAGCACCGGCCTGTGATTTTGCAAGTGTTTGTTGCGAACGCAAAGTTTCATTTTCTAATGGCCACATTCATTACTTCCATTATACCGACATCTTAGGGTGTCCGGGCACGGATCAATTCCTGCACTGCTGTATGTTTATACTCGTACCCTCACCGTACTAGGTCAGAGGGTATACTCGTTTATCATTTAGTACGGACAAAAAGTGTAACGCATTGAAAGAAGCATCTTAGATCAAATCCGTCATTTGAGCCATGTCCGTTGGGTTGCACGATGTCTCTCGAAAAAACTTTTAAACTTTGCAAGTCGTACTATTTTTCCAAAACTGTCTCTGCGAATGAAAATAGGCAATATTGGCACACTCCTTCTGGTACCGTCCACACAAATGATCCGGTTCCACTGAAGATTAGGACCCACATAACTTGTCACCAGGTGCACGAAATTTGAATGAATTGTGAACTACCTTAATAACAGCTTTGTACTCTCATGTGAGAAAAATTGGTTGACACGCCCCAATCTGGCACCGCCCATGCAGTGCACCATCCCGCCCACATTTGGATTTCGTGTAATATCTTGAATGCTATTCTTACGATCTAACTTAAAATCAATACTTAAGAACAGAGTTATTAGATTAACTTGGCGACAAAAAATGGGATTCCTAGCCACGATCCTTTTGGTATACCTCGTATCCTAGTGGATGAAATTCGCTTAGGTTTCGAACTTCCTAATATTTTTCTGACGGCTTTATACAGGCGTACGAAAAGAGCAAATGACACGCCCTATTCTGGTAGCTCCAGCGCAAATGACCATTTCACCTACTTTTTGTATTTGCATAAACATTGTAATATCATTCATGCGATTGTGCTGAAATTAAGTAATTAGATAGAGACGAATGAAGCAATTAGATGGATTAATAATGTAGCCTCTATCGCGCGCCTTCTTGTAACTCCCACACAAATTACCCCCACATTACCCACATAACATTTTCCCTAATGCATACATTTTGCTTGAATTTTGTGTTCTGCAATAAGTTTATTTCATCTTTGTACGCGCATAAGATAAAGTGAATGTCACGTCCCATTCTAGTACCTGCAACACAAACGACCGTTTGCGAGATTTTAATAAAAATTGTACGCTTCAGGCATTCGAGGACGCAACGAAGGAAAATATAAAACCCGGATCAACCGACGGAAGCTTTAAGTTTTGTCTAAATCATTTATTTTTTTTTTATTTACCCTATCTTTAATGATAATTTTCATTTTTCGTGAGTTTACGGATACATTAATTTTCTGAAGATTTACTGAAGAGTCCACATACGGCGATTGTACGTATGCTACGATGTTATCAACCCCAGTCATGGTACTACTGGAAAAGTATTGTTTGTGCTAAATACGGGGACTCCCTTATATGTACACATGTATACGTTGTTGTAATGAAAGCCGATAAATTGATTGATTCGTCTTGTTACGCGATACGCGCCACGTCTGTTTTCTCGGAACTATCTGGTGGCGTTCGATAACGTAGCCACAGCAGACTCAAGGTCTAAATGTCTGATACATACGTTGGAACTCGCTAATGCCTTTACTTTGCTTCTTTGTCGTGTGAAAAATTTTTAAATAAATATTCAGTGAATCAAATTGAAGTCTTTAGTAGGTCACAAAGAAGTCTGAAGAAATCATCTTCTCTGGTAAATAGGTTTGAGGTGCTCGTACCAGCTCTCTAATGCTGGACTGAACAGCATACAACATTAATAGCTCCATATCGCTGAGTATTGGATTACCTGATGCAAATGTTCTCAATTGATGAAATTGACCGTATTGAACGTATGTAGTTTGTAAGTGTAATTGGAATTAATAAAGTAGAGTTTCACTTAAACTGCATGAAGCAAATAGTTCGACTGGCTCTTTATACGAGGGCGGTTCGGAAAGTTCTTAGCCTATCAATGAAAGAGAATAGTTAGTTTTTCAAAAATATTTTTATTTTTCAACATAATCTCCTGAAACTTCAATACACTTAGTCCAACGCTTATCTAGCAATTCTATCCCTTGATTAAAATAGTTTTCATCAAGGTCTTCAAAATAGTGGTTTACAACTGTAATTGCATCTTCATTTGAGGTAAAACGCTTGTCAGCAAGGATTTTTTTTAGATTTGGGAACAGGTAAAAGACACTGGGAGCTAAATCAGGAGAATAAGGTGGGTGGTCAAGCAACTCGTACTTTAATTCGTTGATTTTAGCCATTGTTAAAACACTTTTGTGCGCTGGTGCGTTGTCTTGATGACGTTTTTCTCGAATTTGTACATTTAATTGATCTAAAAGGTTGCAATAGTACTCTGAATTTATTGTTTTACCCTTTTGCAGATAGTCAATCAATAAAATACCTTTGAAGTCCCAAAAAACCGTTGCCATAACCTTACCAGCCGATTGAATTGTTTTTGCCTTCTTTGGGGCACTTCCTCCAGCTTCAGTCCATTGTTTGGATTGTTCTTTTGTCTCTGGAGTATAGTGGTGGATCCATGTCCCATCAACAGTTATGAAACGACGCTTAAAATCCATTTTATTTTGCTGAAAACGATCCAAACAAGCTTGAGAAATGTTCATTCTTATGCGTTTTTGGTCGACTGTTAACAAGTCCGGCACCCATCTTGCAGAAAGCTTTTTCATCTGTAGTTCTTCATGCAAAATTAAATGGACTCGATCATTTGAGATGCCCATGATATTAGCTACTTCACGCACTTTTATTCGTCGTTCATTTAATACCATATCATGAACTTTGGCTACAATTTCTGTTGCTGTTGCTGTTTTTGGACGTCCACTACGTGGTTCACCTTCAATGCTTGTACGACCACGTTTAAATTCAGCAACCCAATTTTTTACTGTTGCATATGAAGGAGCACTTTCACCTAACACATTCACCATATCATTATGAATTTCTTGTCCCGATAAACCTTTTTTATGTAAATATTTAATGACACCACGCATTTCTAATTTTTCCATTGTAAAAAAATCGCCGATGCGTCTTTTGTGAACACCTGTTTCTATATGAAGGAGTTGTCAGATCGAAACAAAACTTAACATGTGTTCATAGCAGAGATCGAAGTTTCGAAAACACTTAACTTCATTCTGTTTATACCGCGCTTTTTGTGCTAGGCTAAGAAGTTTCCGAAGCGCCCTCGTATATGATAATGTAAATGAGGTAATGCCTCATCATTGCATGATATTAACGATTTTAATTAATCTTTAATGTTAAACAAATGTGATCTTAAAAAGCCAAAAATCTTACACGGGCGTAGTTGTCGTAAGTCAGTCATAGAGGACAATGTTCAAAATTTTCATAGCTTCGAACAGATTTTAATATTTTGAAAGTTCATTTTTGAAATTTCTTTTTTATTCCTATTATTTGGTTTTTATAGGATCCGTATACAGAATTGTAGAAGAAGAAATATAATGGTATTTGCTAAATAATTCTGTTTTAGGATTATCTTCTTTTAAAACAGCAATCTTTGCTAAAATCAAATTAACTAGTCAGTGATCTGTGCACGATCCACTTTTTTAGCTCACTGAGAACACGATGACCGGTAAAATTTGAATTGAATTTAGGTTTAGGAACATAGGTTCGACTTCTTATCGTTAGAAAGACAAAGACACTTTTTATTTAGTTAAGTACGCCTATTGTATGAAAGTGACCTCATTTTCCATGAATTTCATAACAATCCTCCATACTACGTTTGTGTATGGCGTACCTTTATGTGTGTGCGTGTGTGGGTGTGTACGTATACAACTGCCGCTCGTGCACGCATACTCCGACACTCTAAATGCCCTTTTTCCGCCATCTACATAATACGAGGAACGACATACACACAAACACAAGGGAAAAATTCTATTAAGAATTGCTGAACGTACTAACGAGACTCACTAAATGGAAAAGAATGTGCTGCGAGAGGTGGCATCGCTCCCTAACATTCGCTGAGGACAGAGCGTGACACCCAAATGTGCCAACGTCGCCATTCATTGTCACTTCCGTTCGTTGTACGAGTACGTAAGTGGTACGTACAGACGTACGTACGACGCTGCTCTATGTGGGGCAACGATGAATATCGCCAAAACACACACACCCACACACACACAAAAGGCCAAGTCACAAATAAAACTTTTCCAAATTTAGCCTTCAAAACGAATAAAGTCGGTAGAGATGGAATTGAACTCCATCAGCAAAGTGTCTTACATTTGCCTCGCTTGGCTGGTTTGGCTTTTCCACCCGATGGTGTAAAAATACACATTTTTGTTTTTCCATCAATTAACGAGGGGACTGACACAAGGTTGCTTCGCCCAGTCGCACAGGAGTCGCTCTAAACGCCCAACGCAACACACGAATGTTGTACAGTCGCTGGTCCCCTCGGCCATATGCCTTGTCTCCCACTGAAAACAAGATTTGTTCAACATAACAAAGAGGACATGTTCAATTGGTGGGAGGCTCCAAACACATGTACTGTTTGTGTGTGTGTGTGTGTGTGTATGTACACATGTATGGGTGTTTGTCCCTTTGTTGACTTTGTTTGTGTGCGTGCGTGTGCATGTGTGTGTGAGTGCGCTACAATAACAAATATATTTACATTTACTTAAGTGCTCAAAATAATAAAAGCGAAATGAACGAAATTAACGTTAAAACACTCTTTCTATGTTTGTGCCACTGCGCGAGCCTTTCTTTTACACTGAAAAATGAAATACCACGAAATGTAATGTAATGGAATTGAGGCTCTGGATTTAGGTCAGTTTTTTTTATTATTTAAGGGACGAAAGGGGGGAAATTAATCGATATGCTTCTGTTTCACACACAAAAAGGCTTTTTCCAAAGGTGTGTGTCATTAACCACGCTAGTTTCCCATTTGGAATTATACCGCTCCACATTACAACCATGCATACATCCCCAGTTCATAGACTAAGAAAGTTACTCCACACTTTGGATATGGAACAAAAACTAGCAAAATCATAAATCCCATATTTAGGGAGTGTACGATACCCCCTGGATGATCCTTCATGCTACGAAAGTAAGTGAAGCATCGGTAAGAGCTTTGTGCCTTCTTTTTAGTCACTGCAATATTTCACAGGGTGGGCCAAAAGTTACCATGGGGTTTCAAAATTTAAAAACTTTTTCGTTAATATAAGTATACTTTTTTTTAGATTATATAAATAACACTTGGAAAATAAATAATGGAGAAATTCACAACTGAACAAAGAACTAGAATAATAGAATTTTGTTATTTAAATCATCGATCAATTATTTAAACGCAAGCGCATGAGTGATGAAGCTCATTTTCATTTGAATGGCTTTGTTAATAAGCAGAACTGTAGGTTCTGGGATTCTTCAAATCCAAGAGCCATTCATCAACGCCAATTGCACCCCATTAGGTGTTCAGTATGGTGTGGGATCACATCTGCAAATATCATTGGGCCTTACTTCTTCAAGAATGAAGATGGAAGTGCTGTAACCGTACGAGCAAATGGAGAGCAGTATCGGCTTATGATAGATTATTTTGTATGTCCTGCTCTTGAAAACAAACCTGAGATGTGATTTAGCAGGACGGAGCCACTGCCCACACTGTCCGAGACACAATGGCACTTTTAAGTCAAATTTTTGGAGAGCGAATAAGTTCTAGAAATTCGGAAATTATTTGGCCAGAGCGATCGCCAGATTTGTCAGCACCCGACTATTTTCTTTGGGGTTATTTGAGGGAGCGAGTATACGAGTATGTGAACTTGTCCGAGACAATTCTTCAACTCAAGCCAACATTGTTGCAGAAATTCGAAAGCTACAGCCACAAATTTTGAAAAATGTTAAGGAAAATGCTCTAAAACGAGTCCATCATTGCGGAGCTTAAAACGAAATTATTTTTCATACTTAGTATAAAAAAATGTCCATTTTGCTATTAAAGTTATTAAAGTTTTTAACCCCATTGTAACTTTTGGCTCACCCTGTATTAAGAAACGCCATACTTTAAAGGAGAACAAACGACAGAGCGTCGAAAGTTTCTCTAAGGAAAAAATCAGTGGCAGTAAAATAGAAGTTTATGACTTTTTCTTATCTCATATGATTTTAAAGATATAGATTCTTAAAACACATAACAATTTATAGAGAAGCATATATACGGCTTAGTGATCTATCTCTTACGCGCAAAGTTGTTGTCATTTACGAGGAGCAAAAACCCGCCTTTGTAAAATATTCTCAGATTAGAACTTAGAACCGTACACACCTTACATGAGGTTTTTGAAATTTATCCAACTCTTCTACTTAGGTTTAAACTATTTCTCTCCTCCATATTTATTAAATGTTATTCTTCTTGATGCCTGTAAATTATATTGTCACTTTGGATCAGTTTCGATATTTTGAGTCTTCACCTGTGTCTCTTTCACGATGTGTGGAAGTTCTCTCCGCCAATAGCATGACTGTGCACTAGCTACTCGAAACGACACATCGCCATATAGAACACATTACAGGGTAATGTGATGTGTTGGTAATTTAATATATACTAAATGGTCAGACTCCCTCCTTTCCTCCAATGACATCGATCGAAAAAGAAAGCTTCCCCGGTTCAAGTGTGTGTATGTGTTCATGGTGTATTCGAATTGTTCTCTAATGCTACACACCCAATGACAAAGCCATTAATCGTATATTCTAAGGGCGAACAGGACTTACATTCGCACCCTGCCATCCAAACAAAATGAAAATAAATGTTGCTTCGGTAAAGAAAAATCTGTGGAAAAATAAAATAATGATAGTGATTCCCAAATGAAAATAAGAAAAATAAGAGAATACGAACGGCACAAGAAAAAAGTTAATAATAACAAAAATATGTACATATGTATGTACGAGTAAGTTTGATGTGTATCGGTGTGTGTGTGTGTTCATGAATAGGGGAATAAAGGATAAATGAACAGAACTACGTACAAACAGACATACAACTAACATAAATAAAACCGAAACAGTAAAAAAGTTCAGAAAAAAAATCAGAAAACGAAACGAAAAAAAATTTGTAAATCTAAAAGAGGAGAGTTTCGATGCAGCGGATACACATCCACTCCAATACACTCCTCTTCCTATACACACACACCCAAACCCAACACAATGGAAAAGCAACAAACATAAGTCCCAAACAAAAAAAAAAATCCCACACAGAAACAAATATATACACACACACAGATGAGTGGTACACAACAGCATGGAAAAAGGATACTTTAACCGAAAACGGACAGAAGTTTTGCCAGAAAAAAGCAAATAAAATCTCTGGCAGCATAAAGCGATCTACAAACGCTTCGACATACTTACATAGCATTTAAGTACGGCAGTGGTATGACAAGTGCAGTCTTGGCAGTCACTGAAGGTGAACCTTTCAGATTTCGCAAAGGTCCTGAGTGCTCCTGCTTGATCCTTGACTAAGCGTCCTCCTTACTAGGAGTTTACAGGAGAAGCTTGGTGTACTCGTCCTCTCAGCTCACTGTGTTCGGGAATCTGTTGTTCCCGAACATATCACACTGTTCTCGTATACGGACACAAGATAGATGTAAACAAGTCTGAGTTTATATTCAACACACACACTCTCACGCCAACCGTTCTCCTGGGAGGGGAGGCCGTAGAAGTTTACGGGCGATATAAATAAAAATGACCAACATGTAGTCCTTGTTGAAGTCAACAGGAAAGGAAAAACAACTACAGCAACAAAAGCAGAAAATGTAGAAATTATTATTTTTCTCCACTCCTACTCTTTCGGCAGAACCCACATTCCCATCAAGGGCATGTTTGGGCAAAAAGGTTATAAGAACGACACGAGAAAGAAGCAAAAAGGGGCAAATCATCCAAAACAAAACAAAAAACTGTAAAAAAGGGATAAAGGAACTAAAACGAATTGTTTTATATGGTCATTTGTTCGCTTAATGGCAAAAACGAGCACAGAATTTACTAAGCCTACAAGGAACGAGAAGGGCAGGATATACACGAACTGGCTTCCATGAAGCCAGGACTCGTTCTCCAATAAGAAATAAATTAAGAAATTTTTATAGTTACCAAATTATCTTAAAAGGCAGATATTTGCCTAGGGCATAGGAACAAATTAATCTGTCGGCAGTATTTGTATGAGACTTACATAAACAGACGAGCTTAATACGATCTGGATCAATGTGATGATATTCCAATGAAAGCTTTATTTTAATCACTCGACTTTGAAAATTCAAATTGAATGGGGACCGATGATTCCACCGGCCCACAAACCACACCAAACCGTTGTTTTTTTCTGGATGAAGTGGCAGCTCTTGGACCTCGTCTGGTTGCTCTTCGTCCCAAATGCGGCAATTTTACTTGTTTACATACCCATTGAGAAAGAAATGGGCCTCATCGCTGAACTAACTTTGGCTCGAAAACGTCGGATCTTCTTGGAACTTTTCAAGAGCCCATAGAGGCGGGCGGCTTCAGTTCTTGCACAAGCTGTATTTTGTACGCAATCAATTTAAGATCTCGGCGTAAAATGCGCCAAGTCCTTCCATACGTCAGTCCGAGTTGCTGCGAACGGCGCCGAATCGACTCTCCACGGTCTTGGTGTACACTCTCAGCTACGGCCGCTACATTTTCTTCACTGCATGCTGAACGTGGTCTATTCGATCGAATAATGAATGCTGATCTCAAGATGGGTGATGGTGCTGCAAATAGTATGCTCAGTAGGCCGAATATGTTGACCATAAGTTGAACGATGAGCACGAAACACATTCCTCACAGAACGTGAATTTTCGTAATAAAGTTGAAGGATTTGTAAACGTTGTTCAGGCGTAAATCTTTCCATGATGAAATGCCAAACAATACTTAACACAAATAACATGACAGCATGACACGACTCACACGTGATCTGTCAAAAAAGGCTATGGTATCTCTACTTGGATCACCCATTATTAGGAAATATGTTTCTATGTATTTGGATTTATAATTTATTCGACTAATAGGACGACACCAAGACTTTGCTTCTTATTGCTTTAAAATTCTAACGCGTTATGGCAGTTTCTAAAACAAATAACCCTTAATTATTTTTCGAAATTCATGGCTTGTAAAAAGAAGTACGCATCGTTATGCCAATAAATTTTAAAATTGAAAAATAACGGTTAACACTATCCCATAAAATGCACCACATATTAAGTATGATTTTAATGGTTAAAAAGCGGTATGACTTTTTTCCCGGGCTTCCAATTAAGAACCCAACCCACCCAAAAACAATTCTCAAATTATTGTTTAAAGGCATTTGTTTTTAAATAAAATAATGCGATTATTATTTTCGAGTACAAATCATCCATCTTCTATTTTACTTTTTCTTCGTCATGACCCTCCCTAGGAGTATTTCATTTATGTGAGCAAACAGTTTTTGCCTCTGACTAAAATTCTATTTTGGTTAATCCAAAAACGATTTTTGTTTTATTTAAAAATTTAATTTTTGTTAAGATGCCGCACCGATGTGAACTAATCGATAAATCATAATTAAAAATTATATATTTTTATCGAAATACGTGAATTTCAAGTACGGCTTAGTTCTGGCATCCCTGTGTATTAGTATTTTCGCAATAATAACATAATTGCAGTTAGCTTTGTATCGTATGTCGAGCCGAAAAGTTCTCCTGTCCAACAGAGCTATCTAAGCGTTTTTTCTCTATATACTTCACCTCAAAACCTACTTGGATTTTTGGACGGATTGGAACTTGGAGTTGATCAAAAAAGTGCAGTCCATTGATTTATCATCAACAAAATAAGCGACTGTGTCGTTCTTGAAACATCAAGTTTTGTTAGGAAATGGAATTAACACTTAAAAGAGTCGGTGCAATGATTTATTTCGACTTAAAGCCATTTAGACCGATAAACAGTAACAAGCTCCGTGCTAAATCTCTGCTTCAAAAAACAAAGAAGAGGCATTAAAATATCTTCACCCAGCTTTGTCAAAGGCAAGGTGAAACATTTAAAACCGCCTGAACCTTTGCGGACAGATTTAACGGACTCAGAGGCAATTACTAAAACACGGTTACCGCTAAAAGATAATTCCGGCCGAAATAATATAACATAAAGACTTGGTATAGAGTGTGTTGTTCTCCAATTAAATGTTTATATTTCGGACGGATTGTCTTCTGTGCGTCAATATAGCTTTGCTCAAGGTGCTTGAAACAGTTCACCCTAATACACATAATTACTTTGTTTAGTCATGACAATACGAGTACTTCACCCATTCACTTTCACAGCTCAAAATTTCCATTCTGTGTTCTTTTCTTCTTTTGTGTTTGCTTTCCTCTGCATTTGTTTCTTCCAAATTTAATTTTGCCCGATTTGGAATGGCCGATGGCTCTGTTTAAGCGATATTGACGAAGTTGTCTAAGAGTTACAGCCTCCCACCCAAGTTTATCAACGACACGGGTACATATTGGCTAATCTATTCAAACCCTTTTTATGGGTCATTGTTATTTGTTGCAACGGCAAAGGATTCGGTTTAGACCATTGTATTTCCTTTACTGTGGGAGTGCGAGCAGGGGTTGTGATTTTTTACTGACGCTCCATGGCTTTGTTGCTTTTGGTTTGGAAAACGTCAAAGGAAAAAAGGGGTATATTGAGTTTGTTATCAAGGAAAGGATTTGGGTATTAAGGCAGTTCGATATTTTTCATTTTGTTGAACAATTTTCTCCCCGTGGCGTACACAGGCACAATCGGACATGATTTTTTACTTCTGTCGAATAAAAAATTACCTTTTCTGATCTCTGTGTTTGTGAAAAAATTAATGTGAAAAAGGTTTCTCATTTGTTTTTCATGTGAAACTATTTGCCGAAAAGGAGAGGCAGGGGTCAGGAGGGCCATTTTAAAAACATAATTTTTCTCCGTACTTATTAAATATATTTATATTAAATTTGTTGTCGTTTAGACATAAAGAAAAACCGTCGGTTGAAAATCGGACCGAACTACTGAAATTCCCTAAGACAAGACGACTTTTGGTTGTTATCGCCAAATTATAATAATCTTGATGGCAATTCGGCTTAACATACCATAATATGATTGCTGCGATAATATTATTGTCCGGACAATTAACCTACGAAATGATGCCGAAACTAATTTTTTTATTGGTACCAAGTATGGGAACTGACAGTAAATCCCTTCTTTTCAATATTCAAAAAACAGGTATTTTATAGGACTAACTTAGTATTTCTATTTAAATAATTTGTGTTCAATTTCTTACAAGCTAATAGTAAGGTTAATAATCTTTGAATATTATTTGTACAGAGACCGAAATATAAAAATCAAAATACCCATACTTAGAACATAGTAGAAGAACACGTTCCGCGTTAAATGGTATATAAATAATTAATTGAATGAATAATTGATGAAGTTAAAAGAAGTATTTAATAAAATTTACTTTTATTTCAGAGTGAAGGCTAAATAGTCGACCACTATTTTGTTTATCAAATTGGAGTATTACGTCTGCAACACTTTTGCATACGCAGGTTCACTTGGTAAAAGCGTTTCGCTGTTGGCTACTGAGACGACTTCTCTACAATGCCGACCTGTAGCCTGTTTATTTATTTTATAAAAAAATTATGTTTTTTAAAAAATATTTGTTTGTCCGCCGGGAAGGTATACTACCTTGTTTTGCCGCCATTTTGGTAAACATTAGACTTGACAGTTCATATTTGGCAGTCGTGAAGTAGAGACGTGGCAAATTTATTCTGGAAAAAAATCGATAAATCGTTAAACATTTTATCAAAATCAATCATCGATTACTGTGACGATGAGAAAGCTACGTGGAATTTCTGGGAGAAACAACGTGCCAACAAAACGCACTATTTATCGTGTAGTGAATGATTTCGAAGAAAGAGGGTTTGTAGCTGATAGGCCCATGCATGGACCACAACGTACTGCAAGATCGGCTGAAAACATTACTGCTGCTCAAGGTAGTGTTCAAAACAATCCATCTTAAGGTTGATGGATTGTTTTGTGGATCGGCGCCGTTCTCAAAGAACAACTTAGGCCACAATTTTGCACAAGGATTTTCATTTGTTTCCATTTAAGATTCAGTTGACACAAGAGCTTCTTCCACAAAACTATTTACGCCGCCGTACATACGAGTATGCCAATAGGATGTTACAGCTCGCGCATGACAACCCCGATTTTCTTGAAAAAATGATATTGAGTGACGAGGCACATTTTGAATAAACAGGATAGTCTGTTCTGGGCAATGGAAACCTTAAATCATTCATCAGTCACCTTTGTACCCATTAAAAGTCACAGTCTGGTGTGCAATTTGATCAGGAGGAATCATTGGTACTTACTTTTATGAAATAAATAAAATAAAATGAAAACCGCGTAACGGTAACTGTCAAATGGGAGCGATATCGTGGTATGATTGAAAACTTTTTAACGCCAGCACGGCATGCTTTGGGCTTGATTAACATGTGGTATCAACAAGACGGTGCCACATCGCATACAGCCAGGATTACAATGGAATTACTGCGAGACCTCTTTCCACAACAAGTTATTTCAAGAAATGGTGGTCGTGGAGGCCCATCAACTCCACGATCGCCTGATTTGACTGCTCCGGACTTCTTTTTGTGGGGATATCTTAAAAGCAAGATTTAGGCAAACAAACAGAGGTGGACATTCATCTGATATTGTATTCCACACATAATTGCCGACATTAAATAAAACATTTGTCAATATAGGTCCATTCTCTTTCATGTAATCAAAATTATAAACAAACAAAGTAGTATACCCTCCCGGCGGACACCCTGTATAAAATAACATCAATAAAATTGTATTTGGTTCAAAAAGCTATATTTAATTGCTTCCTCATAATC
The DNA here is from genome assembly GCA_963513945.1 of Hydrotaea diabolus. Classification (NCBI taxonomy): domain Eukaryota; kingdom Metazoa; phylum Arthropoda; class Insecta; order Diptera; family Muscidae; genus Hydrotaea; species Hydrotaea diabolus. The sequence goes on from OY740719.1 coordinate 188,552,786, forward strand.
GCAACAAGACTTTAGCAATCGTCAGAGTTCTCACTTGACTTAAAGTCAGTGAGAAAACTTTCGATTTCGAGTTGAATCGCTTTTCCTACAGAAACACTTTTTTACGTGATTCCCATTGAAGTAGAGTCGGAACAATTGTCATATGACCGATTTGGAACGAGTGAATGGAATAGGAAGCGGTTAATGTTTTTTACAAAAACAGTGAAGGTGAGAATGAAGCCAGAGTGGCGTCAAAACGTTAATTGCAGTCGGTAACTGCGATCGGTACGAGTTACAGAAACGAGCTAATGAACTACCCTGACCCTTTCACGAGCTACTTATATGCACAGCATCTGAGTACTAGTGTTACCACAGAGCGAGACACAGGACCCGCTCACTAAATCTCTTTTTCTTAAATTAGTTTGGCTTAGAGGTTAGCTTATTTAAAAACCGGACATATTATCTTTTGGGGAGGGTTGTCTGATACGAAGGTACGGGAATTACAGCCAACAACCGCCTGCCCACTTTGATATCCACCGTATTTTTTGCTGCTACCTTTAGTCGTACATTATCGATGGAATCGGCAGACATGTTCAGCAAGCTCAAATAGTTGCAAAAACTATGAATACGATACTAAGGACACACACATACATTAACATCCACATAGTGCACATACATACACACGTAACGTAATAACTCATGCCAACCCATAAAGTACGACCACATACATACCCTGACACTCATTCATCCTCATACAATGTCCCATGAACAAACCGGCATACATAAGGATGAAACTAACACATACGAACACTCGCATTCAATGATACAATCCATACAAATATCATTTAAGCCATTTTAGGTTTGTGCCAAAGACGAAAATGAAACAAGAAAGTAAATACACACACACATAGTCACACATCGATGAGCAAATGAAAAAAGGACCAAAAACGAGTTAAGCACACAATCCAAAGGCACACAGACATCCATTCATGTATGCATGTTTCCACATATTCTTCGGAAGCTAAATGTACTTCTGAAGTTTCCAGGTTGAGTGAGTGACCGGGACGCACCGAGTTAGTATCGCTGTTTTGTTTTACTCAAAATTGTGTGTATGCAGTGTCCAACCATAATCGTACATCAATTGTGAGTTAATGAGTGAGTGAGTGACCAGGACGCACCGAGTTAGTGTCGCTGTTTTGTTTTACTCAAAATTGTGTGTAAGAAGTGTCCAACCATAATGCACGATGTTAATTGTGAGTCCCACCTAAACGTCAAGTTTTTCGCTCAACTTAATTTGACATTTCTTTGTTTCAGTGCTTGAAAAATGCAACCATGGTGATGTACACAATTGAGCAGCACTTTAAGATTGTTAAAGCATTTTACGAGAATGGGCGTTCAAATCAAGCAATCAACCATTTCGGGCACTTCGTGATTTTCTTGGTCAGTACGAGTATAATCAACCAAATGTGTCCACAATCGGAAGAATTGTGCGCAAATTTACACAAACTGAGTCTGTAGGACATGTGGAAACACCTGTTTATGCTCGCTCAGTTCGCTTTGCGGACAGCATCGATGTTGTCCCAACAATTGAACATCTCACGAACATCACTGATGCGAATTTTGAATAAAGATTCGAACTTACAAGCTTATAAGGTGCAATTAGCCGAATTCGTTGTATAACTTTGCACATACAACCGCATACCAATAATCACACAAAATCCGAGGATTTCACAAATCCGCGGATTTCATCTGGCTTTTAAACAATATTCGCTCAAAGTAGGATTTGCTAAGAAATCCATTACAACTTGCATGCAAATTTAAAGCTAAATTCTGCGGATTTTGTGTGCATACCTGACACGGTTTTAGAACGCGGTTTTTTTATATATAAAGCAATTAACGCAGATATTTCTGTTGGGGTGGGTTCTGTGATGGGTACAACTGAGAGTTATTCCATAATGGATGCTATAATGAGACTTACGGTACCTGTCTCTTCTAATCTGTCCCGTTATGAGTCACGTGATATCTGAGAAGGGTTAATTGACTCGCTCCATTGGCATGTCAAAGTTACCGGTTCTTTTCGTATAGTTGGGTCGAAGCCGGGACCGGTCCCTATTTATGCGGTCCAATTTTCCATAGGGATACACATATTTGCATATTCACGTTAACAATTTATCGTTTTTTCTTGTGAACCGTTCAGCAGTTCGGGATCGGTTCGGTTGCTTCCCTGCCGCGTTTATTGATTTGGCCGATCAATTAGTTGTATGAACAATACGATGACAATATTTATCATCTTGTGGTTTGTCGAACCGAATATCCATTACGAACCCGCCGCAAAAAAATGTTATACGTTCATATCATAATTTGCACCTGGGCTATTTGTGTCTTGACACTTATTATTGCACCATAGCACACAGTGGTTCAGAATCGGTTTTTAGTGGCCAAAACCCTGTACCGTTTGAACCCATTGAAAATGGTTCTTTTCACAAATTGTTATTTGAATATATAGAGTTTTTTTAATCGAATTGTATTAAGCGAACTTTCGCCCAAGCATAATGATCATCTGAGATAGCCTTAACTTTCAGTTATACGTGTTTTTCAGTAAAGCGTACTTCACTACAGTGGAGTCAACTGTATACGATCGGAATTCTCATCTCATACAAGGGCGAAATGCCAGCGGCCGTTCCTGCAGTGGCAGCCGCAGCAGACACTAGCAACTTTGTATGTGAACTGAAACATACAACACAAACTACATGCGGGCAGACGTTTGGGTGTGTGTACATATGCATACATAGTTATGTGTGTGAGTATGTAATTGACAGTATGCTGCTAATGTACATTAGGGCTATGGCCAATTGCCAAAAACATTTAAGGATAGTTATCAAAATTGTAAGGGTCGTGTTATTACAAGTGACATCAAAATTCAAGGTCAGATGCGAATATCTGATTAATAGTGGCGTACAGATCTATTTCAGCGTTAAGTTCAACAGTGCTCGGTGGGACCACCATCAGGCATTCCCTTTATGTGGTTCAAATTGATCGGACAAACATTATTGAACTCGGGTATTATTTTTGACTTATAGAGGCTTACTGCCATTGATTAACAGTCGAATGACAAAATATATTTTTTAAATAGGACCCTGATACTACTTGCAACGTCAGATAAATTTTGCACACCCGCGAAGAAGTAGTCTAGTTTTTTCGTACACCCTGTAATATTCAATGATCTTTCCAAAATGTTCGTGACCCTAATGCACATTTGTGCGGTAAAGTACGCTTGGTCGTTTGTAATGTACAAAGTGAAAAAATGTTGATAATACTCGTACGTCCAGTGGTATGGCACGAATACCCATACATCTGAACACGTACTCATACTTTCGCATGCATACTTATATACGATACAGGCGCAAACATACACACATACTGCTAACGTGTGTTTCTACAGGATACTTTCACACACTTCGACTGTGAGTGAGTGTGTGTGTGTGTGACTGGAAGTGTGTACAGTGTTATGAGTGTGTATACGAAGAGAAGGATATCTTTTGCAACGGTTATGGTCATAAAATAAACCAAATAAACAACCAAAACCATGTCATGCCAAGAGTGAGAAGCCATAGTCGAGCTCGCAGAGGACACCAACACAGCAGCAGCATTGACAACAAAAACAACCATAATAACGATTATATAGGGTGTAGGCAGACAGTAGAATGAAGTTGCTGCTGTTTGTACACGCAGCGAAAAGATATGGTTACTCCATGGTCACGTCATATTTGTTCTCTGCAATAAAAGTATGTTTTTTGAATTTCATTTTGACAATAGCGTGATTGCGGCAATATTAATATTGTTGAAATGTAACAACAGTATTATTGCCAAATTGAAAAATAAAAATATGGTCGTAGCAACAACAAAAATGTGGTAAGTGCGACTAAATTATTGGTTTATGTTAACAATAATATGATAACGGCAATTATACTGGAAAAATCGTATTTTTTCTTAATTTCAAAATGGTTTTTAGAACCATGTTATTGTTACGAGTACGAATCTATTGCGTAAGATTATAATACTATTCATATGTAAATAAAATTTGGATTTGTATAACTGATAAAATATTTTTAATAAATGAAACACTTAAATTTTTCCTACGGATTTTTCTACTGTTAAATAATTCACTCCTATTATTAAGAATTTCATGTATTTTTAAATAATTTTCTTAATAAAAATCTCTTTTGTTGAATAACAGTTTAACCAAATCCTTATTTATCAATTTGGAGATCATAGTTTGGTTAAGTGGCATCATACTGTGGTTGTGAGATGCATAACATGGTTGCGTGTGATTCATGCTGAAATGGTGAAGATCATAATATGGTGGTATGTGAAACATACTATGGTTGTGGGGATCATAGTATGGTTTAGTGTGAATCAAAATATGGCTGTAGGAATCATAGTATGGTTGCGTGCGAATCATAATATAATTGTTGTGTCACAACTACATACCAAACAACAGCTCTTCGAATAAAGTTACCCCAACCATACTTTTTTTCTTCGTGTTCATAAAAACACACATACACACTCGCTCATTCGTTAAACTACACCGAGAAACACACCCATACCACGTCGAGCAGGCAACTGTTGAAAACTTCATTTATACATTGTGTCAAAACATGTATAAACACTGCACAGTGGTACTACTAAACTGCTAAAATGAAGTTCGTGCCGCAACGAACTCAAGCTGTCCAAAATGGGCATAGTATACAAAGGCTTCGTTGGATTTGGAAATAAATGCACCCTGTGAAAACGCCGGAATACTTTTCATTTGTGATACTCCCAGTTCACCTTCTGGTCTTGAGAGGCATCCTTCTACGAAGAAAAATTTAGAGAAATGTTCGAGTTCATGCAGTCCAGTTTTTAAACAAATGGCCCTTTCCGCAGAAACATGAGCTACTTGGACCACTGTACAATTTATGTGCTTTAGTGTGCGGTTGTGTGTGCGAAACATCAGATTAAAATGAATTGTATGAATGGTTAAACATGCTCTACTCAGTACTCTCCGATAGATACATATGCACATATGAAAAACACATATGTGACGCGCATAGAAAGGGACCTAAGGTTAAAAACCAGCATTTTAAAGATTAGGTCCCTTTCTATTTGAGCTTAGAATCGTCGACTTCACTTTCATAAAACGCGCATATCTCTGGGAGGGAACACTTTTGGGGCTGTCCACATCAAAAAAAAAGGAAAAAATTGATTTTTTACCCTTAGGTCCCTTTCTCTATGCGCTGTCACATATAAGAGTTCAAGAGTTCATGTGTGTACACCATGAGGATCCATAGAAAGTGCACAGCATGGCTGATCTCGACTGACTGAGCATAGTGTGAATATAGTAATCGAGAAGCAAGTTTGAAAATAGTTTTTTTCTTTTGGGTTAGCGCTATGGAAGAGCGAAGCTGCACGAACACAATCTTGCCAAAGTAATGACAACAGCTTAAATAGCATCGCGGTAAATACCAGCCCAATGTAATTCGAAGCGATTAGACACAAGCACTGAATATGGATGCAGACGATGAAATATTGAAAACAGCAACACGTTCTCACACTGTGACCTGCAGCGGTGAGGCGAAAAGTGTGCGTGACTATCACTTAACATATACAGGTTCAAACCCCAAAAAATTCTGTTATCGGCTATTTCAGTAGATCAAATCAGCAAGGAATTTCCTCGCTCCTTGGCTCCGAACGTTTAAGGACAAGCTAGCGGCGACCGTCTTATCATTTGACCATACTAATTCGCACAGAAATCCTGGCCGGGAAATAAAAAATATATATTTTGATTTCTTACGGGGAGTTCAAAGAATGAATACTACCCACGAGTGCACTTACTCATTATCAAAATGGGATAATTGGATTATTTCGTTCAGCGTCACAAACTCCTCCGGAAATTGTTATCCCTTATAATAATATAAATTATTGAGAATCAGTTTGAAGCTTTTCGCAATTAAGTAGTAAATATCTTGAAAGACGTGAACGACTAAAGATCGATTCGGGCTTAACATGAAAATCATGAGTTTTCATTTTCTGACTGTTGAAACTAAATATATCTGAAAAATATAAACTCTTATAAATTGCGTACATGTTTCTTTAACTTCTCATTAACTTCCTTAGGGCCTATCAAAATTTCGACGATTGGATAAGAAAATAAAGTAGTCTCTGGACGCATAAAGTCTATTTAAATATAAAACAGTATCAGCTTTCCAACTGCGAAATTCCTTCTGCATCATTGGCAAACCGAGAAATGTGATTGTTTTCTGCGCATCCTTTCCTGTACGTATTCAATTCAACACAGGTGTTATTAACAAACCTAAAGACTGTAAAATATTACAAATATTGAAAATCAAATATCTCCAAACTTGAACCAAACTGGTTGACAAAATTTGGAAAACAGATTGATACTCGTAAAGTTCATTTAATTTGATGCCAACCATTGAATACGTTTTTTCGTTCAGTGTTCATTTTATTTTTTAATGGAAAATTCTTTAACTTTGGTTTATCAAGAAATCATTACATTTTAAAAAATTAAAATATTAATAACAGTTAGAGTCGCATCCGTAAATATTTTTCGATTATTCATTTGTGGAATACTTGGGTTAGTTTGGAACTTAAACTGATATTATTGATTTATTTTAAAAGTTGAATTATTTACAAATTATTTAAAAGTTCTCTCTTGTATAAAAAAATATCATTTAAAATAATTTGTTTTCATTTCCATTAATCGATGGCACGTTTCCGTTTTAAACCCAAGATATCACTTATGTTATTCTACCAATAGAAATTCCGCAGAAAACTGGAAACGTAAATGGATGGGAATTCCCGAGGCATGATCATACGCCGCTATGACTTTAACCACGATGTCCTTCATTCTTGCGGTTCGTTACAATGCAACGACCAGCGCTCATTAATGTTTCCCTGGCGGTTACCAATTCGAGGTTTGCTGTGTGGATAGTGGCGTAAGGAAGAATACAAATAATAACATTGGTCTGAAAGTAGTTCCCTAATTTTAACATAAACGATTTTTGTGGGACTAATCGCTTTACTAGCCTTATCAGAATCGCGTTTTACCTATTCAGGCTTAGCGACCAAGTGGGATAGCCGATAATACCAATACAAGTACATTGCACCTGAAGGATCATGTTGTGTACTTCTTTTTGATTCCGACTGTGTATGTGTGACTCCATGATTATGTGTATCTGTCGGTACGTTTGAGTGTGTGCAGCAATGACCTTCTTCTTTTCTATTTGGAATAATACGTGTAATTTTATGCAGTACATAAGTACATCACTCACTTTCTCACTCACGTTATTCAACACATATCGAAAGAGCAAATGACACTCATTGCGTGCAAAACCATCACAACTCAAGAAGTGGCAAGTCGGTACATGACTTTGTAACAAAGAGCTCGCTTCAATGAGTAATACTCGTATGTACGTCAAAAGTCAAAATTGTTGAATTTTGAATAGTGACGGTCTTGCAAGGACTGGGCAATATCGTTGTTGCATTCACACGCACTCGTACCCACTCCTGGATTTTGTGTTGTTATTTTTACGACTTTGTTCGTGTTTGTGTGCGTATGCTGTAAATGTATTAATACGAAAATGATTGTATTTGTGCCTGTGTGTGATCCTTTCAGAATTATATGTTCATATTTATCAATAAAATTCCCATAAACTTTGTGGTTGGTATTACTACGCCGTTAGTACTCGAATTGTATTTCCCCCTTCCTCGTATACTAACAACGGGCTATCTGACCAAACGTCCTTTCCGCCGCCACAATGGCAGTTCGGTCGAATAGTCCTTGTCCACAGTGGTACGTTTTGCTCAATTGCGTGTCAGAAACCTATTGTTATTATAAGAGGTAACGTCTGAAAATTGTCCACGCTTTTTCTAGACCTAAATGAAATTTGTGAAATGAATTTTATTTGTCAGACTGGACATCAGTTTTCTAAATTACAATTTATAATTTATTTTTACAATGCAATATTTAAAAAAATGATTTATGTGTTATACCCTACACCACACTGTGGTACAGGATATTATGACTAAGCGCAGATGTTTGCAACACCTTAAAGGAATGGAGAAATACCCTATGTTATGTATACCGGTCGACTCAGAGCGATGCCCGTCTGATTCCATTGAGCGACGTCCTTCGTCCATCTATCGTTGTAATCAAAGTACAGTACCAATTGTAATCAAAGTACAGGACCACTGAAATTGGTCCATATTTCGATATCATACATAGGGTTTTCCCTCTTTCAGAACCTACAACTCCAAAAGCCACATATAACATCCGAGTTTTTTATTTGTTACTGCCGAGTCAGATTAAATTTCTTGTCATCAAAGTATAATCTAATATTGACAAAGGACATTTTATGTTATAGAATGGCGCTATTTAAATTACTAAAAATCCTCTGAAAAAAGCTCTGCCTTGCTGCTCTTGAATGTGCACGTGTTTATTACCATAAGGGTTGATGTTGGACCATATCGGTCTATGTTTTGATATATGCCTCACGCAAATGTTCTCCCCGATTTTATACTTTCCCAAATTCGATTTACATTCCAAAAGGAAAAAAGAAAAATCTGTAAAGAAAGTCTTAACATTTGGATCGTTCTGCTTGCCGTATCTTTATCATATTCTTTGCCTCGAATTTATGCAGAGTATAATGACATGGCACCATGTCGTAGCCGTAGCTCTTGCTAAAGCAACATTAACGGCATAATAGGTGCAGGGTCTAGCAAAAACCCATAAGGCCAAACATTTCCAATACTAATAATTGGAATCCGGCTCTAGTTATTTAACCACTGTAATGCAATTAAGATATAGCGCGAGATTGGGATATGGAGACTTTGTGGGAAAAGGACATATATAGGCATCTGCAGATCGTTCATCTCAGAATAATTCGGTTATCAGACATTGCATTCGGTCACAACAGATGGTAGATCTTTGTAGATTTTACGTTAACAGATGCTGAAACAACTAAACTTTATTATTCGCTGTGAAAGAATATTTAAAAATAGAAACAAAGCGAACTTCCAAGAGAACTGAACAATGAAAATATGTTTATAGATTGGCCCTTCGATACAACTGCAGCTGCACATGTTAAATGTAAGTAGATATTTAATCGGTTATCAGTAGGTTTCAAAATAGGGCAACAGCAAGTAATTAGATTTCATTACCTTATAATGCAAACGATAATGCGTTTTAGCTCTTTTTACTGATTTCTTCGCAGGGAAGGTGGCAATTGCAAGAGAGTGGCAAATGATTGACATCGGTCTGTCCATGTATTGAGCAATTTTAAGAAAAACACCTGATCCAGCTCGTTGTTCACTGAAATACAAGAAAATACCAGTTATGATGAGTAAAACAGCCGATCGTTCAATTTATAATATGTGAACTGTAATTTCGTATTAATGAAGTGACAAAGTATATCATATGCACTTGTTTATTATGTGAAGGCATACAGACCGTGTGACTGTACGATGCTAGATTGATTTGGGAAAATATGTTGAGATAGAACCTAATGTTTGGTTAGCCATATGTGTCGCAATAGTCTGATATTTTAGCCTTAATAAAGAACTCTCTTTTTGAAACGTACTAGGAGAGTAGGTGTTAGAACGGGATGCCACTGTCGTTTTTGTTTGTACGTGTGCGACATCCTTTGTGGTGGCATGTTTGGCGTCCATGATCTATTCTTTTGGCTGCACAACAATACAGTATATGTGTGTATCTGCGTGTGTTTAGACATACTACCACACACATCACCATGTAGTATGAGGGTGGGGGTATGCACATATACGTAGACACACATTTGTATGAACGTTTGTGTATGGAAAATTGTGATATCTATACCCTCACACAGGCAGTGCTTTTAGGGAATGGACAAAAAGTTTAGCTAGACTTGAAAAAGGCGACTGTCTAAGACATTTGAGACTCGTCCGGCTGGTGAGTCCTTTCGAAACAAATCACGCTGTTATGTCCCGAATCCGCTAAAAATTTAAATAGCCAAAGCGTTCTCCACTATTCTATCGAAAATACTCCTCTTTTAGATGACAAAAGTGCTACAGAAGAATGTGTCTTTTAGAGGTGTAGATTCTGAAATCAGATAAAGCCTATGTATGACACCAAAACATGGTGTCCAAAAGTGCGGACCAATTTCGAAAGGGTCTGCATACAATTTGGGCTAGTACTACTGGACCAGAAGGGCCCACAAGAGGCGTTTATGGGCGAAGCTACCAATTGTACTTTAATTGATGCAAATTTCGCTACACACCCAAATATGCATTTATTTTAAGTTTTGGCTGAGATAAGAGCACCCAGTCATTCACCAAGAAAAGAACATCAAACTATGGCTGTATTATTGTGATTTAGACCATATTTATTTTGACGATTGAGCTAATGTTGACTCTCGGACCATATAAAAATTAATATTTCACCCATCTCAACGGGTATATTAAATGACCGAACTTAAAGATGTTTTTACTTCTTCAGTGAGAGAAATATCCTACAATACGCAGTAAAAAATGTCCAAGAAGAAATCAAACCAAAATGTATAGAGGAATAATCAATTGTTTTTATACTCTCCACCTTAGGATGGGAGTATACGAGCACAGAAGTATGTCATTCCGTTTGAAACACATCGAAAAACGTATCTGTGACCATGTAAAGTGTGTATTTATTATGGACCGCCATTAAATTCTAAGGCGATCTAGTCATATCAATCTTCAAACTTGCCAGGAATATGTCTTTATCGGGCAAAAGGGAAAAACGGTTTCCCTTTGAGGGACTAAAAAAGTCGATATCAATTATAATTATGAAATTTAATTAATTACACTGGGCAACAGAATTTGAAAAAAAAATCTGCAGCAAAAGGTTTCATAGTCAGAAATAAAAGCGCTGCATATCGTTAAAAAGGTTCCTCAAAGCACCGCGTTCAAGATTTTGAAATCGGTTCACAAATAAAGCCGACAATGTACATATCTCCTAAACTAGAGCTAATCGGAGGCCAGATTCGTGAACAGCAGCCCCAAATCAACTGAAGTCGACTATCAAACCTTCTGCAGGTTTTTTTTTAAAGTGGCTAGATTCTTAAACCTTCCCAAAAATAGGAGTGATCATTAGAACCTGGGGCCCTCACCGTCCCCTTATGTTTGGGAACATATGGGTAATTTTTTTCGGTAAAATCCTTTCTTAAATCCAAATATTGAAGATTTAAAACAATTTTGATTCGGACCATATGGCCTTATGAGACCCTTGCGCCCATATATCGGTTATTGGGCCTTGTCAAAAATCTGAATATCGCATTCATTTTATGATTCGGAGACATGTGAGGACTTGACATATAGGATTACGGTCGCTAGGGCGCCAAAAAATTGTTTTTTTTTGTCGAAAATGGACATATAAGCAATTAGAAACATAAGAATTTTGTGAAGAAACTGAATATGATATTAGTTTTACGATTCGGCTGAATTGAAGGCCTTGCCCAATGGGCGCGGCCTGTGGGCTCTACAACCTAAAAACCGCTCCCTGATGTTCAGGGTCGTTTGGATATCCAGAAACAGTGAAATTGTCTAACCGTATTCAAGATTTGTGCAAAGTTGCAACTGGCCCCAGAGCCCAGAAATCGACCTTCTTTAACTACGCATGAGTATTAAAACACATTAAAATTTTGTAATGGATACAAATATTATATTAATTTTACGATTCAAGTAGGTTTAAGTTTTTAACCCATGGGGTAAGGTCCCTAGAATGCCGTAAACTTAGTCCTTTCGGGCATATGGACACACAACAGTGAAGCCCTATGAAGAATCCGAACATGGTGTTAATTGTATGGTCGTTGTAGTAAAAACAACAACAAAAATGTTCATCACGATTCCAAAAATAACAATAATTTTATGATTAGACAATATTTGAGGTATTGACAAATAGGTCAAAGGTCCCTACCGAACACCGAAACTGAGACCCCTTTGACTATCGATATATATTTACTTAGAAACAGTGGAATTTCTACATTAATATCAATATGATCTTTTAAGATTTGTCTAAATTAAAGGTCCGAGTCTACGGTCTTTCTCAGAGCCCCCGCAACAATGGATAAATGGTTTCTCTAAAACGATGAAATTTATATGTCTGAACAGAAAAACGGTTCATAGGGCCCCAAAAATGTAGTTCTTTCAAAAATGGATCCTCCCTCAACAACCTTATCCCCCAATACTTCCAATGACATAATACAACTTAGTCCATGGTGAAGAGTTTAAAGCTTCTGACCGATCGAACTTTTATAAAAAGGGCTTTACATCTTTAATCCTAATCTCTTTATACAAACAAGAAGGCTTGAAACAAACAATAACGTTTGTTTGTTCTTTAAAGTCATGCGATGCATCTAAGATAGAAGATCCCACGATTTGAACATATACGGCATGATTTTGAATAAAACAAACATAGAAACTGTGACTGGTTAGTATTTGCGCGTTGAATGGAAGTCAATAATATTTATTTAGCCTGGTTAAATAACTCTACTCATATGAAAATGTTTTTCACAGAAACAAACCAACGTTTATTTGTAATCAGCACTTTTAAATCGCGATACTGTAGAACTACTCATCCCAAGATATTGACGGACCTGAAAACGACAAACATAATTATGTTGAAAGGGGATGATGAATGTACACATGCAACACTATGCTTAGCGATTTTTGCAGAGCAACGCCACTAATATGCGGTGACATACCAGGTTGATCTCCATGTAGCTCCTTTCTGCGAAAAGGAACGAGATCCTTTTTAAGCTTAAGATAGCTATACAACGATCGTGTACATACAAATAGTTGCATGACGACACCTTATATGTACCTCCTCCTGGATACACCCATTTATGCCAACAAACTCACAGTACAACCAACTATCAACAAATGCCACCGTATATCAACAAAGGGAAGCACTCTGAAGGACGCCGAAGGAGGAGAAATAGAACCATAATAAAATGCAATAAAAGCGAGAAGAGCACATGACTTTGACGTTAAGCTTAGGAAGCAATATTCACAGTTCGTGCACATGAACATCCGCACAACGACAATGTCTGTCGGACCACGTCACCATAGACCACCTACGCCATCCACCAGACTATGCACGAACTCGTCTCAGTCTGGAGTTAAGTAATGTCGCATGAACCAAAGGGAGGTGACAAAGAAAGCAGCGACGAACACGGAAAATATACGCACGGGTTCATAAAATATATTTCACGATGGTTTAACCAAGGGACGTACCCATATATTTGGCGACGGAATGTCGCAGTGGTTGAAAAAATACTTAAGGCGGTTAAGGAGACTTGCTCGTCCTCTATCGTACAATGAAGATTCAAGATTTGTCGTTTGAACTTTATGCTAAATTTGTTTTAGTTCTTGACTTATAATAGCTGGATTCGTTTGAGGTTACCAAACTAGCATTTGTATAGAAATAAACAAGTTGGCTTCAAGCAACGAGTAGCAGCACTTACTTTTCGAACAAAGAATCTAATCTAATCAAACCAAACCTTCAGAATTCGGTCAGAATTCTGTACGACAATCGGCAAAATGTTCCGATTTCGGATCAAAATTCTTAGCGAGTTTGTAACGAAAAACATATGAGAAGATTGACGCGAATTCTGAACTACTTCTCTGAGGGAATTCTGATGTTTTTGCCGACATTTCAAACCGATTTCTGACCAATTCTGGACTGTAGTCTTGGGAAATTCGAAAGGAAATTTCGATTTCTCGTATCGAGTTCTGAACTAATTCTGAACGACTTAAATTAAATTCTGATGTTTTTACCGACATTTCGAACCGAAATCTGAACTTATGTCAATTCTGAGCTTATGTCATGATAAATTCTGAATGTAAACAATCAAAAAGAAGAAAATACTTTTGTTCTACAAAACAAGTCAAAAATTTTCAAAAAACGTTCGGAAAGCCTTTTAGTTACAAGCAGCGGTGTCTGCAGTTTCGGAGAGCGCCACTTTACTACTTATATAATAATACCGCAAGCAATAGTTGTGCTGTAACTATGTTTAGTGGCTATACAGTTAAGGGCAGCCAGTTTTGCATTTAACGAGAACTGCCGGCAGTAGAGCTTTCCTTCGAACACAATTAAAATACCTTGCACAGCCCAGCTAAGCAAACGTTCAGAATTCGGTCAGAATTCTGTACGACAATTGTAAAATGTAAAGCAAATAACAAAAATTTTAAACGAATAGACTACTTCAGATAAATAGTTCAGAATTCTTTGCGAGTTCGATAAGAGAAGTCTGAACAAAAAATTAATAAAAATCCACAGGCAAGTCTAACGGAATTCGGGCCGAATTCGTTCAGATATTTCGGAACCTAAGAAATAAAAATCCTCAGACAGATAGAACAGAATTCGTAATGATTCCGGCAAGAACTCTCGATAGAGTTCAGATACTGTTCAGATTTGTCTAATATTAGACATTGTCGGCAATTACTCGAACTAAAAATTGACTGAAGTGGTCTTAATGCGGCCACAGAGAGTTTTGTACAAGTATTATCGGTCCGAAACACTTAATAAGTCTTGAAATGGAATGACGAGTTACGCTTGTTAGTGATGATAAAAATTACGATGAAATCGAGTTTTGCACTATTCCTCGATATCCGCTAATACCATTCAGATATTGCATTATTGTGAGATTGAGATCAAATGTTGCATACAGCTAACCTGTATTTAGTGAAATCCGTATGGACCCCATAGACCAAAAATGTTCAGTTGAATTAAGGGTCGCGTTGTAACAAACATACACATGCGGCATGACTTTTAATTTCGAAATCGGAAACAATTTGCTAAGTTTGATAGGGTCTGTGAATATATGCGATCTGTCATGTTTAAAACATCGATATGCAGACAAATAGGCTGAGATACGAACATTGGCAAATCAAATCAGGCCACGAATCTGATTCAGCCGTTATCACAACATAAATCCAAGCTTTCTTTCTTTTATGTGGTTTCCACTTCCTACACGCAGAGAAAAGATATGGTTACACTATGGTCACCGCAACAATAATATGTTCTCTCCAATAAAAGCATGATCGTCGCAACCATAGTATTGTTTTTTGAATTTCATTTTGACAATAGTATGATTGCGACAATATTGCTATTGTTGAAATGTGACAATAGTATTATTGCCAAATTTAGAAATGAAAACATGGTTGTAACAACCATATAAACATGATTAGTGCAACAAAAGTATTCTTGTTTAAAATTTACGTTAACAAAAATATGATTACGGCAATCATACAGTATGGTGGTGACTATGAACATAACAAAACAGGTTTTGTAGAGAATACATGTATGTGTGTGCGTATGTTTTTTTGATATACAAAAAAAAAACACATACACACGATACAGTGAATGGTTGCTGTCCATTAAAAAAAAATAACAATCGGAAGGTAGTTCGAGGTATTTTTATCGTGTTTACTTTGTTCGGTGAAATACTCTAATACCGACTGGTTCTCGTTTATTTAAAATCTGCCTGCACTTAAGTATATAGCCATTGATCATGGTTTAATCACATTCGTTACTTGGTGTCTACGGATGGTGAAGTAGCATTCACCTCTGCTGGCAACTAAAAGTATTTTTGATTGTTGGAATATATATTTTGGTTTCTTGAATGAAATGTTCAATAAAAACGTGGCCTCAAAATTGGCTATGATCTAATAGTAATGCAATTTATAATAACTTGCTTGATAAAAATCTCTATTTTTGAATAACAACATTACCCAATCCTAATAAATAATTTTGGGGATCATAGTATGGTTGAGTGTGAATCATACTATGGTTGTGGGGATCATAGTATGGTTGCGTGCGAATCATACTATGGTTGTGAGGATCATACTATGGTTGTATGAGAAACATACTATGGTTGTGGGGATCATAATATGGTTGTGAAGATAATAGTATGGTTGAGTGCGAATCATACTATTGTTGTGATGATCATAGTATGGTTGTGGAGATCATAGTATGGTTGAGTGTGAATAATACTATGGTTGTGGGGATCATAGTATGGTTATGTGTGAATAATACTATTGTTGTGAGGATCATAATATTGTTGTGGCACAACCATATAGCCAACAATAGTATGATCCTCTTCGAATATTGTCACCACAACCATACTTTTTTTCTGCGTGTACATGCTAGTAAATAAATATACCCGCACCCTAATGGCTAAGAGGATATTTAGACTTCACCTACACGCAGAAAAAAAGTATGGCTGGGGAGACAATATTCAAAGAGGATCATACTATAGTTGGGTATATGGTTGTGACACAACAATATTATGATCCTCACAACAATATTAGTAGTAGTATGATTCACACTCAACAATACTATGGTCTCCACAACCATACTATGATCCTCACAACAGTAGTATGATTCACACTCAACCATACTATTATTTTCACAACCATTTATGATCCTCACAATCATAGTATGTTTCTCATACAACCATAGTATGATCCTTATAACTATAGTATGATTCACACGCAATCATATTATGATCCTTACAACCATAGTATGATTCACACTCAACCATGCATACTATGATCCCCAAATTATTCATTAGGATTGGGCAATGTGGTTATTCAAAAATAGAGATTTTTATCAAGCAAGTTGTATTAAATTGCATTACAATAAATTAATAGCCAGAATTGATGCCATGTTTTTATTGAACATTTCATTCAAGAAACAAAAATATTACTTTTATTCCACCGGCAGTCGAAAATACTTTTAGTTCCCAGCAGGGGTAAATGCTGCTTCTACGAATGTAGACCCCGAGAAAAAAATGTGATTAAAGCACGATCATTGGACATATACTTAAGTGCAGGCAGATTTTAAATAAACGAGAACCAGTCGGTATTAGAGTATTTCACCGAACAAAGTAAACACAATAAGAACCCTACCTTCCGATTGTTGTTCTTTTTTTAATGGACAACAACCGTTCACTGTATCGTGTGTATGTGTTTTTTTTTTGTATATCAAAAAAACATACGCACACACATACATGTATGCTCTATAAAACCTGTTTGCTATGTTCATAGTCGCAACCATACTGTATGATTGCCATAATCATAATATTTTTAACGTAAATTTTAAACAGCAATACTTTTGTTGCACTTACCATGTTTGTATGGTTGCTACAACCATATTTTCATTTCTAAATTTGGTAATAATACTATTGTTACATTTCAACAATAGTAATATTGTCGCAATCATGCTGTTGTCAAAATGAAATTCAAAAAACAATACTATGGTTGCGACGAACATGCTTTTATTGTAGAGAACGTATTATTGTTGCGGTAACCATAGTGTAACAATATATTTTCTCTGCGTGTACATATGTTTTGACTAAATACTCGTATGTTTCATGATTTTTTGAGTCATTCGACCACTCCCGTCTGTGCGGCTAGATCGCACAATAACTCTCGAAGGAGCCACGAATCGTTTAGAGTTTTAGATTACGTAATGTTTTTTCAGGCAGTTCTGGGACTGAAAATGGACACTATTGCTACACCCCTTCTGGTACCTCCCACACAAATATACTACCACGCCCACTTTTGTTATTCTAATATCTTCAATACTTTTTGCGCGAACTCACTACAAATCAATACTAAAGAATTGATGAATAATGTAATCTTGGTGATTTTTTTTATATATGCTTTATTTGAATTGTGGAATCTGCTCCAAAGGACCCTAACAATAAGTAAACGCATCTTGAGTATAATTCAATAATGAATCCTAGTATGGATTTTTTGTTATGTGGATCTCTGCTAATTGGCAGGAGTTTGCATTAATTTGTTCAAAAAAGTATGTAACTGGTATGGATCACATCTCTGAGAATTTTAAACCTGATTTGGCTTAAACCTCGGGCTAAAGGGCCAGAGGACCCTTAGAGCCGGAGGACCCTTACAGTTGCAGAGTGTTCGCGATATTATGTAGAGTGAAAAACTCTAGTTATGTATGTATAGCGGATAACTCTAGAACAGCAGAGTGGACGACGTAATTTGGGTTTTGTAGGTTTTTCGTGTTGACTGTTTTAAGGATCACGATTTAAGCCACGTGACTTAGAATAAAGGATTCTGCACAGTATTTTTCGAGTGTTCTTTCGCGATTTGTATTGACTGTTTGAAGGATCACGCATAAGAGCATTTAAGCCACGTGACGTAGAAAAAGAATTCTCCTCAGTCTTTTTTGAGTGTTCGTCCGCGATTGATATTGACTGTTTTAAAGATCACGTATAAGAGCATTTGAGCCACGTAACGTAGAAAAAATAATTCGCTGGCGATTTCTGTTACGGATGAAGCACAAGTGTAGATTAGAAAACTCGGCGTTTGTTTCTCCAAAGACTTGAAGAGCTTGGTGAGAATTTCACATTTGCCACTGAAGATTCCACTGTAGATTAGAACCCGCAGAACTTGACGCCATGTGTACTGGCATGTGAAAAATTGGTTGACATGCCCCATTCTGGTACCTCCCAAACAATGCACCATTCCGTCCACTTCTGGGTTTCGTGTAATACGATATTCATAGATCAATAGCATTAAACAAATCAATATTTAAGGACAGCATTATTCGGTTAACTTGGTGAAAAACAATTGAATTCCTAGCCACTCTCCTTTTGGTACCTCCCACACAAATGACCTTGTTTTAGTGCAGATTAGAATCCGAATAACTTGTCTCCTAGTGCATAAAATTCGCACCTATTGCAAAACTCAGAATATGTTTATAACGGCTTTCTACTTATACACGTGTACGTAAAGATTGGATGCCACGCCCACTCCGGTACCTCCAGTGCAACTGACCATTCCCCCCACTTTTGGTGTTAAGTTTAATACTATTCAAAAGATTTCCAAAAATTATTAATTAGAGGGAGATGGATGGAGTAATTACATGGATTATTGGGCCCTCTGCCACACCCATCGCAGTACCTCTCACACAAACTACCCCCACAATTTTTTTTCCATAATGCATAAATGTCGCTTGATTTTTGAAAACTGCAATATGTATATTTCACAAAAGGGGAATGCCACGCCCCATTCTAGTACCTCCCACACAAACGACAGTGGAGGACGGAACGTATGGAAATATAAAATCCATAAATGGGTGGGGTGTATGCCAGTCGGATCAACCGGCTGAAGCTTTTTACTTGTTTACTCTATATCTCATTAGAAAACTTCCTCAGGGATGTAAAATGGGTTTTTTAATTTTGTACTTTTACAGTTTAGCATAATCTGAAGATAAAGCCGGATGTCTGAAGCATAGATCAGTGGTACATTCCTTAAAGAGTAGTAATACAATTAATATTCAACAGCATTTATTTAAAAAAACGAAAAGGAACATCTTTTCTTTCAATTTCTTTCAATTTGGTCGCTGGTGCTTCATTTTCCAAGTCCCTAATAAATATCTCAGACCTGGTGAGTTTTTTTTATATATTGTGAAATATTGAAAAAGAGGTTTGTGAAACAATTTGTAAACATCTAAAGATTGCGGATTGAGTTTATCTTCTTCAAAGGCCCGTTGTGTGCCGGTCAATCAGTCAAAAGATTGACAGAAATACGGGCTTCTCATGGCCATATGTTATGTGCCGATCCGGAAAATATATGTATGAGTATATCCGGTACGAGGTCAATAGTCAAGGAATTGAAAAGAAATAAAAAATGTATAAACGTCCCTAACTACGGTGGAGACTCCATCCAAGAAATTTTCACCGAGTTGAAATTAAATTAAAAAAAGTGGTCCGTATATTGGGAAATTTCGGCAAACGAAGTAATTTCCTTACGTCAAATAAGAGTATGACATTAAACTAAAGTCTGTATTGTATTGCTGCAAGACCTGAAAAAGGGTGTTCAACAAGCGGTGCTTAATCTTCCGGGCCTCATAATCATGAGAAGAGTATTGCCATTTTCCCCTTGACTACAATTTGTCTGAATTAACCTACAAGTTATACCACAGCATATTTAGCGACAGCGTTGACAACACAGGGAAATATTAGCAATGCTTAAGAAAAGATTTCCGTATCCGTCATTAAAAAGGCGAATGTGATTAGACTTACACGCACTTGCCTACCTATTTATTTTTTCTGAATCTGCCTAAAAATTTCGGTTAATTGGTTACTGTAAAACTACAAATCTTATCCTCGAAACATTTTCTTCACTTATAGTCTGCGATTTCTCCGAAAATATTTCCGTAAACCAAAACTCCTATAAGTACTTATTTGTGGTCCTCGAATTTGGGCAAACATGGCGTGGAGAAGGAACTCCAGGAGTGTGTCACCCTCCTCAGTACACATAAAGAAGTGCTAATTTCTAAGAGATAATCATGAGGAAACCCCATAAACATGGTCCCTGTACCTGTTTCAAAAGCACAAACATTTATCTAAACATGTAGAAATACCAGTATATGTATGCAAATGTGTGTCTCTGCGTGTGGAGATGAACCTTTATCAGAGACACACACATACACATATACGTGGGATCTCTAATGTGGTATGAGTGTGTATGTGTGTGTAGATACATTATGACGATCAAGATTAAAATCATCGTGTTTAAGCATAAGTGTGTATTTTGTCGACAAACAAAAGTCGACATATTTACGTCAACGATGTTAAACAGACCCACACAGACAGACAGAGCGACCGACGGGCACTGGTATAATGGAAAGGTACACTGATACGGACTCTGTTTGTTGGCGAGCGGACAGACGGAAAGCGTACGGACTGACAGAGTGGGGACTTGTCGCTCCCAAACTGCTGTTATTGCCTCTGGCATGTGGCATGTAAGTTGACTACCATACTGACATGACTACACAATCACAACCTGAAAATTTCCAACACATACCAGTGAGACTTCGAAGAGGATAATAACATCACACAAACACACACCCACCACAATTATACAGACAATCATCCAAACTCCAACGCTGAAACTACACACACAAACGACGTCAAGTACTTTTTGGGTCGGTTGACGATTGGGCAGGGGGCCTAGGTTCGGGCGCACGGGTGATGTAGCGAACGGTTGACATGTTAAATTGAGGCATGGGATTGATGGGGAGCAAAAATCACATTGAAAATATATCTTTTGGTTATGTTAGTTACATCAACAACCCCCTCTCTAGACTCTTCTATACTTTCTCGATTTCGTGTTTTTTTTCTTCCATTCGACCACCCACAACACCACTCGTCTCATTGTGCTCCAAAACATAATGGTCGACAGTGGTTGGGGACGGGTAAAAGATGAGCATAACCACCAACCCCGCCATTGTACATTCTCTGATGGGACTTGGATTTATTCGCAAAAATGCACACAGTGACACCGGATATCTGGTGAAAAGTCAGATGCAATTCATTCAGAGGACCGATGAGTCGAATATTGTTAAGCATTTGGTAGGGGTACTCGAGCAGTTTGTAGTTGGAGAAACATCCGAGTCCAGTGCGACAAATAGGCCTACTATAATAAAGATTTTCGATCTCACTCGGATACGAGTAGTCATATCCGGTTTCGATATAATATTGCACGCAGAGAACGCGTCACAATTTCAGAACTTCACTACTCGAACCATTTGCAAAAATTCCTTCTTTTTCAGAAATTACGCATACAAATCTGTGGTAGCCCTGCACAGATGTCATTGTGGTTGCTTCACGAAGGTCATTTTTAAAATATCATTATGACCTTACTTTGGAAGACGATATATGGTGCAAATAAAAAAGCCGCATGATTTGACCAGCCCAGTGTGTACTGAGATAATTTTGGATGCACTCATGTCTTTTACACGACTAATTTAGTTATAGCAAAAACTTTCTTAAACTAAATTTTGAAAAACACAATTTTTTTCGCTTTGGCAGGCAATGATCGAAATTTTAACACTAAAAATGAACATAGATTGAACTATAATCACGTTTTCTGAGTGAAAAATCCGGAGAGAAACAAATACATCAGATCGGGTTATGAATTATTTCCATATAATTCATTCAAATAAACCTTACTTTATTTCTAACGTTTCGCGGTATTACGTCGGATTCTTCGGTGGAATCCCCCACTATATTAGTACTAGTGGATGTGCTTAAGTGCATAAAACGGAATTTGAATCAACTTGTAAAAATTATAAAAAAAAGATTTTTTATTAAAAGTTTGTGTTCATTATTAGGCTGTTGTCGGCAAAATTTATTGTTGTACGTTTTTTAACCATTGAACTATTGCCGAAAATTTCAACGAGTAGGTTGATATTTGTGCTTGTTTAGATTTCTGCAAACATATAAATGATTGGGTGGAAACATTTACATGTTTGGAGCTTTCAAATCCTATCGTCGTGCCTGTATCATAATCTGATGAAAAACCAAAAGCGTTATTTTTTTGGTGCAAAACTACTGTGCAGCCCAATAAATAAACGTATATGCCCACATTTGAGGTTGAGTCTGAGGACGTACGCCAGTTTGTTCCAGCACAACTACAACAACAACGCGAGCGACATGAAAAAAAGCAACGACGAAAAACCATCATAAAAGTGAAGAAGACGTTCCTAAGTCACCACACCGAAGGGTTGTTAGATGGGTGGTTTTTCGTGTATATTCGGCGTGCTGATGTCCTTACATACATACATACGAGTACATCTGTACATAAAGTAAGCACGTACATTTGTATGTATGTGTGTGTGTATTCTTGACTCAATTTTGTAATTTTTTTGCCAACTTAAGTACACGAGCAACGCCAACTGAAGCACGAAGAAAGAAGAAAAATCATCAGTGGCAGCGAACAAATCCATTGTTCCCTTCCGTTTTTTATAGTAACGTTTATGTTGTTGCTGTGGTGGCGAAGAAAAAAGTTGACAATACGTTTCGTAAAATCGTTAAAATACCGTATAGCACACCATAAGCATGATGTGCTGCTGCTGTCGCCGCCACCGCCGACGCTGCTACTGGCTCTGCTCTCGTTGCGTGCGCTTCTGTTGACGTTGTCGCTATTTTTGTTTTTGTTGTGGGTGTTTGTATGTGTGTGTGTGTGTTTTGGCATACTAAACGACAACAACTTTATGAGCCCTCACTACGCCACCACTATTTCACCGCCGGCCGCCCAACAACACCATTACCATCGACATCACCAGCGCCGATGCCATCGTCAACACAATTGACAGCGACAACCACCCACCCACTCACTGTGCACAGAGAAGACTTATGCACCCATCCACACGCTCATAATCACACACACGTACATACCCAGCAAGAAAATTTGTATCCTTCACCCTCGCTTTTGTTCACAAAGTTCTCCAGTGCTCGTCCCGTGCACACTCACAGTCCTTCTCACATGTAGGAACATACCGACAAACACACGAACACACACACACACTGCCAAGTACAACCTTCCGAGGAGTGTAAAGCAGCTGCCATCAAAAATATTCGTCCTTCATGGCATTTTTATTCATTTTTCGCTTGGTTTTTCTTTCTTTTTTTCTCTGCTTTTGTTCGTTGTGCTTGTTTTGGGTTCGGTGTATGAAAAACGACTTTAACCGGGGGTTTCCACCACTTCCGCTGCCACCGCCACTCCCACTACCCAACTCCGACTGCTTTAGGGATATACTCGTAAAGCTTTGGCGTATAAGGACGTTTGTCCTCGGTGTGTTCATGCTTCCATAGTCCAATGTTGGTACACGTGTACGTGTGTATGTGTGTTTTGTTTGAATATGTATCTCTCTGGGTGTGTGTGTGTGTGCATGTTTACTCAGTTCATATGCCTGGTTTTGTGTGTGTGTGTATGTGAGCGTGTTTGTTTGTATGCGAATACACTTTGTGGGTCTGTGTACTTTATATCGTGTTGGCAAAATGGCATGAATATATACATATTTTGAATCTCATTTCAATACAACGTACCACATTTACTACTTGTAGCCGACGAGGTCGGTTCCGAACAACGTACACAAGTCCCATAATTGCTCTATTGCTGCTGAAGGAAGTGTTGTTGCTGTTGTCACTTTTCGAGATATTGAGGGATTCTCCTAAAAAAGCCACGTTTGCTATAAGTTGGAATATTCCTCATGCGTATGTATGTTACAGTTCCTGTAAAAAATCAACCGAAGCATGTTCTCTGAAATAGAAGCGCACTTTTGTGATCAGATCCTTGCTTTAAAGTGCACTTTTGTGTTCTTGCTTTGTTAATTCCACAAACATTTCATAAAGGACCAAATGGAGAACTGATCTTAAATCAGTGAGATGTATACAATAGTTGTCATACACTCGATGCCCGAGACCTGAGGCACGTACTAGAGAATTAGTCTTTGAATCGTCACATTGCTGCCGGAAAATATTGGACATTTCTGCCGGATTAGAGCCCTTGTTTACTGACGAAATAGTCGTGCACACTATGTCCATATCGGTCCAGGTATGGGCGCCTTCTGCCGCAGATCTTGATTCCATAAATAGCTGTGGCTATATAAAGTCTCTTAGCAATCAAAATGTATAAATGAATAGAAAACTAAATATTCCTTAAATAAGATCCCTTTGAATTGTCTAATTAGTGGTACTTATGGTTTGGACTTGGGGAAGCGTTGATAATTCCTGCGAATTATCAGGATTGTACACTTTGTGAACGCAACAAAAATCAAATTTAGGAAAAAATTAAAAATAATAGAAACTGTAAAGATTTAATAGCGAAATGTAGTCTGATGTTATTGGAGTTACAAAACAGTCAAGATGTACGCGCGACTCTTCACTTGAGGTGCGTGGTTTTGAAAGATTATGGGAAAACCTTGCCACAACTTTTAGCCTGTTTAAGTTGGTTTTCGATCCAAATTTTCCACTTTCTACTTTTCCTGTTCTTCAAAAAATAGATGTCTTCTGTAATAACGTTGCCACCGGACGTACGAATGGTAATGTTGGGCAATAAGAACTACTCATTTATGATCTTTAGCAAATAATGAATCATTTTCACGATTCGTACGTAGTTGGGCTCTTTTCTTGAACATGGGCAAATTCACTCTAAGACAGCCAAGTTAAAATTAAAAACAATTTGCCTTTTCAATGTCCTTACCATTCCGAATCAACTCGTTAGTAAAACAAATCATTAGAAAGCAATGTTAAGTTTGACCTACCAACCCATTTTTGCTATTCCCAAATTGGCCAACCTTTAGACGCCAGTGCATTGTCAGCGCTTCCCCAATTTTTGTTGAATCGGTTGGTGAATCCATGGAAAGCTATTGCGAGAACTGGCATATGAACAATTTTTATTCGACTTGCTGAGAAGCGCGCAAGTTTCTGCATCGAGGCGCGATTCGATTAAACAGGCTCCACTTTCGTATTTTACAAGTGAAATTAAAAATGTTGGTTTTATTTCAGAGTCTTTAATTCGAGATAGATCGTGCAAATTTTTCGAAAAGTTTTCGAATTGCGACTGAGCTTTTTTCTTTAAAATTATTATAATTTTGGACATGGATCCTTTTAAGTAAACGACAATAGAATGTATATCGTCACACATACTTAGAACATTTACGTACAACCTCCTTTGAATACGTCTTTAGTTCAAGATTAAGTATCCTCTATGCACGTTTAAGTATCCTCAAAAGCCACAAGGAGAAAAAGAGAAAAATGCTACAGATTTTAAGTATGTCATTTCGGTTTAGGACCGTGATTGCATTTAGGCAGAGTTTTGACAGTTTCTTCATTAGTTGGAGTCCATTTCTATGTACTGAGGGTTCTTCTTCCTTACATTTGTGTATTTAAAATCACGTACCAATCTGATTACGGTATTTTGACATGGTGTCCTGCTGATACAGAATTCTTCTTGTATAAATAAAGTTAATCGATAGTCAAACACTGAACTGATTAATGGCGAAAATTATAACGAAATTTGTAGATCGGTTGGGTTAAAATCTTTCTAAAGTCTTTCAGCTTTGCACTATTCTATGATCGTTAGCCTCCATTTACGGTCATGTATTGAAGCCGAACTAGTGAAAGTGTTGAGGAACATTTCATTTCTAGCGACATGATGATATTTAAGGTTGGAAGGAGCAGTACCTTAAATTTACAAATATCAATAGAACGTAGTTGTTGTGTGTTGCTCTGTTTGCTTTTGGATTTTATACTATGAAATGTTAGTTTTATTATGTGTAAGCTTCCACAACGATTCATGGCACTGAGCAGCGATACCATCACCATCATCATCATCACCATCGTCATCCTGATTTCTATAGCCGAACTCGGCGTCGTCATCATCGCTCTCCGCCATCGACCATCTTCCCCGTCCACTGCTCTCCGGAGTGTTGGTGTATGTGTGTCGATACTTGTGTAAACTGGGATGGATGTACAGTTGTCTGCATGTGTACGCGTGTGTATCTGTGTGTGTGTGCTGGTACATTTGTTGAGTTGAAGTGAAAAGGCATCCTTGTTGGCATTACGCCCTTGTAAGCCAAACAGTTTAAATCACAGTGAGTGTTGTTGTTGTTGTTGATGTTAGTGCTGCTGTTACTGTTGGCGCTGGTGTCGCTGTCGACATCGGTGTATATTTCGATATTACGGAATATTACTAAATGTAAAAGAGTCGCCTGATGCACTGAGAGAAATCCTTGGTAAGACAGGACAGACATCACAAGCGTTTCATGTACGGTCCATATTAAGAGTGAACTAAGTAACTGATGAAAAGCAATATTGAATTGGGTCTGTGTTGGGGTGACTGAATGCTTGAAGAATTTATAGAGCCGCAAGTGTTTTTCGATTCGGAATTTTATTGTGCTCTATGTGGCGAAGGCCGAATAAAAAATTTGCGCCTTCTATACGATCTGGTTAATATTTTAATTCTTCTTAAAAGCAAGGCTGCACTTAGAGGGGTAATAAACCTAAACGGGGAATACCCCAAATAAGATAAATTGAAAATTAAAATTGATTATTAATTTATAGTACTCCATAATTTGTTCTATGTCCTCTCAAAATTTAAAAAGTTCTACGACAATTAGATATGTTTTGTTGTTTCATTTGGTATTTTATCTTGCCTAGCGTTGCATTATTGCTTGGAACCTTCAATATCAGGTGTTTAGAACTAAAATACGTAGTATACCTACTATGTCGATAAATGACTCGTAAATATTTTTATTTATTAATGCATGACAGTCTAAGTTTTAAGGAATTGTAGAAATATATGAATATTTATAAAAGAATTATAATGATACAAAGTGTTGGCGGAAGTAAAGTAAGAATATTGAGATTATTGTTTTTTTGTCGTTGGACAAATCGATGAACAAAAGCGAATTGACACTACGGAATATTTCTGAGGGATAATGGAAAAAGGGGAAATGACCCTTGATGCGCAATTATATTATTATATTCTGTCAAGGATTGGCGGGTATGAATGAATGACTGAACACCAAACATTGTCAAGACATTGCAAAACCGAACTTGAAGCTTGTCAATATTTTATCATAACTCCACATTCCATACAGCCGAATCCTATATCACACGACCCACTGATGAAGTTTAGTCTAAAATCATTTGGCCTGACATTTTTCGCAGTGCACCCTATTTGATAACTTATTAAAGTGTTTGTTTATGTTTGTTTGCGCATCTACGTTTTGCACTGTTTTGGGTCATCTGCACACGAAAATTCAGTTAAACATCAACCAGAGGCGGAATTGGTAAGGCGTAAAAAGGGTTCTAAATTATCTAAAGTATATGCACCCAAAATGCAGATTTTCGAAAAAGGTCTAATATATTTCACAAATATTCCGACAAAATTTTGCATTTCCAAGCTGAGTGCATGATATACTTGGAATTATAGCGATGTAGGGCATCACATGTCTGGTGAAGCTTTCTAATAAAGTTGTTGCCTTAATAATGGTCACAAATCTCAAAATGGTTAGATAAGATCTTCAATCTGTAGAGCAATATCTTTGTAATTCCACATTGAGTATCTTTTATAACAACATGGTCTTCAACGAACTTTGCTTGAAGTTTTAAGTGCATTAAGCCCTAGATACAAAATTAATTCTAGTTAACACTTAAGAGCCTTTTGAGTACACTCATTCAAAAAAATAGGTAGTGGCAATAGATAACCATGAGCGAATTACAAACTTTGTATTCTGTTGTTTATAATACGTATGTTCATTATCTATTCTGTTGTTAACAATTGTTGGAACCAACGATTTTAAGCGAAACTATAAGTTGTCCCATCAGGCGGTTCGGACAACCAATTATTTTCACATGATTTCATTTGTACAGCCAAATAGTTAGCAGTATGTGCGTTAAGATTACTAAAGCTATCATCTCGAATATTCCAGACCAATGTTTTATCATGATTATGAAATCTATAGAATTGATTTTATGATAATATCATTATTTTAGAACGTAAAATATAAGAAGTTTCTGTATTACAAGTAAGACTCGTAGTGCAAATCTTAGCTTATTCTTACAAAGTTTAAAGTAAAGTTACAAGTTCGAACCTTCGGTACTTAAACGCAAAAATAAAAATTTTTCGTTTGCTCCTAAATAAAAGTTTTAGATTAGTAGCAAAATTTTATTCAATTTGAGTACTCATATGTTCGGAGTACTAATATGATACGGTCTATTGTCCGTTTTGACCATTCGGGACGTTTTTTGGGCCACATGAGCAAAAAAGTCCAGCAACAATGCCTTTTTTGAGGTATTAAGTACGTCCCTACTGACCGTATCCATTTTAATCATAATATTTCCACAACAAAATAATGATTAGTTGAGCAAATACTGGAATAGCGTACTTTTATCGAGCTCCATTTAGTTTTCCGAACAGCTTATGCCCATAAGCCATCATCAGCTAGGTTGATTTGTTTGACCGCTATCGTGATTTCAACAGAGACGGGACGGGCATAGCTAGATCGTCTTAGATTTTTAAGACGATCAAAAATATATGTATACCTTATAGGGTATCCGATCAATAATTCCTGCTGTTGCAAACGGAATGCCAAATTTAGAATAAGCATTTAAATTTTAAAATAGAGCTTTAAAATGTTTCTAAGCATGGCACTGTAGACACCTCATAAATCAAAGGGAAGCGTTAGATAGCGAAATTTTCATTTTTCGTGACACGATATTCCGTAGACAATCCTCGAATTTATTAAACAAGAAGGAGTGAAAATCTTCTCGTAAAGGACACAGATTCAGGATTTTATTTCCAGTGATGGGGTCGAATGTTTCGGAATCTTAAGGACTCGGAGGCAATGGTAAGCATGACGAAGTGAGAAGGTCCATTGGATTCTATATGAGGCCTCAAATGTAGGCTAACTGCCTCATTATCTCCGCCGCTGGAACTTGTACATTATGGACATGCATGCATGTGTGTGTGTACAATGTGCACGTCGCTCTTCGTAGAGATACAATAGTACAACATTTGTGTGTTTGTTAATCTGTCTATGTACACACCAGCATATGCATGCAGTTATGCACATGTTCGCGTGTTTGTACAACTGCAGATATAGTGTGTTCACACACACATATGTACTGCCGCTGTGAGTGTGTTGAAACACTTACGAACGTTAAACTTCGCCATGCTCATACAGCAAACGTACAATGTGTGTAAGCATGTGTATGTGTGTCAATTTTAGATAGTGTGTGTGCATATGTCAGTGTAGAGTGTGATGGCTACAATATTGTTGTTGGCCAACATTACCGTCTGATGATTGCCTTGATAGACCATTTTCGTTGCTGCTGTTTTGTGTGCACACATATTGACTAAATACACAAATACCGACACACATTCACCTATACACATGCACGTACACAACAGCGTACGCTTGTCGCAGGGGGGATTGAATAGAATCGAAAATATATACATATGCACGAATTGACATTAATATGCCTGCGCCTCTAACATCATCCTCAAATCACAATATGACCCTTATTTACTTTCATTAATTATTTCTGTTTTTGGCCGTAACAAAGTTTTAAAATTCTCCAACAGAACAGAAAAGCGATGATGGGAAGGATTTCTCTTACGAGGGTCTAGAGAAGCAGAAATAACGCATTTGTTTTGAGGCAGGTTTTGCCCGATAAACGGAATAGTGTTAAAGCTGATCGTAATATTGTTTTAAGGAAAGAATCGGCGGTAGGTTGGGCCAACTTAAAATTCTCGTTTTTGGCTTAAAATCATAGAAGCAGCATTGAAATTGAGTACGCTATGATAATCGAAGGGCGCGATTTCAATACGCTTGACACTACTTGCCGCTCTCGTTCCTACTTGCCGCGAAGTAGTGGTAGCAGCAAAGGTTTGCCATAGCACGATGGTACGCACATTGAAAGCTACCTGCATACAAAAACCCATGCAACTCATACTTATTCAATAGCCCACACTTATTCATGATCATATGAACATGACGGCCCAGTACCAATCATAGAAAAAGTTAAGGTAACAAGAGGCTGAATTCAATCCCGCTGGTAAGAGTTTGGTTGAAAAAACGCATGCCTAATGAATGAAATATTAGTGTTCAACGTGCTGCGTATAAAAATATATTTCTTCTTACACCAGAATTAACATAGTTTCATGCCAAGGATCACTTTTACTTAAAATTACATAGGAGATTCTCTGAAGCCTTTGAGACATTTGTAAATTAGTTCTAATTCCGCAATACAAATGATGTCAGCTTTAGTGACGAATCATAAAAGCCGTTTCTCAATAAGAAGGAAAAATTCGCAATCATAAATTTCAGATTCTAGATACTTGCTCTATGCTCGAAGATACGGTAGGATTGCATCGTCAGGCACCCTAATTATACACTTATCAGGATGTGCATACATACTTATACAGAATGACGAGACTCCCTTGCTGGATACAGACATAAAAACAAAATTTAGTAGTAACTTTTGCCATAAACACCATCTCCCAGACACCCTGCCACAAAATATGCTGCCACTACTGGAGGATTGTGTGTTCATATACGGCACGTATCTATGGCACACACTCCGAGCGGGGCTCGCTGTATGCGTGTGCGGTGCTATAATTGTCTTTGTTCAGATTGTTCATCGTGTGTTCCGAAATTGGAATTGAAAAAAGAACAGGACCGAAAACTCTGTTTGCTGTTGTTGCTCTTGTTGATCCCCCAAGTGTGCCATTGCGATTCGGTGCTGTCTTCAGCTCCTTGTAGTTGGGGCTCGGGAGGTTCAATCACACCCACTCGCACTCAGTACACATTTCGCATACATCCGTGTAGTCGCTCTCATAGCTTAATGTGAATCCATTATATTAGTTAAACATAAACAAATACACGCTCTTCGTGTTATTGCGCTTCCTAGGTTCATGCGGACGAACATAAAAATGTTACGTATACGTAGCACTGCTCACCGCTGCCAACACACACACGTGTACTCGTACATCTCTGCGTATACGTGCTACCCGCGTATACGAACTACGCACACTAACTACTGCACTAGTGCCAAGTAATGCGGCGACGGTCCAGTTTGGGAGAGTTGTTTTTAAAATGTTGTGATTTTGACTTAAAAATCTGAAGAGTGTCGTTTGATCCCACACACAACAAAAAGGCAGACCACAAGACGAAAAGTTCTCCTTTATATGGAAAAAATAAGGATCTTTTAGCTGTGGAGTTTCAATTTTTTGCGAACATTCTTCAGTCATATTCCAAAGATCAACCAATGTGGTTTGATTTAAAAACGATTATGGCTTACGCTCATAGGCTGTTTGGGATTGTTAATGGGAGATATTCGTCTAGGCGGAATGGTTTCCCTTCAAGGGACTTAAGGTTCTTCGGAAAAGTCTTTTCTGTAGTACTTGTTTATCAAACATAATATTTTTTATGGTTAAACAATTGTTAAAATAGAATTGGGAACTCAAATTAAATAAAATTTCGAAACAAATATAGATCAATCCCATTTAAAATTTCACATCTTAAAGCCATAGAAGGTAATCCTGGGTGGAACTAGTACTGTTTAGTCGGAGCTAGTGGTATTACAGGTTCTGAACTAGTGCCATTCCCTGGCGGGTAGTGAACAATGACACTCACACACACATTAGTGTACCTACATCGGTATACAGATGTGTAGGTATGTGTGCTGGTCTATTGTGCCCGATATGAATGTTGGGAGTTCCGTGCTTTTGTTTTGTGAATGGAATGGAACTCTGCGTAAATGTTTTACGGTGCACGAGCTAAAGACAAACTCGTGCCAGTATAACTTAAATGTATATGGATGGACTCATACAACTACAGAACTGTGTAAAAGTTTAACGAAATCAATGTTGATGACGACGGCGGCGATAAGCAGACAGTGGGCTAAGTGCAATCGAAAAGTATTCAACTAGCCGGCTGAATTGGCAAGACTACCCTTTGGATTGCATTCGTTGCAGAATAAGAAGACATTCTCTAGCGATTTTTAAAAGAAACTTTCCAAATAGTCTATTCTGCATAGGATGTCATAGCCCTGCTATCAAAACATATGGAGAATCGATTTTACGCCGCCCTAAAGAGGATCACATTATTATCGATATGTCGAGAGTTTATGAAAGAAGGTTCATTCGTCAAATTTGTATATCCCTTGCAGTGAACTGAGTGATGTCTGCCGACACTCACGTGGTCGGCCACTCTCGAATGGACTAATGAGAATATTGCAACAAAGACGCCTGAGCTGAGCGACTGCCTTACCACGAAACCTTTTTAATAATGCATCGTGAGCAAGCAACTCTGACTGCTTTGTGACTAGCATTAAACAACGAATGTTTATGTCGCCAGAACAACATACGAGTAACATAATGAAATTATTCGAAATGGACGTAGGTATATATTCGTATTATAATAAGAGGTATTTCTACTTCCGAACATGTACGCACAACGAATAGATTGGCAATCAATTTTTTGTCACCCGAATGATTTTGGTTGCGTGACCCGAAAGTATTCCGTTAGTATAATCGAATATTATTTCATGCACTGCACTGTATACCAAGTAAGTTATAAAATAGTTTGTTTGCGATTTGACTTTGAAGAAAGCTACAATTAAGTAATGTTGTACAAAAAAATAATCTTAAGTAAAATCAAGATAAAAATAAATTTCAAATTTTAGGATACATCGGTTTAATTTTATGGGTCCGCTACGTACTCGGAGGAGGTCATTTCTGTTACCTTTCCGACAATATGATGTCCATTACTTTAAAAAAGTAGTACATTAGTTACGATACTTAGTAGGGACATAAATACTGTTACAACATTGAACACACCCATTTCAATAGTAGAACTGAACATACCCCGTCAATGTCATATGGGTTTTGAAAGCAAACCTCAATAGCGTTAGTCTGTAACGGGATTTTAAAATTGTTTCAACTTTCATCATGGAGTGGTCAGATAATGAGAACCGTATCGCTGAAATAGCGCTGAAAAAAGCGATATTCAAAGCCGTTAAATCAAGAATTCACAGAAATCCGCTACGAAAACGGAAAATCATGGCCCGTGAGATGAATATCACGCAAAAGCCCTGAGTCGAATCATTAAAAAAGACTTGCGACTTGGGGCTTTCAAACGACGTACAGGACATTTATTGACTGCAAACGTCTTTTGGTGAAGCACGCTGATAACTTGCACAGAAAAATTTTGTTCACCGATGAAAAAATGTTTACCGTTCAGGAAAAATTTAACAAGCAAAATGATAGAGTGTATGCGCGGTCATCTAAGGAAGCATCTGAACTGATCCCAAGGGTGGAAAAGGGTCATCGCCCAGCTTCAGTCATGGTTTGGTGGGGTTCTCTTACGATGGGGTCACTGACCTGCATTTCTGCGATCAAGGAGTCAAAACATCGGCCAAAGTTTACCAAGAAACCGTTTTGGAAGCTTTTGTGAAGCCTCTTAACAATTCCCTGTTTCAAAACCAGCCATGGACTTTCCAGCAGGATTCTGCGCCGGCCCATAAGGCTAAAACGTCCCAGACCTGGATTCGAAACAATTTGCCAGCGTTCATTTCCTCTGAAGAATAGACCTTAGGCAGTCCAGATTTGAACCCATTGGCTTACAAAATGTGGACGGTTTTAGAGGACAAGGCTTGTCACAAAAGATTCCCAACATTGGATCTTTTAAGACTGCTTTGGTTCGAGCTGTGTCCAATTTTCCAATGGACAAGGTTCGTGCAGCTGTTGACGATTGGCCAGTGCGACTTAAGGCGCGTGTAAAGGCAAAAGGCGGACATTTCGAATATGTAGACTCTTTTTGGATACAATATACATTAATAAATATATTTAAAAATATTTGGTCCAAAACATTCAGTACTTTCTATTTTACAGCATAAAAGGTGTGTAGCAGTATATTGGGCACTCATGAAGTACCGCCCGGACTGCAAACATTGCATTATTTGTTTTTACATAATCTTCCCGACTTTTGCTTATTATAACGAAATTATATGCTGTTGGGACCAGCGAACCATTTTAGACAAAACTATTAGTTGCTACTACAGGCGCATCTGACAACCAACAATTTGGATATTATTCCATTAGAATAGCCTAATTTTGAATTTCATTTACATTGTTGGTTATTATGTGTAGTTATTCCTTAACTGCATATCAATCAATATCATAAATTTTCTGTGAACGAATTTAAAAATGACCTTAGACCAAAAATAATAATAGGTATAAAAACAAAAGGTCAAATATCCAAACTTAACATACAAATAACTGCAATACTACATCTATGCTTGCCAAAGCCATTTGTCAATTAGGCAATTAGTTTTATCTTTTTAAAAGAATGGGGGTTGAATTCTTTCTAGGAAGTGGTCGCCTTACCGGAGCTTCCGACGTCTTCGCTTGAGTGTTTCCCTGTTCTCGACGTCATCGGTAGAAAGTACCTTGCATATTTTCGTATTGAAGTCACAGCCAATGTTAATATTTTATATAAAGTATTCTTATGTTAAGCTTGTTTGTTTTTGTTTTTAATCATTAAACAGGCACTAACCGGCTCGCGACCTCTTACATCTACATTTTAATAGAAGACAACATTTTGCTGAATGTGAAGTCTCTGTACGTAGAGGTGGAATTGTATTATCGCGGGCAATTATTTGAAAAAAAAATTCAAAAGTGAGATTAACAACAGTAGTTCACATTTGATAGGTTAGAACT
Source organism: Hydrotaea diabolus (assembly GCA_963513945.1). NCBI lineage: Eukaryota > Metazoa > Arthropoda > Insecta > Diptera > Muscidae > Hydrotaea > Hydrotaea diabolus. The sequence goes on from OY740719.1 coordinate 188,587,892, forward strand.
AGGTTTTAAAGTGTTTAGTTTTTCTTCCGACAATTGCTGCAAAGCTTTCTGATGAAGGTCGGCCACGAAAATCAATGTCACTCTGCTATTTTGTAAAAAGTTTGTCTCTTTCTCGAGCCGGCTAATCCCTGTTTAATTTTTATATTTTGTTATATGATTTTAAGCCTAGTATTGGGTTTGATAAAATGGAAATCGTTAAACAACAGTCATTCTTATGATAGCTCTGGTCATCTTCCGATTTAAGACTGATCGTGGTCTGAACATTTCTACCTACTAGTTTGCCCCACTGTCGTTAGGAATACTTCAGTTCATTCAGTTTTGCTACGGTACGATTGTGTTACAAAAACGATATGACGAACATCGTAATACAAACTTTTTCAGTTAACAATCCTCCACTGCCACTGAGCAACGATGCCGTTTGCTACAGAAAATGCTCCATTAAACACACAGACACATACACATACTCGTACAGAAATATTTGTATGTCGTTCAAACCATGCCAAAGATAGAAAGATTTTTTTTGTGAGAAAAAGGGAACTTTTGCACAATATTGTTCAAAACTAGAATACAATGGCAAAAAGAGCAGCATACGGACGTTCAGACAAAAATAAACGCCAGCAAAAAGTAACACAAACAAAACACACACACACATTCATATGTACTACACACAAACACATACACGAGCCGACTGCCTAAGTAGGAGACAAAATACAACAACAAGGAAAAAATCCTGAATTTCCCACTAAAAATGTTGCTAGAACGAACGATGCACACACATACGCACATATACACCCTCATCCATTATGTACAAAACAATGCCGAGGTTGTACCTAAAGCCGGCTCCTTTTCCCAGCCCGTCCATATTGGCAGTGCCACCTCCCCACAAGGAGAAAGAATAAAGTTTTGCATGGAAACTGAACTAAACTCTCCAAGGGACCGTGGCGCGACGAGGAGCAGAAGGGCGGCTACTGAAGTCAGAACAGCGACAACGGCAACAAGGACAAGAATAGAAACAAAATGAACACTGTGTAGCAATAAAACGTGTCTAAAGCCACAACAACTGCTAAACCATTCCTTGCCGCAGCAGAGGATACACCGACACTGTAAACCGAAGCCAAACGTTCCCAGGCATCAACCCAAACCAGTTGAGAGTTCGGTATCAAAGCGTATAACTAAATGGTTGTTAGTCTTCCTGGCAGAGGATGTGCTCCTTGTCTGTTAGTATTTGCGAGAGGCATAGCAGGAAGTTCAGAGACTGAGCTCTTCGGCTCTTTATCTACTGCTAGTTTTTGTCTTGATTGTTAATTGTTCTCGTACTGAAATAAAGCTAATCGGGCAGTCTGGCAATAAGAAAGGAGCAAAGCCAAAAATTGTACTCTTGGTCTTGAGGTATGGACAAAGTTTTTGGAACGAAGTTGGAAGAGTTCGTGTTCACACACTCCAAAACGTACAACGACCATATCTCACATATAATACTTTGTACATATACTCCTAAAATTGTTTTTTAAAACGGGCGGTGCCACGCTGCTTTTAAAAGAAACCATTATAACTGCCACCACAATAGTCTGATAGTCCAGACACGTCAATGTTTGACTATCGGATATTGGAGTGAAAGGTTCGGTACATACACTACTGATATAATGCAAAATACTTTTTGTGAAAAGCCAATGCAACTTCGGCTTCTAAAAAAGTTCGACTGTCAAGCTTAGAAAGTGGCACAGGAAAAAATCGATATGAATATCTTTTGATTCCGATTCAGTTGGCATTTGCGATGACCATTATAAAGCGCAAGGGCAGTCACCTCAAGCCGGTGGCTTTAATTGTACAAATTCGTATTTTTCCCATAGCTAAGATAAGGTTGTAAGGGTACCTCGCCTGGAAGAAATGGCGAGTTCACTCGGAACCCTAAAAGACCAATTGTGGAACTCTTGTGGAAGGAAGAGAAAAAGTCGACTTTTAGACTTCTTTGGTAAAAAAAAGACTTTTCGACGTTTTTCTTTAAGGAAAAACAAAATGCTATATTTTAAAATAAAAACAAGTTTTCTTTGAATAAAAAAACTTTTATTTAATAAATATGAGTGATTAGAAAACTAATAAACATCTGGTAGTTTGCAAATTATTCACATTCAAGCACTATTTTTTAAAGCAGTCGATCATTATACATGGAACCACATGTCCGCATCAACTGATCCCAATGTCGCTATGCCCGTATGTCGCTGTGACCCGTATGTCGCTGTAATGTTGTGTCTCCGGATTTGTACAAGTAATTCAAGGCATCTCTTTACACATTTTAATGTCACTGTCATACAGTCCGGCGCCTTTATGCCTGCTAAGCTGTCCACACATATTCCGATATTTGTAGGAGGTATGCTTAGCTCCAGAATCTCTGATTGCAAACATTTCTGATATTACAGCGTTCGATGCCCAGTCTGTTCTCGTCTTAAAGATAGTCTGAATCTATAATAAGTCTGTCCATTTTATAGACTTGTTGTGCCAAATTTCATCAAGATTGGATGTTATATGTGGCTTATACGAGTAGATCTAAAAACATAAAATCAGAACCAATTTGTGGGCGTTATCTCTAATTTTGAACCGATTTCCATCAATTTTCATATATTTGATGCTTGGTCAAAAAAACTAATTTGTGCCAAATTTCAACAAGATTGGATGTAATACGAGTATGTTTCTTCTAGAGCTAATAATACAAAAATCGGGTGACATATATGTGGAAGCTTTATCTAAATCTGAACTGGTTTTTTTTTAATTTCTCCTTGGTCCAATAATTTACTTTTGCTATATTTCATGAAAATCGGATAGCAATTGAGACCAGTAGTTTTCTTACAAGACGGTCGGACAGACATACGAGTACATCTTTAAATTAACTCAGCATTAAAAGATGTATGCTGAAGTGCTTCAAACTTAGAAATTTTACCCTAGTTCCCTCCAACCACCAATCCGAAAATTTTTTGGTGGAAAAGTACACGTGAAAAAAATATTTCATGCACTTCCTTTCATTCTCACAGTTTTTGAAGTAATCGCCGATAGCAACATTAAGTCGCATTGCAGGACTGCTAATCAGATGGTATCCTTTTATGATGGACACAATCAAGAATCGATATTATCTCCTGTTTGCTCTACCGGTCTCTGGCCGAAAACCAAATAAGGTAAATGTGAGTCATTGTGTAAGGATAAAATGATGCCAGTTGGTCTGTCGGAGGTTGTATTAACCCTCCCTATGGTAAGCACAGCTTTTTTGCTACTTCTCTATTACACAGAATATAACTTTCGCAAACACATCGATGATTTGCTAGTCTGCAGGCTTTAGCCCAGATCATTGATATAGCTTCAGAAACTTCTTGATTTTTATTTAGAACCATCACTCGTGAGTCGACATACGGAGCCAGGAGACCGACAACACCATGCGCCCCTGCCCGCTTAGTGTCTGGTCAAAGATACCAGGTAAAAATGGATTACACTGTCACATTTATGAACAATTATGGACGCATTCTTAATCTTAGGTTCGACGGCTTTTCAGTGTACTTAAGAAAAGCATATGTAACATTTAATTTAGTACGCGGTCTAGATAGTCTTTGTAACTTATCTAAAACCTTGTGTTTTGTGGTCTTTAAACACCCTTTCGCAAAAAGATAACCCAAATTGGAATTATTGGTCTTACTTCATCAGTACTCGTATACAACCTGTGAACATTGAATGTTTTAATTGATTCCCTTTTATCCAAACCCTTTAAAGGCCCGGGCACATTGAGGATTTTTTCTCTCTCGCCAGGGAGTTTAACATTCTTAAATTTTAATTTTTATTTGAAGCTTATTGTTCAATCTTCTACGGTATAAGGTTTACAATAGAGTATTTAAGCACAAATGTCCAATATAGAGAGGATGATGTCTCGTTTGAAGAACGAGTGGAGTAAACGGAGGAGATTCTGAATTTTCAGTTACTAATAAGTGGGAAATGTAATATTTTCAGAAAAGCGTCAAATAAATTTTCAATGTATAAAATGGTCTACTCGCTGCAATCCATCAGTTGTGTATATGGGATCAGGTTACACTGAGGACAACAATTGTGGAACCATGGTCCACAATGAGCACAGTGGAACAAACCCTCTATTCAAAACAGTTTGAATGCTTGCAAACAAGTTCGTTTAACTTCTGTTGCACCCCATGGTCAATGTATTTTCATTTTATGCGAGAGGGTATGGTACGGCATTTGGATAAGTTTGTATCAGGGATGAACATTTTTAAACAATTGTACGTTTTTGATACAATTTACGTATAGAAGGAACAGTGATACAACCGCGGCTCGTGAGAGGGTTATTTGATACACTTTACAAATGTTCCAATCTGCTGTCTTTAAGTAGTGGAGATTGAATGTTTAGTATACCGATCGATACCGAATCATCCGTATGTCTAGCTATCGTTGTAATCAAGGCACATGTCGCTATTATAAACTGATTTTGATAAAAACTTGGTACGTTGTGTATGTTTGGGCCAAATACAACTATAATATCGATCTTAATTTTGATATCCCCCGCTACACGCAGAAAAAAAGTATGGTTGTGGTGACAATATTCGAAGAGGATCATACTATTGTTGGCTATATGGTTGTGCCACAACAATATTATGATCCTCACAACAATAGTATTATTAACACATAACCATACTATGATCCCCACAACCATAGTATGATTCACACTCAACCATACTATGATCTCCACAACCATACTATGATCATCACAACAATAGTATGATTCACACTCAACCATACTATGATCCCCAAAATTATTTATTAGGATTGGGTAATGTTGTTATTCAAAAATAGAGATTTTTATCAAGCAAGTTATTATAAATTGCATTACTATTAGATCATAGCCAATTTTGAGGCCACGTTCTTATTGAACATTTCATTCAAGAAACCAAAATATATATTTCAACGGTCAAAAATACTTTTAGTTGCCAGCAGAGGTGAATGCTACTTCACCATCCGTAGACACCAAGTAACGAATGTGATTAAACCATGATCAATGGCTATATACTTAAGTGCAGGCAGATTTTAAATAAACGAGAACCAGTCGGTATTAGAGTATTTCACCGAACAAAGTAAACACAATAAAAATCCCTCGAACTACATTCCGATTGTTATTTTTTTTAATGGACAGCAACCATTCACTGTATTGTGCGTATGTGTTTTTTTTTGTATATCAAAAAAACATACGCACACACATACATGTATTCTCTACAAAACGTGTTTTGTTATGTTCATAGACACAACCATACTGTATGATTGCCGTAATCATATTTTTGTTAACGTAAATTTTAAACAACAATACTTTTGTTGCACTAACCATGTTTATATGGTTGCTACAACCATATTTTCATTTCTAAATTTGGCAATAATCCTATTGTTACATTTCAACAATAGCAATATTGTCGCAATCATACTATTGTCAAAATGAAATTCAAAAAACAATACTATGGTTGCGACGATCATGCTTTTATTGGAGAGAACATATTATTGTTGCGGTGACCATAGTGTAACCATATATTTTCTTTGCGTGTAGTACTCATATATTGCATCATAGGTCTTGGGCGACAAATAATTAGCTCTGGTTAAAATGGACCATATAGATCCATATTTTCTTATAACTCCAATACAAAGGTTCTTCCCAATTAATGAACCTGAATCCTTAGAAGCCTCATTTTACATCCCATTCCGACCAAATTTTGCATGTCTATTGTGAGCATCAAACACCAAGTTCCCTTCTGATAAGAGGTTCTGTAGCTCTAGAAAGAACAGTTGAAACTCGATCGAGCTTAAAATTTGCATGGTACGTATATATATCGACAATATATATGTGTACATAAGTCTATGTCTTAGAATAGCACCACCCACAAAGGCTGATAAAATTGGCATGTATCGGTCCATATTTTCGAATATCCACCACGTCCATTATCCCACACAAATCCTAAGTTGAGGTGCCGCTCTAGAATTCACAAGTGAAATCCGCCATATAGAAGTCCTTCCGCTGTACAGTCATTTTTCACTTTTTGTGTTTCAATAAAATTGATTTTGCACACTTAACCCCTTTTCTTTATTTTGGTATCGTCGGTGTCGGAAAAGTGCATTTTCAAAGAGGGAAAAGTACAAAATGAGAAAACCTATTTTACATCCCTGGTGTGCATGTTGATTTGAATAGGTCTCCATCAGTGTGTGTGGGTGTGTGTGTGTTCGCGTTTGTTTGTATTAGATTGGTTTCGGTCGGGTATTTGACTAACTGCTAGCAATGTTTTTAGTAGCTTACGTTGGCAGATTGTTTTATTAAAACCGTAAAAATGTAAAAAACACAACAAACACTTCTACACATACGAACAAAGACCCATAGACGTACACACACACACACATAGCTATAACCAGCTATCGTACAACATGTTGAAAATACTTTCGGTTAGACCTGAGAGTGCTGCGGGATACGAAGTAGAGTCTCGCAAAAAGAATACTTTTCAACTTTTACTTAATATGTACATTTGTAGTTAGATATATATGTATATGCGCTGACATATATATGTGTACTTATGTACACGCTCACATATCTCTTCTCTGTATATGTTTCTCGCTTCTTTTTTTGTCTTTTGTGGGTTTTTCCTTTTTATGGGACTTTCGTAGTTTGTTCGTTTAATTTTTTCTTGTTGTTTGGGTAAAAAGTTTGAATTTAATTCAATACGGAATATCAGCAATGAGTGGAAGCTTCCGCTGGATAAAGTTACAAAGCAGCAGAGGAAGAAAACTACATAAAGAATAATGAGGCGTCTTGAACGGAGGGTGTTTTAAAAATACGTACGAAATCGAGAACAAATACGAAATGGCTTCTATGGATCTGAACGAGCAACCAGCTCTAAACTTTGATCATTTGGATACAGAACAACCTCAAGTAAAGTGGATGTCGAGCCAGTATCCCTTTATATCGAACAAGAATCTTCAGCACGATTCCTAAGACGGCCACGACACATCCAATAGTAGCCGCTACTTTAAAGATCGCCTAAAAGTAAGAGACGGTTACACAGTTTTTCCACCATGAAATGCACAACTAGCAAAGGCGACACAATGTCATCGAGGGGCTTAATAATAGCATAAGCAGCGGGTCACGTAATATAATGTAGCTATTTAGGTGAATGGTCCCCTACTTACTTGATCAGTATATGTTTAAGAAATATCTTACGAATCCGAATAAGCCCATGTGGGTAACATAATAGAAATACATTTATTATCCTGTTTACTGAAAGGCAAATTCTTTCTCTTTGACCCAATTAATGCGAAAGCAAAATTTGTCTAGGATAAAGAGACAATTCTCATATAAGTAAGCTGCGCCTTATATAATTTCCTTAGTCACTAAATGGGACCTACAAATTAAAGTCAGCTCCGAACTATTAATGCGATTGTTCTCGAAAGACGAGGTAAATTAACCAGCTTACGAAACTCTATTGAGTCAAATCACTTTCTGAATGAAGTGTGAGTTGTACCCATAGGTTTTGGACCTACCACGGTGCTGTTGTGCATAGAACACTTGTCCAATCCAAATCTCATTTCAATTTTGTATTCGATTCTAACTCAGTAAAAGCAACAACTCATTTTGAGTCGATAACTCCATAAGTTAGAAAATTCTGATTTCGCAGCGGACCCTTATCCCGTTTTGTCCCACCGCCTATGCCATTAATGCCGCAGACTTTACACACACATACACACATAATAAATACTTAATTTATACGGGCAGCGGTTGTCAAAGCACGGCGTGCTGGCAGCGAGGGCACACGCTCCGAGTTCGCACTCTTTGGAGGCGTCAAAGTCATGGCAAAGCTTTTATATTCGCCATGGAAAACGACTACAATACGTGCAATATTTTGGGTGTTGGGCCAGAAAGGACTGTTACCGTTCAAGTCGTTGACGGTGTTTGTGTTGCTCCGTCAGACTGTCTGTGTGAGTGTCTGTATGTGTATGCCTGCCTACGGAGCATGTGCCCTCGCTGTATGTGTGCGATCCATTCTGTTGATGTTTTAGTATTAAACACAAAAGTGCCAAAGGCTGTGGAATCATGACTGTGTGTGCTGTATTTTCTTTGTGTACGAGTATGTGTGTGTGTCGGTGTAAGTAGGAAAGCGAACGATATTGTAGCAAAATGTTTGAGTTCAACAATGTCGGTGTTTCGGGTGGCATGGGCGCCGATGTGTGCAAAGGCGACAAATGGGGAAGTGCAGAATCTTCAACTACCGCCGACGCTGTTGTTGGTGCTGTTGGGTCGGGCATACCCTTTCTTTATTTGGTTCAAAAAGGAAAAATCTAAAAACTAATGGAGCGCACAAAACACAAAGCACAAGACGACGAGACTAGAAACAATGTGTGTCGTGGCAGGATGAGGTGGATGCACGAGGGCAAAGGTGGTGGACATATGTACAAAGGATGAGTATGACAACTCAAGAGCAAACAATAATCGAGAAAATAAGGTCGCACAGTGGTGGTGAATGGATAATGATGGGACATTTAGTATCCATGTCCTAAGAAACTGGCCTATCCGGGGGGTGGTAACTGTTACGCACAGAGAAATGATCATGTTGGAAAAGATCTTAATAGACTACGGGTACACTAATGCGTCTAGAGTCTTAATGCATTAAAAGTCTTTTGATAACGAGGTTTGTCCGTTTATAGAAAAAGAGTTACAACGTCAAAAGTAACAATTGCAATTAATTGCATCACTAGCAATATTTATATATACATCGCTCCTTCGGAGGGAGAATGCTGAATCTTAAAGAGGTTTCATTTTGAATATATACCTCAATGTTCTTAAATACAATTTCCAATAAAGACATAGTAGTCGAACATTTCAGTTTGTCAAATACACGCTTAATAACAATTGAATCTTTTATGAAACAATTTGTAAATATCGCGAATTGTACACGCAGAGAAAAATCATGGTTGCTATATGGTCACGGCAATAATAATATGTTCTCCGCAATAAAAGTATATTCGTCACAACCATAGCATTGTTTACTGAATTTATTTTTAACAAAAGTATGATTGCCGCAATATTAATATTGTTAAAATGTAACAATAGTATTATTGCTAAATTTAAAAATGATTTGGTTGTAGCCACAATATAAATATGGGGCGCCAAAAGTATTGTTTTTTGCGTTTTTTGTTAACAATAATATGATTACGGCAATCATACTGTATGCTTGTCTAGTACAATAATAGTACGAATACTTTTTGGTTGTGAGGATCATGGAATGGTTGTATTTGAATCATACTATTGTTGTGAGGATCATAATACTGTTGTACCACAATCATATACCCAACAATAGTATTATCCTCTTCGAATATTGTCATCAGAACCATACTTTTTGGGGACATGGAAATGGTGAGGAAATTACCTATGTGATTAATAATGTACGACTATGTAAATGCAATGGTCACCAAATAGCACAACAAAGTCGCTGGCTACTTACAACAAGGAACGATCTGCAGTAGATGATGTACTTTTAAAATGGCTCCCGGTTGAGCTCGGAGGACATTGGCTATGACTGGACTGAAAATATCGGGCAATCGAAAGCTTATCAAAGTAAGCTATTGCTTAGATCGATGGCCAACCAAACTGCATTCGCACCTAAACAAAATACGAAGATAATTCAAACTGATTTCCCCATTTCAATAGTGGCAAACCCGTCGAGTAGAACGAAATGTTCATCGAAACCACTGTATGTGAGGCAGTTCTCGCCACCTCATCTAGGACTAAATAAATGTTTGAAAATATAACAATAACTTCCAAAAGGGTTTGCCGTTGTCATAGCACCGCGTGATTATTTAAGAGTGACAGAATTTTGGAAAAGGGCCAATGTTATTAGAAATGTGTGATGTATGTCTTTGGTGTTGTTGATATTTGTGTTAATTGAGCCTCTACGCTCAAGAGGCTAGAAACGTTAAATATTACCCAATGTATTTTCGGGCTTTCCTAAAAATCTTGTTATTCTGGAACGGATTGGCCGCTTTCTAAGATTTTTGGGGCCAGTTGGCAAAGATTTAGCTAAAAGTAGTTTGTAGCTCGAAAATTCGATATAACAAAAAACTGTGCACTCAAAAGCTAAATAAACTTGCAATAGAAGCAATTCAATATTATCCAATAAATATGTTTTTAATATCGTTTTGAAAATTGAGATTCGTAAAATATTTTTGATATATTGAGGCAGACGATTATATTTAGAGCAACCGGCATGCTCAATACGTTGTTTTGTTGATTCCAGCCTACATCTTTTGATAAGCAGGTTTGATTATTTTCTAGTATTGAAAAAAGTTTGATTTTGAGAAAAAGAAATTGAATGATAACCAATGTTACGCACTGATTTAAACATTTACATTAACAACTGCATTTTATATAGTCCATATATAGGCAAAATTGTTTTAGATACGTCCTTATACAAAGATGCCGTCGAATACGTTTGTGGAAGATTGTAAGCAATTCTGATTGCTTTATTTTGTGCTCGTTGTAGATATCTGTACTCGAGACTGTTTTGTAAGAGTATATCATCGGTATGTAATTAAAATGTCTATGGATTAGCCCATTATATAGCAATAATTTAATTTTTTCATCAAATTTTTTTTAAAATTTATAGAGTAGTCCGATTCCTGAAGCTATTTTTTCCTCAAATGTTGCATATGTAAGTTCCATGATAAATTTCCTTGCAAAAGTACTCTTAAGTATCGAACTATACTGGATTCAGCAACATATTTTCCACAAATAGAAATATTGAAAGCGTTATTACCAACTGAGTTAGATCGAAATCGCACTAACTTAGTTTTCTCGGCATTCAACAGTAGTCCATTTATCCTGGTAAATTCCGTAATAATACGCGCATCCTCTTCTTTTTGAGCTTTGAGGATAACTTCATGACAATAGGGATAAAAGAGACTTATATCATCAGCATACATTATTAATTTACCGTGTAACTTGAGATTTGCAATATCATTTAGGTACTCCATATTGTATATGTCCCATTTCACTTCTACTTTTTTCTATTTCAACATACTGCTTCCTTTTTTGAAGATAACTTCTAATAAGTTTATTGGCACTTCCTGCAATCCCGTAATAGTGAAGTTTTTGTAATAAAATATTGTGATCTACTAGATCAAACGCTTTCGAAAAATCGTAAATGATTCCAACAACTTCCCCTACTGTACTTATATTTATAACGTTCACTACCGCTTCTTGTGTACCACTTCCATTCCTAAACCCAAATGTAATTTAAACATGAGGCTATGCTCATTTAAATACGCGTTGAGCTGTTTATGTACGATTTTTTCAAAAACTTTACCAATGATTGATAATAACGCAATAGGCCTAAAATATTCAATAATACAAAAATCTCCAGCTTTTGGAATGGGAATTATTTTTGAGATCTTCAGTATCCCAGGATAACTTAAGGTATTAATAGTAGCATTAAAAACTGTCACCACACTTGAGAGAATTGCATCTTTACATTTCAACAGCATCTTCGCCGATATTCCACCAGGTCCTGGACTTTTATTTACATGTAATTCATTTGGGTTTTTATCATGTATCCGCTTATACGTATCATTATCCATAGAGGGCCTCGTAGCAGTTTGGCGAGTATTTCGCGTTCTTTAGCATTATAACATTTTATGGCTGATCGACGAGTATTGGAGCTACAGCAGATATATGAACATATTTTTTCCTCACTTTGAAACGTCCTTCCTTGGACCAGATTCAGTTTATTCGGCTTGAGCTAATGTATTTTTACATGAGTATTGGCATGAAACTTTACATAAAATGTCGTCTTGATTTTTTTTCTGGGTTGGCAGGCCGGTTTTCTTGAGTGTTGCACTCATTGCATGAGCGATGGCCGGTGTAGCGTCTTGGCATCATATAACGGTTCACCAAAAACGAAATATCGTTTTTTGGCTTTGTTTAATTTCTGTCACTCTAAAAAAGCACATACCTAGTTTGTGTGTGTTTGTTTCTTATGCTGAAACTTTTACATTCATACATACTCGTAAACATTTTTTGTTTGTGTATGTCATGTCAATGCATACATACACACACACATACACGCCGACAAGGATTTGCTGGTTTTATACACTTTTGTGCTTTTTGGCTTCATTATTAGCAAATCGTTAGATCTGTTTGTTGTTTTCACATTTTGGTGTGTGCATGTGTGTTCGCCAAATACCGCCCGACATACATACATATATGTATGTAAGTATGTGTGTGTGCGGTGTTCTTGTTGCTATTATTTGTATTTCCAGGGAAGACGTAAAGTGTTGCCAACTTTATTTAATAGCTTTACATTGACAATATGTGTATGTATGCTGTGTAACTTATAACAAAACGTTGAAACATTCGCCACAAGGGGGTTATGCTTTGATACGTACATACTTACATATTTACATGTGTATGTATGTATACACAACCCCCGAAGAGCAATCTCCTACCCGCCCACACTCCCCCCACGTTTCCTACACACGTACAGACAGACATATGCCGCAATGTTTCTTGGCATTATAACTTTATAGTCTGTGATCAACAACTTCGAGTTGAGTGTGCATGTGTTATAAGACACACACATACATGCAAACATTTACGCTCGTCATAACCCCATCACCATCACAATCATTGCCATCGCAGTTATGCTCATCATCACAGCCATCGTCATCATCGGCTAACTGTCTCTGGAAATTTAACAGATTTTTCTTGACGGGTGGTAATAATTTCTCTACCTCCATTTAATATTGTGAGTAGTAAATACGAGGCACTATTAAAAAGTATTCTTCCCCACAGTTGATTAGGTTAAAAAAATACGATTGACTTTTTGTTGTTCGCTGAAAAGTCGGATTTAAAATAAAGAAATTGCCTGTAACCAATCCTTGAAACAAGTACAAAATATGATGATTATCAATTGAAGATGAATCAGACACCAATCCCCCGCAAATGGCTTGACGGAAATAGTGCGAAACGACTACTGGCGGTTTATTTCCCATACACGAAATCTGTCTGAAAGTAACAGTTTCTGAATATTGCTAGGGAGGGGAACAATAGCCACAGGAGAATTTTAAATCATAACAAAACCTATCACTCACAAATTAAAAAAAAAAAAACTCTTTTCGTGGATAATTTAATTTATTTCTATTATTTGCTTGTTGTTCATCATTAGGCTTGGAGTCATTAATTAATTTTATTTTGAATAATTTTTGATTCCTGTTTAATTAAAATAAAGTTTTTTAATTAATGACTCCAAGCCAAACGATCAAAAGCATTTTACACAATAAAAAGGGTGAGTCATTTAACAAATCAATATTTCTCGATTTTTTAAAGCATTTCGCCTAATACGAATTGCCGTCATTTGAGTGAATTATTTCATTTAAAAGCAACTCACACACGTCCACAATATCTAGGTACTACCAGCCTGTGGGTCTACGATATTGGCCATAGCTACGCTAGGAAATGCTAATTACCGCTGCCATAGCTCTTACCATGCCATCAAACCTTAATAGATCAGCCGTAAAGAACGGATTTGGCAAAATATATTCGAATTGTCTACACAAATATCGGAAGAGTCCTTTCCAGTCCTGACGCAGTTGCAATGCAAATTGTTTGGTTTACATTTTGACAAATCCTATTAAATTCCTTTGCAACCCAACGCATGTTTGGAAATAAAACTTCTCAGGTTATGTTTATATATTTATATATCGTATATGTACATTCGTATGTGTCTTGTACTTATGTGCCATTATGACTACGTATGTATGTGTGCAAATCTTTTAGAGAACTTGGTATGAGATTCGATTTAATTAAGTTACTTTTAATAGAATTTGTAAAGTTTCATTAACACACTCAAACATACTCGTACGTTCACATAGACATGACGCAATGTTGTGCGTATGCCTTCTATATTATGCCTGTCCCTGTTGTACGAACATTCTTCAAACCGCGAAACATTTTAACGAAATTGACATTTAAAGAGATTTTGAGGCATAAATTAGAGCCTTGTTATTTTCGGTCGAAGGGTAGTGTGCTAACATGTAGCGTACAATCCGTGGTCCTAGATCCGGCTATTAACATTGGTGCCTGTAAATGGCAGCTAAAACTGTCATTTAGGAAGAGCGATAGGCGCGACAAGGCATATGTAAAACATAAAAATGCCTATTGCCAAAATGGAATTGGATCGTTGACAACTTGCACCGAAGGTAGTTGCATACAAAACAGACGTTCACAACGACCTCCTCTAATTGGATTGATGTCGGCAGTGGCCACAGAAAAGTTGGTTTCTCGGAACTTATGAAACGCCAACGAGTATTTTCAAGATATAAAAGCAAAGAATGGCTCTTATCACCACCTACGTCTGGCGTAGCAATAAGAACCATTCTGAAGATATCCGGAAGTACAAATGATTTTCTATCATAAGGCCACCGTACAGATTTTTGTAAATTAATAACCGAAAGATTCCATTAACATATCTATGTTTACATAAAACTATAATTTGGTTGCATCAACCATATTTTAATTGTGCCAACAAGCCGAAATAAACAAAACACAACACTCCGGCACTAACCACTCTGCCACTTGGGCAGAAAAACAAGCTTGTCAACTATCAAACCAAGAAATATATTCACAGATTTATAAAAACTAATCTAAATAACCTTGTGGATTTCAAAAAACAAATCTAAGATTCCACAATTAAGTGAAAATGAAAACTTTCGTACAAAAAGGAAGAATAGGCGTCCCCTATAATTTGGATTCGAAATAATAATGGATTATTGGAAACATAAAAACCTATGGGGGTAAAAGGGGATACATTTTGTACCTATTCATTCGGAGCACATATAAGTAGAAACGTGAAGAGTGTGTGCGAAATGATTTCTCCAAATTCATTTTTATAGGCAAAAATTTGGACCTAAAAAGCGTGAATGTGTATAAAATGGGGAATGAAACAGAACTGAAGGCAGTTCTAAATCGACAGGATGGCATAGAAAATAGGAATGAGGACAAAAGGGCATTAAAAATGGGTCAAAACGGACGAAACAGCAGAAAGTGAGAAAAGCAGGATATCAAAAAGTCAGTAAAACAATATTAAATCAACAGGATAGCATAAAAATAGAAATGGGGACAAGAAGCCAAAAAACGAAGCGAAGTATTAGAAAGTCGAAAAAACAATATATAAATAGCAGACACACAGGCCAAAAGGGAAGGGGAATAAGAAAAGGTAGAAATACGTTGACATATAAATTAAAAAAATGATTCAAAATATGTTAAATGTCAAAAAAGAGGCAAAAACAATAGAAAATCAACAGGATGGCATAGACAATAAAAATAGGTATAAAAAGGGTCCAAAAGGAGTAAACAGAAAAAAGTGTGAAAGTAATAAAAAAGGGTAAAATTGGGAAAAAAAAGGGAGAAATGCCACAATGTAAGAAAAACATTAGAAACTCAACAGGGTGGGTAGATTAGGAGGGTCACCAAGGTACAATGTCAAAACGACGTGCGAAGAATGTGAAAAAGCCACAGCAAGGTCGTTAAAGGTAAACCCGGCTTAAATGGACGATGCATAAAATAGTGAGAAAAAGAAATTGAAAACAACTCAATAATAGATATGGGCAAAGTTTCAAAGTTAAAGCATAGCATACAAAAATATTATGGTTATCCAAAGCCACAAGAAAAAAGAACAAATGTGAAATTAACAGTCGTAAAGAAAATCCATTTCGTTAAGAATTGCCAAAACGTACGTGATAAAAGTCGAAAGAAAAATAATATGACATCATTACGATGGCATTCAACATAAAAATGCAGAATAAAGGGCCAAACTGGCTAAATAACTAAAAATTTGGGAAACATACAGGTAATGGTATTAAAAAGTAAGGTTTACAACAGTAGTTTTCATTCGTTTGGGGAGAGCCTGGCCTTAAAGAGTTCGGTTTTACTTTCAACAATTGCAGCAAGGCTTTCTGTAGAGGGTTGTCAGGGACCCGAAGTCATGATAAAAGTAGTGTGCAGCCACGAAAATCAATGTCACTTTGCCATTTTGTTTAAAACTTGTCTTCTATTTTAATATAGAAGCAAGAGGTCTTGAGCCGGTTAATCCCTGTTCAATGTTTTTTGAAACTAACTTTTTCTTCTGTTAAATAAATCACTCCTATTTTTTTGAATTTCATAACTCAATTATATTGTTGGCAATCTAAACCAATTCTAATAAATTATTATGGGGATCATAGTATTATGGGGATCATAGTGTGAATCATACTATGGTTGTTGGGATTATAGTATGATTATGTGCGAATTATACTATTGTTGTGAGGATCATAGTATGATTGTGAGGAACATAGTATGGTTGTATTTGAATTGTTGTGAGTATCATAATATTGTTGTACCGCAACCATATACTCAACAATAATATGATGCTCTTCGAATATTGTTATCCCAACCATACTTTTTTCTACGTCTGGCTGAAATGCAAAATGATGGGAAATGTATTTCATACAGTAGTACAGTAGACGCTCACAAATAAGAACCACTCTGTTTTTCGAGTGGTTCTTAATTTCCGGACATTTCAGTCAAATTATATCTCATAAATGTTTCAAACATCAAATAACTCATTGAAGTAAAGGAAACCTGCTGAATACGTTACTATCTTACCATAGTTAGTATTTGCGTAATATGTAATCTGTAATAGATGTTTGTTTTTTAGTCTTTATTGGTTCCAATTTCTGAGAGTGCTAATTTGTGAGCGTCAACTGTAGTTCCATGTCTACAAACACCATAAGGAACTTATTAAAGAGACAAAACTGGCCACAGTTTACCAGAGAAGTTGGCAAAAAGCACTATAGATTATTGAGCTTACGTGCGGGTTGTGGATAGTAAAAAATAAAACTATTCCAGCTGAAGTGCGTTGATGTTATACGTTAAGAGCTTACGTTAAGAGCTTATTGTACATTTTAGAAATCCAACAGTTTCGGATATCTCTATCTAATCACGAAAAATAAGACATGACGATGAGTTGAAGTTTTTGTAGCCATCTTCTCAAATAATGTCACAGATTTTACTGTTACGTAACGAAAATATATTCACCATTTTCTAGGTGCTGCGCTTACAAAACAAAACTTAGGCAAGTTACGAGTTTCGACCCGATCCGAAGTGGCGTCATGTTTCTCACAATTATATTCCTGCTTTTATTATATTTCTATGTACATCGTGAATATCCGGAACAGTATAAGGACCCACCCCCTCAGAAAGTGCTACGACACAAATACCCGCCACATACAGACCTAATTAATTAACTTCTGACCTCAGATATAAGACCAATTAATACGCACAGCAACGCCGAACAAGACACACATAAAAGACGCTGCCAGACCATAAAACGAGTACACATAAAATAATTATTACGGGAAGAAATGTGGAGCGAACCCAGAGAAACGTTCTGGCGACACGAGTTAAACGGGCTAAAATAAGGACGCAATGGCAATCAAATGCCACTAACTGAGAAGTGGCAAGAACCATTCAACCCCCCCCCCCCCCCCCCCCTTGGCGAGTTAATTCATTTTCTAACAAATGTCACACAGTGGTGTCAAACAACAACCAGTCGCAAGCAATGAAAGGTACTGAATTAATGTCGCTATTACAGTGGCGTTTAAGGCATAATCTAGAGCGTAACGCTTCAGTCCGCTCTAGATTATGCCTGATTATAGCTGATTTTTCAACAAAAAAAACTTTAAGAAAAAGATAGATTGGCTGTTTGGGACATATCTTGCAGCACTACAAAGGTGTGTACAGAATGACTTCTTCTTCTTATTTTATTTGCGTTTCCGCTATTCGGATTTTTAGCGATCATAGGTATAGAAGTTTTACATTTCAGATTGTTGTTTAAATTATAACTCGTATATGTTACAAATAACATTTCATTTGTAATGGTTAATTCTCTGGATTTGGCAGCGTTAATCACATTTCATTCGTCACTTAAGCTCGTCCAATCTTGGATATTTTTCGGCCAGGAAATTTCTTTTCTCCCTTTAGTATTTTCCCCATCGGTATATAAGTATGCTGTAGGTGCTCATATTTAAAGTTTCACATTGTAAGTCCCAAATAAGCTCGTCTCGTATTTATTCTTTCTAAAACAACCCGATTTGAAATGTGTTCGGTCTATGGTATTTTCAGAGTACGGCGATATTTCCACATTTCGAAAGAATGAAGATTGTCCACACTTCCGCTGCGTATACGAGTAAAAGCCCGGACCATATCTAACATTCTATATGTACCAGAAGTAAAATCAGCAATCGTTCCTAACCCTGATCAACAGCACCCAAGGTGGTAATGACCATGGCCATCGGAACTATGAAGCCACAAAGCGAAACATATAATAAATATAGGCCGCATCGTCCCCGACCATAACGACATGGCTCGAATGTCTTTGAACTCGTTGACAGAAAGTTGACGAGAAAGTCCAAGCTGTGTAATTGAATAATTGTTCACAAAAACGACAGCAATCACAATAAGAATTTAAGAATTAGGCAAGTACTTCGGAACAACAGAATATTGCTAATCAAGTCCAGTTTAGGAAACAATTATGTTTCCGTTTAGGCCGTGTCATACACGCACACACATGTCTACTTTATACAGGGGCACATCTCCCTCCCATCTCCCTCTGTGCTGCGTCGATGTCATCATCGGTTTCGGCCGTCTTTGGCAGTGCTACTTATAAAGTTCTTAGCATGTGCAAGAAAGGCCATCCATCCGTGACATTCATGGGGTCATAATATTTAAACATGACACAGCCAGTGGCGGAACTGGAAAGAGGCTTTACGTTCTACTTCGACGTAGCAGCGTTGCGGAAGATCCTGCCCCCTCGACGACGCTCCTGGGTTTGGAGGGCACACAAACTCATACGCATACACGAGCTCTCTGCTCACATCTAAATAAGTCAAATAGCAGGCAGTCGCTGGCAAATGTTATTCCAGTATTTGGTTATAAATACCAACAAAGTATCCGTATCTGTGTCTGTGCCTCTGACTTCAAATGACTAGCTGACTGCCAGTGCCACTGCCACTGAGCGCGAGCGCCGATTGTTGGCAACATGTTTACTGCCACTGCTACTGCCACTACACACAATACGAGTGAGTGAGTGAGTGCCATGCGGCAAACGTCAAATGCAACGTCACACACGAACATTGACGCTGCTTTAGTAGCAGGCGCTCAGTTTTCACCAGCAGGTGTCTGGTTCGTATCTGTCCATCCATCCATTTATCCACCCAGCCCAGCCACACATCCATTCTCTATTTCTCCACTCTGCTTTTGTGCTTTCGGGCTGTGTTCTCGTCGGCATTTGCTTTGTTAAAATAGCGTTGTGTCGCTGCTGCCATTTCCCACTCCATTCCATGAACAAATAGCCGCGGCGTACATTCATTCATACCTACAGCAAGATGAGCCCACCAAGCGCCAAGCCAGCAAGAGGGGCCGGGCCGGGTCGGGCTGGGCCGAGGAGCGTGTTGAGAATTTATGTACTGTGGCAGTCGATTGTTACGAGTACTTTGAGCTTTTTTGCCTCCTCCTTTTAACAATTTGTTGCTTATGGGACGATGTGATGTGGCTGGCGTTCCGGCACTACGTTTCTGTTGTCTTTCGACGTGCTAAAGGTAATGGGGGGTTCTTTTGTTGATGTTAGAACTTTTGGTTGGTTCCCACCGCAACGAGGCTGATTTGAAAAGTTCTCGAGTTGCGCATATTTAGAGTTGCTGCTTACACATATGTCACGGATCATTTGCTTGCTTGCTTGCTTGGATCAGTATCGGACTCAAAGTCAAAATCACGATAAACTGATGGTTTTTCCAAGAAACGCCGATATCTTAAATAGGTCGGCCAATGCGCAGTGATTCGATGCGAACATTAGCTCCACGTACATCTTTTCCTGCGCTTACCACACCGCCTCTACCATAGAGGTTTAGAAGAGAACCTGTGGGATTTTCTGTGAACAATCTTCTGGGCACAATAGACTACTTTGGGCCATAAACATTAAAACGGATTTTTGGTTTCGCTGTGGCTGCTGGTACGGATACGGCTGCTACAGCAGATGCTGTTACCGTTCAATTCTGCTGACTTCCAGTGATTTTAAGCCGTCAGTATACGTTTTCTCGCGTCTGAGTTTCTGTGCCTTTTATGTCACAATCTACAGGCTCGTCATAAAGTATGTGGCCATTAAATGCTTTCCACAACATCGCTGTTGAGAGAGTTCCACGAAGAAAGTGTAGTTAGATTATTCTACGGCCACACTGTATTTATTTTAGTTTGCTTACCAACAACATTGTGTTGTTGTGTTCCGAGCAACTAAGCAGGTATTGATGGCTGGCCAAAAGTGGCACTATGAAATGGCCAATAGCAAGTGGGTGCTGGTTAGATGGATTTCAGTTCAATTTCACATGTTTTGAAATTGGGTAGTCTGAGACAATTAATATGTCCTTTGGCAATATCTTCTACAGACTTCGTCGGAGGCTCTCTAATAAGAGAGTAGTGTCCCTGCTTGGTTCTTACTGGGGCGTTGAGAGAAGTCGGAAGGTAAGAAATCGTACGAACCATTTGAAGGTCTAACAGACCATACTGGTATGCCCCAATGATGTTGTGTGTGTAGCGAGAAGGGCGGGATGCACGAAAAATGGTTGTAGGTGTAATGCTACCGAAAGTGGGCAAATGATTTTGGAACATCAATTATATCATTTTAAAAGAAACCTCTGTTCTCCTTTAGTTTTCCTTGGTGTGAAGTATGGTAGTGCAGGGATTATTTTATGACCAAAAGTATGGTAAAGGTATCTGTGGTATTAATTTCTTTTATGAATATAAGAAGGCTTTAATTTTAAAACTATAATCAGGAAATTTTAGCATTAAAAGTATAACCAGGCCAGGCGGAAACTTATACAATCTTCACCAAGAATGCACTATTTAAATGGTTGTATGATTCCGACAACCAAATATTCAAAATTTATTTTATTTTGGAATCGTTACAAAATCTGCTTTGATTTTAGTATTCATTCGTCCATATTTACCGATGGTGCCTTCACCGGATCGGTAGATCCGATTTTAGACCAAATCAGTCCATGAGACCTGCCCTATTCTTGGCCAAAACGAAAAGGAGGTGGGACACAGCCATACCATCAATATTTTGTAAGTTCTTAACATAAATTTCAATCGTTTTTGAATAACATTTTGAAAAAAGCTTCAATGTGCCTGGACAAAAGCAGCAACTATGCCTATTTTTTAACTATGCCTTTTTAAATTATGCCTTTTTTAACTAAGTGTGGCGAAAACCCATTTGTAACTAAGATTTATCTAGAAAAAATTATAGTTTGTTAAGCAAATAAGTCGCTTGACTGATATCGTAGTTTACACAGACACGTGTATAAGTTGTCTCAGAATTTTACGACGATCAAAAATATATACTTTATAGGCATATACTTTATAAGTTCTGCTATCAAGATATCGAGGTATTGCAAACAAAATACCTCGAAATCTTAAACTACCAATACATGGTATACAACAGTTTCTAATCTCTTATTTATCTTGTTTTTTGGGTTTTATGTTAACAGTAGTATGAATACGGCAATCATACAGTATGATTGTACTTTATCCTTATTTGAATATGGTTTCTGGAACAATGCTATCATATTGTAAGGAATCTTTTGCAATAATAGGAATTATTACGAGTATTCTCGTATGTAAATTAAAATCTTTGGATTTCGTAAACTGCCATATTTTTTAGTTTTGTTATGGCCATTTGTTTTTATTATTTTTTAAATAAGTGAATTACTCCGCTAGCCAATTCGATCAGGTTTGTTGTCGTATGGGCAAGAAAAGTAAGTCAGCGAAGTTAAAGCAAACACATTAATGTATGTTGGACACACTACTGGTGTGGGACGGCCCATCGGTTCCCTATATGTGTGCTGCCGATAAGGTCTCTACTCATTTAACGATCTCTTTTTACGAAACGTTGCTAGATTTTGCATATTCGAAGCATGTGTTGGAAGAGTGATGACACATAGGCGACTCACTTTAACAATTCCTATTATATTGACGTTTTTTTAATATTATATTTTTCTAATAAATGAAACGATTGCCTTTTTTTGAAAGAACTTTTTCTAATGTTTAATAAATCAATCCTTTTTTTTGACTTCAATGTAGTTTTAAATAATTTACTTAATTCAAATCTCTGTTGTTGACAACATTACCCAATCCTCGTAAATAATTTTGGGGATCACGCTATGGTTGTAGGGATCATATCATGGTTGCGTGTGATTCATACGATGATTGTGCGGATCAAACAATGGTTGTGAGGGCCATAATATAGTTGTGGGGATCTAAGTATGGTTGTATGTGAATCATAATATTGTTTAGAGGGTCATAATATTGTTGTGCACAACCATATACCTAAGAATAGTATGATGCTCTTTGAATGCTGTTATCCTAACCATACTTATTTTCTTCGTGTAGTTTTGTGTGTTTAATTTGAACACACTCCAGATGTTTTGCTTTATGATAAATATTTTGCTGGAAAAGGGGAAATTGCTCCAGGAAACCAATAACACAATCATTAACAATTTCCAATGCTTTTTGAAGATATCCAAAAACAAGAAAAGGGCAATCAATGAAACTGACGATCGTACCGAGCGAAAGTTTATTAGCCTAAAAACAGATTGTTAGACTCTCTGAGTCACTATAAAGATCACTTGATAATACTTATCGCACTTTAATGTCACCACTGCCTCACGGTACAGTTGATGACACTACAACAGCAAAAATGTTTCCAGCAGTACGGATCATGTCCTTTTCTGGTTTTGGACGAATTGCTACTTAATGGACTTTTGTACACAATCGGCTTTCATTAAATTTAAGTAAACTTAAATATGTTGCAGAAAGTCGAAACAAAGAAAAGAGCACAGGAAAGGAAGAATATTTCTCCACGCACACATCCATAGACAAGTTCTCACACCGATGCAAATGCCAAAACATGCACAGGTAAAGGGTCTACGTTTTTAGAGTGATAACAATTCTGTAATTATTAAGACGTGATATTAGATAAGTGAACATGGAGGAAGCGTAGTATTACTTCAAATAGGCACAACTTTAGTCACCAGTTCCCCCTCTATTGTTATCGATCAAAAAACGCTTAAAAAAATTCCGTGAATCGTGGAACTTCTAAATAGGCTTATAAAATATGCGCGGTCTACAGGTGAGGGTCTCACCGACTGGTATTTTTGTTCATACTGTTTTTATCCATTGTTTGGGCTTTTCTATTACTTGTGGAATACAGCTTCATTCAAATTTTCTTCAAGAGATATCGTACAGATCTGGACCCAGTTAATGTAATTTTTAATGTCTATTCTACTTATAGCTGACAATAGCATGTCTATAGTTTGTATTTCACTGCCGTAGATGCAACAAAAACCCCCTCTATCATAATTCACTTCAATCTAAAATTTTACAAGGATATTAGTCGCGTTTTATCTGACAAGCGGAAAAGTTTGTTTTAAACTTTGCTAAGGCTATAATTTAAATCTTTATTACAAAAGATGAAACTGAGAATAACTCAATAAGGCGTACTAAACGCAACTGGTGGTCCATGTTTCACTAATAGTTGATGGTGACAACGGATAAGTTCTTTGTAGAAACCAAACCCCGTTTTGTTGTTGTTGTTCACCATGCAACAAAATTTCGGACGCTCTGGGTGGGTGGATGATTTCTTCTGGAAATAAAAGACTTAGGTGAGCATAGTAAATTGTCAAATGGTTCACTCTTTTTTTAATGTGTAGAGCAAATTTTCATTTTACAATGCTCTACCGTATGAAATAAGTCAAATAAGTAAAATCGTATTGAGTTTATTTTCGCAGAACATTTTATTTCTTAATTTGAAGATTACTTTTCGTCCTTTCTTTAAATTATAAAAAAAAAATGTTCTCTAATTAATTTTATTTGGGGTTTGTGCTTTTTTTTAATGAAATTAAATAATTATTTGCAAAAATTATCAATGTTTTCGAGCTAAAATGGCCGTTTTAGCCCTTTTTCAAAAAAAAGAAGTTTTTAATAAAATCGACATAGAAGGGCGTTTTGAATACTTTTATTTATTGTCACCCATTGTTTTTAAATAACCTGCAATATGTGAACAATAAGAAGCATATATTTCGTATCACATCTGTGACTTCAGGCACTCATTTAAGGGATTTGGTGTCACATTAACCCTTAAGTTACCCTTAGCCGGAAAAATTAAAGAACCTTTTTGCTTCGATCAGTTTAAGGAATACCTAAAATAAAACAATCAGTTCGTCGGGTTAAAAAATGCTCAACATAGTAACAATTGAATTCAAAAAGTACCTATAACCAATAATCTATTACGTTAACCAGTACATGCACGCATTTAGTTCCAATAATCATCCGATTAATAAGAGTTAACGATACTTTGTCTCTTCAACCGATACTGATAGTTCCCTCTACTGAAAATTTCCATGTACTTAATCAACATTCGGTTGTAGCAATCAAATACATAGATAGTACGTTGAACCACCAACGTTTGGTTTGCAAAAAAATTTGGTTGTTGCAAGAAATCTGTTCCTTGTATGAAAGCAAAATCTGCACCTTCAGCTGTTGTCGGATGACCAAATTATCGCCTTATATCAAAGTTTTTGATCGATGCCATGGTACCCTTTAGCTTGGACCTGTTGGTATTTTTTAATTCGTGGTTATCCCAAGGATAAGTTCTTAAAATTACTTTGCCAAATTAGTTATTTGTTAAAAGTAGGTAGTTTTTTTTTACAGTTTATCGAAAAAATATGAAAAGAGACTAACAGTACAAAAATGGTCCGAAATAATACTGAGGAGAAAATGTACGCTTATCAAATTCCAAACGTGCAAATATTCAAATGGGGCATCTTCGGTTTAAACCCTAATGACTGTCTCATGGGCTACTTAAACAAGGCCAACAAGGGCTATTTCTCGGCCTTTGTTCAAACATAGACGTACGTACACTTCAATTAGTGTTTCGGCTCGTTTGTAGCTCTCCATTGACAATTAAGGTTCTTAAGAAGTATTTTTTTGACGAGATGCTGACATTAACTAAATCAAGCCATTCTTAGAAAGTCGAAAAATTCGTGTGAATACACCACCCCTACAACAATTTAACAGATTTTTACGCAGTTTATAGTTCCTTCTGAATTATGAACCCCGATTTTGCGCCAACATTCTAAATATGTAATACAAATTCAGTGAACAATAAATATTTATTAAAACATCTCTCTATTTATTCAATCCCATTCAAAACTATTATTTTGAAAAAATTAATACACACCGACTGGCATGTGAAATAAACCGCCTCACCCCAAAACCTAGAGTAAATAGTTACAGCTGAAAGACCCAAAGAACAAATATCGATGTCAACGACAGTTTAGCGACAGTTTAGATGTCACTACATCTGACATTGTAAAGTATACGAGTATTAAAAGCAGTAGCCACCTGCTGTTAGAAAAATTCACATGTAACTAAAAACGTCTTTCGTTAAAATTGAGTCTTACGATTCGTCAACGCAAATTGTTTTGTAAATTCGAACGGGAGGCCTGCTTGAAACACAGAGCCACCTTAAAACCTTGCAGACAAGCCTGTGATTGTATTGTTGGGTATTGCCCAAATACCGCAGATAATTCAATGAAGCGAAGGCAAATTGCAAGAAGAATGGCGAAATTGTATGCAACGATCCACTAATTTTTTCCATCAATCAAATAATTGAGAAAAACGCTGTACAACTGAAACTATATTCTGTTCCTGATATCGGTGTTAAGATTTCATCAGCCCTATAATGGTCACCCTACACTACTCGTACTTTACTTAAACATACTTAAATAAAAGTTATAAATGCAAGTTTTTTGCGACGCTTCTTCCTGCTTGTTCTTCAACAAACAAAAGAAAACAAAACTCATACTGAAATACGAAGACGGCGTACAAAAAAATAAACGTAGAAGGAGAAAAAATTAGAAGAAAAAGAAATGAAAAAAATCATAAAATCTATAAAACTTCTTCATTATACTTTGCACGCTGAAGACTCGAACGGGGGAAACCTTCGCATTTCAACAAACCCTTAGCAACCTACATCCTCAGTCGCTCACCCCAAGGAGCCCGCAATCTTAACATCCCAAGAAGTTGGACTACCAATTCTTTTGTTTAAGCAGCATGGAAAAAATAATATAAAATAAAATAAAAGGAAGAGGAAAAACTTTTTCCATAACGGGTATGCGGAGGAGGTGTAGCAGCCATCCTTTTACTTGTGCTGGTGTACAAGTGAGCGTACGTACGTATGTACGAGTATATCTTAGTCGTTTTTGTTGTCGTTGCTGCAGCAGCAAGGCCCCTACTGTCGCTGCCGTTTTTGTTGGATGTCTTTGGCAGCGTTACCCAAACACCGAGTCACTTACAATCTCATTTACACACTTAAAGCGCACCCCGTAGTCACAACAACGACCGCTATCTCACCCCAACGCGGACAGCCCACACGACTACAGACCATTAGGGTTTCTCCATTTACTCTTCTAGGGTTTCTTCATTTACTCTTCTATATTTTCCGGAATACTCAGTTAATGCAAAATAATATTTTTTTAAATCAGGGTTTCTGGAAAACTTTCCGGGCCACCTTATTGATAGTGTATTTGGCGGAACGGATGTAGTGATATCCTAACTACAATCTTCATTCAACATATCTGAATATATGGAATAATTATGATATCAATTATTGTTTTTTGGAACACAATTTTGAACACAAGTCAAAGCCAATTCCCTCCGGTGATATTCGCCCACTTAGTGCAAGACCGCCAAAAATTAAAAAAGCCAAAGTTAAAATTGAAATCTACTGAAATTGAGTTCTAAGGACAACTGAGAGGATAATTGCATATGGGGCTATATCGAGACACTGTCGGATTTAAACCACTTTTATTAGGGATCGTTCTCAGCGAGAGCTCAAATAATTGGAAACATTTAATTGAGGTACCAATTTACGACATCCTTCAAAATGGGAGTCTGACTTGATAACTGTTACAGTCCGATTAGAGCCTCAGGTTCTGAAATCGGGGCAAACCAATGTAAGATATCAAAATTTGGACCGATTTCAATACAAGAATGTACCAAGTTTCGGTTCGTACGAGTTGTGTGATAGTGAATCGATCGATATACTTAACATAGGAAAGAATGTATCCCCATCATAACATTAGCCCTAAGTCATAACACAGTGGGTATTATACGACTGATGTACATTTTCTCGAATATCGACAAAATAAACCCTTGTCCGGTTACGAGTTATGATGTTCATGGTTACGAGTATTACAAAACAACAAAAACATTTAATTAATTTTGGATATTAACCAACCAAAAATTAGATTGAAAAAATATCAATTAAATTATTTTTTCGATAATGAAAAATAGCTGCAATTGTTGCCGGGCATTCCCGCGAGAGAAACTCTAACTCACCACCTACCGCTAGCATCAACAACCATCATCCATGCCCATTATTCCGGCTGACTGTGCTTCTGTGTATGTGTGTCCGTGTACAGCGGTAGGTGTATGTGTGTCTTGTCTTCTGCTGCCAAAGCAGCGGCAATATTGTTCGACTGAATGAAACATTTTCCACGTTGACAGCATACAAAGTATCCTTAAACCGTAACAATAAAACCCCCACCCCCGAAAAACGTAAGTATACCGTGCTATATCCAAAGCATAAGAAAAGACAAAGCAACACACACAGCCACAAAATACAAAAAGATAAAAAGGAGCATAATACCCACACACACACACATACATACATCAGCATACATATAAACTCAAATAGAAGAGCAAAGGAAAAAAGATGAAATCAACATTGTAAATATAAAAATCGCATGCCAAACTTAAAGGCATTACACGTCGCTGGGAAGAATAACACAAAAGGCCCCTCCGCTTCCTCCTCCTCCTCCTTGCAGTGAAAAGAATCCATCGAAGAGAAAATGTAGTAAATTTGTTTTCCTTCTTCGCCCATAAGTTGTTGTGAAGAAGGAAAATGTAAAGAAGAAAAATAAGTGAAAAATTATAGGCAACATCAATGGAAGCAGGGACAACAGATGAAGGATATCCATAAGAAAGAAGCATTCCATACGGTTGAGGCCGAACTCAAGGCACTTGTATAGCGATGCTGTGAAATGCCACGCAGGAATATATTTGATACGAGAAACGTACAAAAAACACCAGAGCAACGAGACAACTAATAAGCAGACGCTTCATCGCCACGCGAACTGATAAGCTTTTACCAAACTGATCCCCACACCTCTTGCCATTTGAAAGATAGGTGAACTCGGATCAGTTATTTTCTTCCCACATTTTCCAGCTCCCTAAGTTAACATGTTATGTTGAAAGAGTCTCGACTTGGCCATAGTGGATAACAATTTTAATTGTGTGAACATATCAGACACTTAAGGTGATTTTCCAATCTATGTATGATCTTGGGCACATTTTGAACTATTCTCTAAGGTTCTATTCAAACACTAGGGTTGACATTAGAGCCAGATCGAATTATCGGTTTTGACTTCTACTAATAAAAAGTGTTTTTAGACGCTCTTGGGTAGGTTAACTGAGCTGAGGTATAGCAGCAATACTCACACAATATATTATCGAACCCATTGACTACGTATATGCGAAACCAGTGGCTTAACGAGTTTCGACGTTTCTACTCGACTTTGAATTTTGCAGTTTTTTGCAGTGGACACACAGTTTTAAGGTCAGCACAATATTTTGGCACGGATTCAAAAGATGAAATATTCCAAAGTTGCACAGTTTACTTTTTCGAATCACCATATTTGGTGAATCCAACTTCTGTGGTGATGAGCACAAGGTAAGTGCTCATACGTTGCGAAATTTAAAAAAATATTTTATTTGTAAAAGTGTCATATAACATTTTTTTCAAATTTGCCAAAGTATACCGCTCTAGGCGAATTAATCAAAAACCGGGAAGTATTTTTAAACAGGACCTATGCCTTTCAGGCCCTGTTCTGGCATGAGTACCATTTTTACAACATTACATGTTTTATCAAAACATGATGGCATTTTCTTAATGAAGTTGTTCATTTTAGTATTGACCGCACGATTTTCTAATAGAGTCGGCAATTAATCTTAAGGTCTCTACACTTGATAAGGAATCTCTTGAGTTTACTATATGTGACAGCGCATAGAGAAAGGGACCTAAGGGTAAAAAATCAATTTTCACTTTTTGTTTTGATGGACAACATCTGAGCATTGAATGAGACCGATCCCATGCCCCAAAAGTGTTCCCTCCCAGAGATATGCGCGTTTAATGAAAGTGATGGTACACCAAAGATACACGTATTTATATCTTTAAAATGGCTCTCCTGAACAAAACTGGTTTTTACCATTAGGTCCCTTTCTATTTTGCGCGTCACATATTATGCGATTTTGAACGAAACG
The DNA here is from genome assembly GCA_963513945.1 of Hydrotaea diabolus. NCBI lineage: Eukaryota > Metazoa > Arthropoda > Insecta > Diptera > Muscidae > Hydrotaea > Hydrotaea diabolus. The sequence continues at coordinate 188,617,422 of OY740719.1, forward strand.
CAAATCGCATGATGTTCTCTTGTACTGTTTCGGTAATCGTGCAGTTTGATTTGAATTTTTAGACAGACAAGTAAAAGATAATTGTTTTGGAAAGAAAGCCTAAGTTTAACGGGATTTAAAAGAAACTTGGACGAAACCATGAAATTCTGTTCAATATTCCACATTTAGTTTGCTGAAGCAATGTCTGCAACCTCTTAAGCACCCCAACCTCACATACGGGTAGCAACGTCAGGCATTTTGCCTCAGTTTCACAGTGGCGATTGGCAAATTGTCGTCAGATATGCTTAGCTAATTATTAAGTTATAGTTAAGTTGAAAGCCAGTTTACTAACTTAACTCAAAGCATTCAGAACGTACTAAATTAGAGCAGGATAACAGCTAATACTGAATCCATAATCAAGCAAGACCCCAGATTCTGTAAATGTTGGTTCTGGATGGTGGTATTGCTTTGGCCGATGTCTCCTGTAACAAACAAAACGAAGAATCGTTATTTACTTCAATTCCGTAAAAAGAAACGATCGTATTAAGCATTCCCATCCCTGATGTACTTCTGTATAATTCCATTTTTCCCTTACACAAATGACGCTTCCACAGATTTGTTTTTTTTATTTGTGTGTGTGTGTGTGCGGTTTGTTTTATTCCACTTCTTCTTTAAAGTAACCTTCTTTTGAGCAATTGTCAATGTCCCAAAATTGTGGCTGTGTATGTATGTGTGTGCATTTCTTTGTGAGTTGGTGTGTGTGCATTTGAAAGTTAATATCGTGTATTCCAGCAGCATCTTTTGCGAGAGGGGTGTCTGCTAGCCAAGGGTGTTGATTGATTTCGACTTTTCGTTCGGTTCTTATTTGGTTGAGCTTAAAAAAAATCTCGATTTTTGGTGGAATTTTTCCAAACCTTCTACCAAAGTCATCGTGTATATGGGATCATATATCTCGTATTAACATTTGTTTCTTAATATTCATCCATTTTACTATATCGTTACCATTTGACAATATATTTGATGAATGAGTGGGCAGAGTGGACTGTGCTTCTTCCCACGCACTTGGTTAACGAAACATTTTCTGTTAAGAAAAATAAATGGGTTTGCCTCAAATAGGATAGCATCTCTTTCTACTAGACCTTGAGATAAAAAGTTCAGATATGGTACGAGTACTACATTAAAAATGGTATCTTTCGCTTTGCCGAATGGATTCTCAACCAACTCAGAATTTATTGTTATTGTATTGCAGCGATTATAATTGCTGAGATACGAGTATGCTCACTGGAAGAATATCAAAATAGTGTGCAATTTGGTGCAACAGTTGGTCACATCTATTGGGTAAAACTTTAAATGATCGTCAAAACCGTCTTTGAAAACTTAGAATTAATAGGCGTGTTCGTTTATTGCTCGGCTATAAAGCGAATAAGTTTGCACCATTGTGGGGCAAACTAGAAAAATGGTTTCGTGTACAAAATATTCCCAACTTGCGTCAAAAACAGTTTGTTTCGAAAATTTTAGGTTTTAAGGAAACAACTTATTCAAGAACGGCCAAATGCGAGCTCAGCTATTATTTGCTTATAATATTTAATAAATAAGTTTTTCGAGCATTCATATTAAACGGTTTGTGACGCATAGAATGCTTTAGTTGTTGTGTAAACAGAAATTTCTTTAGTTTTTTTACAGTTGGAAAATTATCGCCGTAGCGCTTAATACCCCAGCACCAAGAACGGCCAAAATAACTTACGCATTAGGAGTTAGCTGCAGTCGTAAACAATATTTGTCAAAATACTTCTGATCTTGATAAGATGTTTTGATATAGCCCACTAATGTACGGACAACATAAATACGGACATTCTCTGGCTGGATAATTCCTATGGGAAGTAAACGACTTAGATGAGTATAGTAAATCCCCAAAAAGGGCAGGGTTCTGTTAGGGTTTACTTATTTTTTTATTGTCCGGGAACATTTTTAGTTTGCAATACAATACCGCACTAAATAAGGACACAATCAGAACATACTGCCTGAATCGTATGTGGATTAGTTTAAATACCCTATCAGGAATGTTGATCTATCCTCTTTTATTGCAATAAAGTTCTTTAGCGGGGCTCCTGACATTTTATATGTACTAAAAAACTTAGCCGGCGTTTAAAAAATAACTGCGACCCACCAAGGCCCCGTCAGTTTGGGTATAAACTATACTTGCCTACGTATTTTATTTGACGAAGGAATCATCCGCCAAACAAAAAAGTGTTGCACAGTATAATCATTACAATTGGCAACTCAGGGGTATTGTCTGCATTATTATTAGTAAGCATGGAAGAGAAATATTACAATTATTTATACAAAGTACAAAAAAATCAACGTCGTAAGATCCATATTAAAATATAAAAGTTTGCATGGATATCTAAAAGTATATTGGATAAAAGTACTTACAGAAGGTTGTATCCTACGGTAACAATCCTTTGGGGAACATAGGGTGTACATTAGAGCGTACCAGGTTACAAGTAAAAAAAAAAGTTCGCCGTACACCTTCGAATATGAAGTATTATTGAAAGGTAGTTTCAAAAAATTTTTTTTTATTTTTTTATGCCGAAAGTAGGGGTCGCGCTTTTACATTTTATATAACTTCTGCATTTATAAACGGATTTTAAAGTGTGATACATCGATGTTTTTGTCTCGACGAGGCCGATTTTTTTGTCTTTGAATTCTTTATATAAATCACGTTTCAAGACATGGGACACATTTAAAAAAATATATAAACAATTTTTTAAAAATGCCGCAAAATATATACTTTAAATACAAAAAGTACTGTGTGGCGTATCAGTGCCTTCGAGCGACTAAAGCGAACACGTATACGTACCATAAACAAGCTCGCATACATTGTAAACACTTATACGCCACCGGTCAATCAGTGGGCAACAGCATATTTCAACTGTAGGTCTATTATTAATTAATGGAATTATGTTCATGCCATTACCAAGTTCGTATCGGCCAAGAAGTATCCGTAGCACTATCGGGAATGTTAGCCAGAGGGGCGTTTAATGCAATACCTACGTAGTTGTGATCTTTTACATCAGAAATAGATGCACTAGCCTATAGGACGTTCGATACGGCCAATTTAAAAACTTGACCTAATTGGCGTACGCCGAAATGTAGTGACAATTCTTAAGGGCACCACTTAGTTCTAGAGCACTCTGACGGTGTTTTTGTGCACTCTGTTGGTGCTATACTTTTATATTTGAGACTATTTCTCGTGTAAATTTCACATTTGTTGGTACTGAAGATTCGGTATTCTTAAAATGCATATTTTTTTGTAGTGTTTAAGCGAGTGCTTTCAATTACGGTAGGCGATGCTATTAATACATCTCACTTTTTCCACAGATTGCTCAAGTTGTGGTACGTAACTACAAATAAAGTTTAGATTTATATTTTTTATTTTCAACACGAGACTTTAAGAGTCTCATATGTCAGTAAAGAATGTTCATTGAATAAACAATTACATCCAAATTCATAACCGTCTAACGAGTGAATAACTAGAATGTTTTATAGCTAACAAAGAGAAAACATCTCTATTTTTGGAATATTCCTATATATTTCATTCCCAAGTTGATTAACATATAACTTCTGGTTGCACATTGTGAAAGAAGTATTGTGAAGTTTATTGAAATTGGCTAAAACGAATTTCTCACTATTCCATTTATGAATTTAAGCGAGTGAAATTTACAGAAATTCGGTGCAGTTGAACTGTGTAGTTGTGCGCCTACTGGTGTGTTCACACAGCGTTTATTTTTGCGCCGCTTCACAGAAAAAACGAACCCTTCAGTGTGCTTGGGGGCCTTAGAATACAACAATTATTACTTGTTGCTCGAATTTTAACATTTATATTTTATTCTTGGCCTTTACATAAATTGAATATGAATTCCACAGAAAAAAGATTTGCAGCGTTTTTAATTATTCATTGGCTCGATAAAATATATTTGACAGATTTGTCAAAATAGCAAATGTTTCGTAGTCACTCGTACATTGATCGAAAGCATTTTAAATCAAAAATTGATAGTAAGCCTAGATTTAAGCTTGCCTCTAAACGTGATAACAAAACCAAACCCACATATCGCTGACCCCACAAGACTAAGAAATTATTCTCTAAGCCACTACAAAGGCTACCTAAAAACTGTTTGGAGCCAGCTTTAAAATGTAGGTCCCAAGCAGTGAATATACGAGTAAAACTTAAATCTTGGGGGAATAAATCAACTGTAACGTTGTATTTCAAAAGCAATGTGTACTTTATTCTAATAGTTTGGTGACACAAATGAACTAACCTTTTAGTAGCTACAGCCAACGCTGAAATAAGTGGAAAACGCTGGATCTCTCCACGTTAAAACTTTACTTTTGATCTCAAATTTAGTCAAACTTCAAATTAACTTAATTAACTTTTACGTACTAATTCCTCTCTTTATCCCTTTAGGGCACACACTGCTAATGTATTTTATAGAAAAGTTTTTACATGGTCTTGTGGTAAATGTACTTAACGATTTAGTGTTTCAGAGCCAGCAATTTTGCTGACAAGATCTAGAATGTCACACCCTATAGGTTAAGTTCAGGATTGGAACAGACGTACTACGACCACATTTTGGCTTTCTATACAGAAGCCCAAGCTCGGAAAGGTAGGCTTCCCTAACGGCTTCGACACCCTTTCCGATTCAATAACTAAAGTTTTGGAGAGTAATTCGGACAGTGAAATCTTCGTTGCTAGAGATTTCAATGTCCACAATTCCGCCTGGCTTTCGCATTCGATCTATATAAGTCCGGAGGACCAATAAGCCGAGATCTTCGTCGCGCAAAATGACTTGACTAGCCAAAAACAGTTGATTTAACCAGGCGTGCAGGGATGCTGTCAGATCTAATGAGGAGTCTTTCATATATTGGTGTGTAAAAAAAGCGCAGTACTGAGCTGCTGTGAAAACAAACAAAAGCTTCGAGTGTCAAATTGCTGGTCGTGATAAATTTCTGCACAAGCAACTTCTACATTCAATGGTTCTTACAAGCTGAAATGTTAGCGGGATACCTTCTTTATCCCTTTAGGGCACGGGGAAAGCAATCAACTACTCCCCGTGATCGAAGACGTATCTAGGCCCTCAGATATCTTGTTTTTCGGTACTTGTCCTTGACCTTTTAACCTTGAATATCGTGCAGGTATCTTTCCAGCGCACAGTGGCTGAAAATCGTTTTTCGTTGGCCAAAATTCTGTAACTTTTGCACCGATCAAAATATTTAAATAGTTAAGTTTAATGGATAGATATTTAGTTCAGCTTGACTCAGTTTTAATTACATTAAAATTGATTGAGGACTTTTTAAGGAATTCTAGGTCAAAGTTAAACTTTTCATTTTTTTTTTATCTTTTTTAGTGAAATATGGCTTTATTATTTTTTTATTTATTAAAAAATTTAATATTTGGATTTTAATAATAATTATAAATATTTTTTGTAATAATGGAATTTTTTAAAATTACATTCAAAAAATTTTTTAGACTCAAAAAAAATAGTAAAATCAACTGGAATTTTGCTATTATTACAGAAAAATTAAATTTTTTGCTGTCAAATTTGCAAATTTGTTTACACTCAAAGAATATTTACACTTAAAAAACGTTAATAATACTATCTAAAAATCTTGATATTACTACAGAAAAATTTATTATTTTTTGCTTTCATATTTGATAATTTTCAAAAACATTTTTAAAATAAAAACTGCAATAGATTTTAATAGCATTTGTAACAATGGTGGGTTCTGTTTATTATTATTTTTTACTAGTACTTTGTTTTTCGTACTTAAATAACAATGAAAGGCAATTATAATTATTATTCATTTGACTCAAATATTAATCGCAAATATTCCATATTTTGTTCTGTGCTATTTCTGTTCTTTAGTAGTTTTTCGGCTTCTTCATCTAAATCTCGATGATCCACTATCCATTGATTGCGAATACTAGAGATGAACGGATCTGACGTTGCGAATAATATATTAAATAGATCTTCATTTGTGGAATTTCGTGAAATTTTTCTTGTATTGTGTTCTCTATAAAATCTGTAATCCTTGTTCCTTTTTTCCTGAGCCTCCTCTGATAGTTCTCCAAGTGGAACCAAATGATATTTAATGACATCTTCTCCATGGTAAACGATTTTGTGAACTGTTGCAGACATATTTCTCAATGGGTTGTATATATTTTTGCAGTTTCCTTTGCATTATCTCCAAATTTTCTAGAGTCAATTTCGTCATTGCACGTAAGTAAATCTGAAAGTAAGGCTTAAGTCGACTTCTGTTGTTTCAGATGCTGTTTCTGAATCTGAAAAGGATCTTCTTGCGGTATTGCCATTATTTGTATTGTCTGACCCTTGTTTTGGCTGATCTATAATCAATCCGAATTTCCGATATTCATCTTGAACATGTTTCTTTTTTGAACTTCTTAAATCTTTGTTGGCTTCGTTGTTTCTTATTGATCCTGAAGACCCGAAATCCAAATCATAACTGATTTTTAGTATGAGTTCCATAAGTCGTATTCTTGCATGTAGTGGTGATAATCAAAATTCATATGCATCGGTATTATATAATGATTTTGTCGGGACTTGATTTAATTGGGTTGATGTTGCTTGGTATATAATGCAGCTGGATGCAGCCTTCGTGTTAGTCAAAGCCTGACCTACTTTTCCATCTACCATTGTCAGCACTAATTGGTAGCTTACTTTAATTTGCTGCCCATCTAACTGTAATTGTAATGGCTGTAGTGTTGCAATTTGGGCCTTGATATCACTAACTTCTTTCCTAATGGCATCATGAGTTTCTTTTTTGAATTCAAATTTCGTAGAAGATAGTGTCTCATTTTTCCAAATATCCATTGTTTGCGTTCTACTAGTCGAAGGCTCCGAATCTTCCAAAATCTTTTTCAATCGCAATGAAACAAATGATACCATGAGCATATCTGAGTCCGAAATATTTCCACATACAACTTGTTTGTATTGTTTTTGTCCCGAAGAACCATCACATCCCCATTTACAAAAAAAAATAACTTTGTGTTTCCATATTTCTTTAACTCATTTCCTGTTATTGATTGTAGCAAGCTTTCGGCTGTGTGATCAAGTAGAGATTGCAGTTGTACCTCTGCCGAAATTGGCGTGATTGTAATAGTGTCCTTTGATGACAAACAGTCCATTTTAGCAGCGGATACAAATTTGAACCCTTTTCAATCGCACGCAATCTAAGCTGAATATATTGCTGTTTTGTGAATTTCAAATCCAGAAATAATGCTAATGGCTCCTCATTTGTGAACTGTTTTGCATCACTCGGAGTTGGTATACTTTTAAGAATCCGTTTTGTTCTCACTGGACTAGCTTTAACAACTTTTTCAATGATATCCACTTTTGTAAATTAGTTCTGTGATCGTAATTGATGTAGGAATGATTCTTTTATATTTGTACAACCAATTTCATCGTTAACGTCTTTAAGTTTCCGCCTCTGAGGTCTATCGCTGCAGTTGTCCCATGATTTGCGTGGTCTTCCAGGCTTATCTTGCTTTGCTGTTTCTGCAGCGACAGTAATTTGGCCTTCTAACCAGTTTGCACTTTTTATATAAAACTTTTGCTTACTGTAGCTAACTTCTTTGTAGCGTTTTTTTAGTGCTTTGACGAGATTAGATATTTGTTCTTGTATCCGTACACTTAAAGGATTAACTTATAACTGAGCAAACCCTTATCGAATCCGTAATTGTATACATTTTTAGATACATGACATTCACACATTGATCTTTCATTTCATAACAGGTAGTGCACTTGTTACCAAGACCTTAATATCAGGTAAAACTAAGTATCTCGCCAATATGGGGTTGTTTTTATCTTTAGTGGTTTGGTTTAATGTTGCGATTATTGACACACTTATAAAATTGTTTATGAATTTGGTTGACCCTAAAATTTGATAACAGTTAAATTTAGAAAGAGATCATATGTCTACTGTAGAACCTATTGTGATGATTTTATGACTTATTTTTTGTTGATCAAAACAAAGCCATAAAACCCTTTTGCTGGCATTATATTTATTTATTTCATAAGCTATAAAATACCTAAAGCACATATTTAATACAACATTGTACACGAGTACTTATAGGGCTCTTAAAATTATCGTAATAAGTGTTCTACGACGACCCGCGTCGCGGGTACAAAAGTATTATAGGGCTAAAGAAGACACTTTCACCTTTCTCCGGATGGTACACGTTTCTTGTTTCCTAGCAGTTCTATTCCACTAAAGTTTAAATTTGAGAAAAATATAGTAGCTTCATAAATATTTCATAACGCCCCTAAGTAGTAATCATATGTTTTTGATAAAAAAAACAAAAACGCCTTTTTCTGAAATAAAAACAACAGTTGAGTTTGACAGCATGCCACGCCCATAATTAGCAATAGTTCAACCTATTTTTTTGGCTACCTATCATAGCATTTACTGACAATCTGCAATTGAATTTGATATAATTTGAATCGACAGTGTGGTATAAGGTAACTGGTCCTGCCTGACTTACGACTTTTGTTAACAGAATAGGCATTTGAAATCGATGTTCTACGTTAAAGCCATTCAATATTTTCCGCTGAGGGGCACATGTTTTTTGTGGAAGTGGACAGTATTAAATTCTTCGCCTTATACTTGGAATATGTTGAAAGTTTTTATATCATATTCTGTTAAATAGGAAAATCATTTGTAATATAATTTTTTTGGCCGTTGTTTAACCGAGCTCAAGAAACCAACGCACTTGAAAACTATTTCCTGCAAAACTCAGCTCAGTATATCTTCAAGATGAAAATGTGTAAGATAGAGGAATTCCACATTGTAGACGAACCCTGCAATATTTGCACAATTAATTTCAGTTTCTTTAATGCTTCATTTAAAAGTATTAAGTAAAATTAAAAAAAAATATGATACATTACGTGGTAAGGTGCATGTTTGGTGGATCCAGAGTAGACATGTAAATATTTGCAGAAGTACCAAGGCATGGATATGTTAACTGACACCAATGTATCATTCACACATCACGGTGTCCTTTTTTAATCAAAATAATTTGTGTGCTCGCTCAGTGTGATGTTTTAAAAAGTAATTGCTTTATCAAATGCGGAAAATGTACTTATTCAAATTTTGTAACATCTCAATTATGACACCGCCCTCCACTTCTCACACACACGCACACATACACAGATCCACACATACAAAAATGATACAACTGGCAGAATTACAATTTACAACCACTCCGACCAACACTATGGCAAAGCTTTAAAAAATTACAGCACATTTTACTGCAACAAAAATGTAAATGCCACTTCATCGGAAGAGTGCTACTTTTGAATATTTAAAATAACAATATTTATACATACAAATAGACATACGTACGTATGTATGTACGTACTTGCGATACGAGGTGTGGGTGTGTGCGTGCATAGGTATGTATGTATACATACATGTGTATTTGTGTGTGAATGTAATTCGTGGATGTTGTGAATGAATGCGGGCAGGAATAAACGGCGACAACAACACAAAGCAAACACATACATACACATGTTCTCCCGTACACACATACAAACATACGCTCATTTACAACAAGTAGTAAAACTCTGCCAACATTTGAATGAACATCAAGCCAACCTCCCACACACCAGAGTCGGTACCTTTCCTCGCCCACATACATACATCCATACATACATTCGCATGTAGGCATGGATGTACAGACAGACACACATACATACAGATGTACATTCGTGTTGTTTGTTGTGTTCTATTATTTTCCACAGAGCTTAAATAAAATAATAATACGTTATATTTAACAACACACACATTCCAACGAACGTATTCATTCCATCCGCACAAATATATAAACACCCACCCCTCCACGCCCACCCACACACACACAGGCACATCTAAACTTTTACATACATTAGACGATGCGATGCCCTCGTTTTGCGTATTATTCCCATCATTCCAGATCTTCCTCCTCGCATTTCATCGTCCTTGCCACCAAACAGCAGCAACAATTTTTTTTTGCAATAAACTTTTCCGTTTTTTGCATATTTTCCTTTTTTCTTGTGTAAAGATTTTTTTAGGTTTTTTGCTACCAAATTTTTTATGGGTATTATATGTATGTATCTTTTTGTGTGTGTGTATGGTTGTGCTGAAAGTGTGAGTGCAAATGTGATTATATACAAGTGTAGGTGTTTGTTTGTTTGTCCATACATTTGTGAGTGTGTGTGTATGCGAGCTCTGCTAACAACATAACCACTCCATATGCCACCGACATTTGCTGTGATGCTGCCGTCGTTCGTCGCTTGTAATAAAAATGTGATAAAAACTCAAACAACTTTTTCGCAAATGAAACTGTTGTGGAGTATACTGCACACACATACACTCAGAGTCAGCATAATGCTCCACCACAAACACAGACACACTCCTGGGTCCCACCTTACCATCCACAAAGCACACAAACACACACAGCTTCATCATAATATCATCCTCTTTGCGGATGTGTGTTATCGTTTGTGTGTATGAGTGATTCGTTGGAGAAAAACAACATTGCTTTAACCATTATAATTCTGTCCTCGCACAGTGCTTGGAAACCGATAGCGATTGCCCAGATCATCCGTAAAATATGCCACAAATTAAAGAATCTAATCTTTGCTGCTGAGGTTCGGAGACTGGTGTTCCTTCAAAGTTGTCACAACTCAACTAACTGACTGAAATAAAATCTTAAAATCTTGAAATGCTCTGCTTTGGAACATTGCTCTCATTTTGATCATATTATATTGTAAAGTCAAATATGTTCTTGAAGCCTATTATTTCTGCAAACTCGCACATTTTTCGATCAACTATCAGATCAATTTTATAGATCACCTCCAATAGTGCACTTGCAAGCGATTTTGCAGACTATTCACATTTGGTATTTGGTAACCGTAGGTGCAACGGAGAAATGTATGCCTAGATAAAAAAGCATCAAAACGTGCCAAACCGGAGTTGCAGAACACTGTGCCGTTAGGGCACGACACTCCTGGGAACCTTCCACTTTGTCCGTATGCATGAATGTATGTAGGACTATCTGGTGTGCTATGCTGTACTGCGAATGCCAACATTTATACTTCTGTACACTTGTACACTTTTTATCACTGTTCGTCTTTCAGTACCTTTGTTGTATATCCTTTTGCATGAAAAATAAAAAGGAAATATGCATCACGTTGACTGTTCGCCAAGAAGTAAATCTACGGACGCCCAAACTAGGGTGGTGTATTTTTTTTCTTACTTCGAGCAGCTTAAAAAACGTAGTAGCGTAAAAAACATTTCGACTCTTCTCTTTCATGGTGTGTTGGTACTCATACACAATCTTTCGCATGGATATTCAAAAATGACTTTATATACATATGTATTTGTATGTGACCGTACATACACATGTAGAAAAAACAGAAATTTTAAGTTGCATAAACCTGTTCAATGTGGATACTTCTGCGAGGCTAGTGTCCTTCTCCTCGCCGATTTATATAAGACTCTGCATTTCTTTATCATAGAGTATTTTGGAATGCCCTTTACTTTCCTTAATAAGACATTTGAACGAATCATTCTTCGCATATACAAGATGTTTGCCATTTACACTGGGAGAAAATATAAGAGGCAGATAAGCGCATAAAATGAGTATTCATTAGCCTCCTCTCACCAACTAGAAAACGCCTGGAGGAGGGAGCAATTGTTTGAAAAATAAATTACAACTCAGCTTTGAAAACTCTAATATGAAATAATACAGAGCACAATAAGGCCCAGAAATGATAAAAATTGTATAGAACATGTATGTATTCATGTCTATGGTCATCTATACATAGCGAAAAAGTCAGTTGAGATCGGCCCGAACTACAAAATTGCTGTAAGACGGCATACTTTCTGTTCCAATCACCAACTGTTAATAATCATGATGGAAATTCGGTTTGATATACCACAAGATAATTGCTATGATAATGTTATGGTGCACACAATTTACTATACGGTCACATTAACCGAATGAAGTTTAAATTATTAGTTGCCATAACCACCTGTATGCAAATGTTCGTTTCATCCAACAATTGCAAACGCCAATAAATTATTTCGGTCTAATAACCAAAAAAGGGTGCCTTTTAGAAACAATTTAATTGTAAAAATAAATTATAAAAACACCTAATAAAAAAGCTTTTTTGGAAAATCATACCCACCTATAGCATGGCGGACCCGAAAAAATATATCAATGTGTCCCGAAATTAAACAATATAGTAATATCTGTCTTATTTTGACTATTTATTTGTTAATTGCACTTTGTAGTCCTTTATTCAGTTTTATTTATTGGATATTTCAGTAGATCAACTAACATTCGGTGTCACTAACATGCTTAATAGTACATGCAACCTTAATTACTAGGTTGGCAAAAAATCGGTTGTGGCAACAAATCTATTCTCTGTCTCTAGTGGTTAACTAAAATTCACACTACGCTTTATTAAGGCATTGTCTATATTTTTTTTTATTTTTAATGTTTATTAGCAACATTTTAAAAAGGCATCAAATCTTCGTTCCATTCGGAACTCGAAAATGAACAAATTATAATTTAAAACCATACAGACTTCAGACCACGCTACAAATTTGAGTCCCCATTGTCAGCCAACATCTAACAACACATGGAGATTGAATTCATCCATTGCCCAATCATTTTCCAGCTATTCATAATTATTATGAAACACTGTTGACTCATGAACTTCCCCCAAAAAAGTTAAAATAAAGCCATATTTAAATTACCCGCCCAACAGCAAAAAGTTTATCACTTTTTTACAATCCCCTCAGATACTGGCAAGTAAATTTTTTATGATAAAAACCCAGTCCTCACGCACGCACACACAATCCTGCCTTCGAAGGACGAGAGTGAGAGACGGAAAAAGAGAGTGACAAAGAGCAGAGAAAGATAGAAGGATAGGGAATAAAGAACAATATTTTGGTAAATAAAATGAAAATCCATTAAATATTAAAAACGAACCCAGAAAAAAACTTAATTACGCTTGTCCCCAATTTTTCGCCCGTTGTTAACGCTTTATACCATTCACTACTTGGCGTGCTGTGTGAGTATATGTGTGTGTGTGTGTTACAAAAACTCTAACGTATTTTTAAGCTTAGCTACTTGACAGCAATTTTCAAAATGTAATTAACCAACAACAACAGTGCAATGCAGGAATGGCAAATTCAAATAGCAACGAAAGGCAGGAGTTGAATACAGATCTTACTAGAGTTGTGTTGTACTGGATGTAAGTAAAGGGTGGGCCATTTATAATTTAAATGGGAACTACCGATTACTTTGACTTTGAAAGGTAGAAAGCATTTATGTTTATTTTCAGGTACATATATGTTTGAGATTTACAAAATAGGACGATATAAACATTTCTCCACCTTTTTGAGACGACTTTCGCACAAAGGCCTCGGTATGAAGGCTTACAAAGTTCGCTTGGCCCAATAACTGAAGCCTCATGACCATCCGATGCGTTTTCGCTTTGCCCAACGGGCTGCAGATTAATTGGCAGTAGATGAAAAATTTTACCAAAAAATATTGTTTACATCTAAAGCTCATTTTCATCGCGTTGGATGTATCAATAAGCTAAATTGTCGCATATCGGGTTCAGAGAACCCACACGAGACTATTGAAAAGTCAATACATATATATACAACGAATCTCTGTTTGGTGTGGATTTTGGGATTTGAGCCGCCGTTACCGTCACCGGTATTCACATGAATGATATTGTGCTCCATTATTAAATGACAAATTTATTATTACGAGTTATTTTTTTTTTACAGCCGATTCAAATTTAGTATTTTAAATTATTACTATGTCATCCTACGAAGGCATCAAGGGTTACAAAAGTTACCATGCTATTCATCCATCAGAGAACGCAAGAGGTGGTGCCTCACTATTTATTAAAGAAAATATAAATCACTTCGAAGATATTATTGTAGAAGATGAAATGTTTCAAGTTGCATCTGTATCGATTCAAATACAAGGAAACAAGTACTGAAAAGTGGCGTCCATATTGTCTCCTCCGAGAATAACAGGCATCATAGAGTAACAGGCATTGTAGAAAATTCCCTGGAAAGCAAACAAAATTGCTCAGCAATATTTCTTGATGTTAGCCAAGCTTTTGACCGTGTGTGGCATAAAGGTCTATTATATAAACTACATAGAGATTTGTCGAGACATTTCTATGAAATACTAAAGTCGTACCTCAACAAAAGGCTATTTGGGGTCAAAAGCGACAAAGAATACTCGGATCTAAGGAAAGCAGAAACAGGTGTGCCACAGAGAAAAAGGATCTAGCTCTACCTCCAACAGTTACTTTGGCAACTTTTGCTGACGACACAGCCATATTAGCCAATAAAAAAACGCTATCATATCGACAAATATGTGGATAAAAAAATGGTGATTGCAATTAAATAAAATAAAATCTCATTCCTGTTTTTATAAACGGCAATCAAATACGATATGCCAACACGGTTAAATACCTGGACATGACACTAGACACAAAATTAAAGAGGAAGGACCACGTGAAAAAGAAAGTTCAGGAAATTAAATTAAAGTTGAAAGAAATGTACTGGCTGCTTGCTCCCAGCTCGCAGGTTAATATAACAAATAAAATCCTATTTAAAAACTAAATTATAAAACCAACATGGACGTGTGGTGCTCAGCTATGGGGCTGCACAAAGACAGAATATAGAAATTTAATCCAAAAGGTGCAGAACAAAATACTTCGCACAATCGTGAACGCTCCCTGGTATATTCGCAATAATAATCTACACAGGGATCTTAAAATAGGCACAGGGGATGACGAAATAACAAAACAAGCTAAAACACATTCGAGAAACTTACAAACCTAGAAAACCAAGAACTTTGTCAAATATTCCAAAATCGAAATGCTGTGGATATTTCTGAGAGCGTAGCTTTTGAGGTATACTCTTCACGCTTATGTTTTTGTACGCTTGTGTTATTAATTAATTAGAAAATATAACTAGATGAGTTATATACTCAGTCGTAATTACAATAAATAATTTACAAAAAACAAAAATTTTAAATTTTAAATGGCCCACCCATTCCATGTTCAAGTGGAACTAGTTCGAGATCTTTGGTGAGTACAGTTCCTTTTAGTGCCAGTTTCTTTTTTGTTATGTGAATCCAGCTCGTATTCATCTTCATCTACTTCATTGCTACCGAAATAGTATCAGCACAAGGAGAAGAATTTAAGTGAAACAAGGTGATACTGGAACTAATCAAAGCGATTTTATAACTAAAATGAACACACACCATCCCGTTAAGGAAGAAGGAGAAACTTCTCTCAAATCAGTGAGCGATGCTCGATCAAATTCCGAAACTCGCTGACGGAGACCTACTGATTAACGCCAGCTCTGAATGACTAATGAATTTTATAGAGAAGTTGTTCCATGGCTTAGAGTTTAATCTCTTACTCGTAAAGTCGCCGGTATTTACGAGGTACCGTAGTTTAACCCGGGTTTACTGACCCACACCACGGCGGTACACAAAAAAAGTCTAGGAACTGAACTAGAGTTTTGCAGTTTATTGGGTGAAGCTATTGAAACTAGTTCCAGCTCTTTTGGTTATCTTGGTTATTTATGAATATACTCGTACGCTGGTCCGAAATACATCTATCTTTTGGCAAAATAAGAAAAATTAGATAGTGCTTTAGGGCAACATTTGTCACAACAACAAAAATGATACAAGCCAAATGTAATGTTTCAGCGAGAGTGCTTCGTATGGCGATCTGCTATGCCTTAAGTGATTCTGAAGCGATCGGTATACTTTTAATAGGTCAGCCGTCCCATCTTTTGCGCGTTAACAACACAGAGTCATGCTGTTCCAATAGCACTGTGTGAAGAGGGTATAAAGAGCATGTGCCAAAATTTGGGCATCGCGGTGCTTCAAATTAAACGTCATAGGGACGATGTCATGGAATGAGAGAATAAGAACGACAACGACGACCGGCTAAGAACAACAGCAGTAAAAAAACGACGATAGAGGCACACATTCACGACAACAAACGCTTAACAAAAGAAACGAGAAGAAAATGCACAAAAACCGTAAAAAGGACATTTTTTATGAATATCTGTATGTATTTAAGTGTGAGTGTCTCCTTATGTATGTCAGCTTGTGTGTGCACAGAACATGCACACAAACACACACATACACACAGAAATGAATGAATTGTTCACAGTTCTATGCTTTAAATATACAAACATACACACACACACACTTACGAACACATTTAGCTGTAAGGACACAAAACGTTACTCGTTGACATAATTTTTCCCGTTTGCTACTTCCACATCCACTACTGCAACCGCTGCCACTACTGTGCTGTTGCTCTTCACTGCTGCTAAAAAGCTAAGCTCACACAGGCAGAAACTCACACAAGCGAGCACCCAGAAGGATATTTCACTGAAAGCACAACTCTGCTGCTCGGGGTGCAGGACATTTATGAACTCCTATATCCCACCGAGTGTACGTGTGTAAGTTTGTTCGTTTGTATGCGTGTTTGTGTGTTGTTTCATGAACTTTAACATTCGGAAAATGTTGATTGCACACACACACACACCTAAACCAGGATGAGTCAGGAAGGACGCCGTGGCTATGTACTTTTATTTCGTTGTTTTTCTTTCTCTTTTGTACTTGTCCTGTCACCCACTCAAACCGAGTTACCAACAACCCGAAATATGTCGTTCCTTCGGGTATTTGAATATGTGGTATTTGAAAATATTGAATATGACGAAAACCACCATAGTCATATTGGACTCAATAAATACGTATCTAACAAATAAAATACTCTCTCGAAGTCAAAGTGTCGTAATAACAAAGAGAATTGACGACTACAAACAAACCTGTAGGATGTACGTATCTTCAAAGGTATGTACAAATTACAGTGATTGTGGTAACGAAAAGTTAATCAGACGCCGTTCCACGACCTTATAAATCTTTATGTAACCAAGTGGAGTTCACGCGTACAAGACCGAACCTTGTGAAATTTCACTTTTAGCAACGACCAAATTTCTGTTAAGGTTATAAATAGCTTCATATAATTATATATGTATATACACATACTTACTGCGTTGCAAGGAAATACTTGGCCGAAATCCTTTACCATAGATCCTCCTACAGAGGGAACAAGATATAGTCATCGAAAGTTGACACCTGAAAGAGAAAAGATGACAGCATTATTGACAGTGTGATTGGGGTGGACTTAAATTTGTAATGAGCATAAAGAAGATATATGTGACAGCGCATAGAGAAAGGGGCCTAAGGTTCCCTCCCAGAGATATGCGCGTTTTATGAAAGTGAAGTCGACGATTCTAAGCGCAAATAGAAAGGGACCTAATCTTTAAAACGGCTCTCCTGAACAAAACTGGTTTTTAACCTTAGGTCCCTTTCTATTTTGCGCGACACATATATATTTAAATACGTTAATGTGTTTATATAAAATCCATTGCAATTCACTTCCCTGCTATAGAAGGTGGAATAAAAAAGGTAATTCTTTTTTTTATTCCTTTTTTCATTATAACTATGGCAACCCTTGATTTAGCAGTGCCGTCAGGAACTTCTACCAGACTTTGGATAAGTACGTAGTTTTGTAATAACAAAAACAAATACGGTTGGGTGAATGGCGTGTCCCATACCCGTGTGTATTCCGTGACACACACTTTCCGTTCGACTCGCCAACAAATATATCTGTGCGTATGTATGTGTGTGTGTACGAACACATAAGTGTGAAACAGGGTTGTACAAGTATCACATTCAACATGATTTTCATGTGAACTCATTTTTATAACCATCAACTTTAACTACCACTAACACTCCTGATTGTTCCCGTTGTAGTTCTTGCTGCTGCCATTGTTGCAACTGGTACATGCCTCTCCCACACTGGCGAGGTGGTGGCAACTGTGACTTCGCTTGACTACGGTGATTACAACACCGCAAATGTTCTCTACTACGTATAAAGCAATGAATTTGGAGTAAAGCGAAGTGCAGTGTTACCCTTCGGAGCTCATTATGCTCCGAAGGTGCTTCTACTAAACCACCTTAAATGTTAGTTAAGAATATTTGGTTTTTAACGGATTTAAAGACCAAATCACAAATTGCTCAGACAATAGTCGCCTTAAGGGCTTAATCGATTCTTACCGCAAGTTAAGAAATGTTTTTAATACATAGCTTGAAAATCGTGCGTAGCAGTAGCTGGACCACACAGAAGAATTGTATTGATGAGTTATCAGACACCATCGATGATTTGATTCGAGTTCAAAGTACATGAAGTACGCAATTTTTTTTCAATCTTAAAGAAACTTTGCATAACATTGGGTGGAGATCGGCATAATAACTATTTTGTAGGGAAATTGTATAAGTAGGCGTAATAACGCCCACACAACTCACAACTTAAAAAGACAATATCTCATGAACTAATAGAGATGTGGCGATGATATTTGGAACATATGATGCCGGCTTAGATCGAAACACATCCTGAAGAAAAAGTGGGCGATGCCTCGCACTTTTTTTTAACAATCGCATTCATTACCAAACTAATGAACCGATCGTTATAAAATGTCAACCTAATAAAATCAATGACTAGGAATTTATAATAGACTTTGGTTTGGTAAAAGTAGACAAGGGGCCTTGGCACTAACACATCGTGGAAAAGGAAATTAAAAATAGGCTGTGCCAGTCCCCCATTAAAAATTGCATTAATTCTTACCAAATATTATATTGTGCTAACATTGAAAATGGGCGTGGACCCGTCCAAACCAAGGCAACATCTCCTGAACTAGTAGCTGATATCCTGAACTAGTAGCTCTTATATAAGATGACGGTTTGGAAACAAACACGCCCTGGTAGAAAGGAGGCCAGTACCAGTTCATATTGTAAAGTTATCTAAGATGGAGAGTATCTAGATTCGTATATAGCACGACCGAACTTAGTTTTGTCCACTTGTTTTATCTATATTTTTCTAATATGAATCGTTAAAAGTAGATTTCCGAGGAGTATTTTCCGGTCTAGTAGGCTATCGCTTCTGGGTCGGCGTTTCTGGTATCTTATATTAGACATTCCTTTAGAATAGTTACATATTTGTTTATATTTTTTTTTTATTCGACATTTGCTTACTATCCTTTATTATTTAATTTCAAGCTCGAGGCCCGGTTTATGTATTGTGAATTCGTTTTATTCATTTATTCAATACTTCTTCCCCCATTGAGAAACTTATTCAGCAATTAAAAAATTAAAGAACTTGTATTTTGTTACTTAAACCCAAATTCGAAATACCTTACAACAGGTTTAATAAACATTTGTCTAGAGGAAATATAAGTTCCAAATCTTTGAATAATGCTGCTGCACTGATGAGAACCCAGACCTCGAACTTGAATGACTGTTATTAAAGGAGAGTGACATAATTTTCAAAAATACTTTGATTTTCTGCAAAAACGTCATTACCGAACACCAAAGCAGTGAATTCCCGACATAACGTCCAGTATTGGCGAAAAGAGAACCGCGCACCCTTTTACTTTGGGCACTGTGTACAGCTGATCACCAGATTAACCGAAAAATTCAGATTAACCGAAAAATTCATAAAGTTATGTATTAAATAAATGATATATTTTCTCAGCCAAACTACAAGACAAGGAAGAAGGAAAGGACCATCCTTTCCTTATAATAAATTGAATACAAGCTTCAGGTTGTAGAAGCAAGGATGACGTTTGCGAAATAAATTGGGACAATTAACTGCCTAAACGCGATGGTACGAGTAGATCCGAAACATGACGGTTTGTTTTTATTGTTATGTAACTTCCTTAATTCGAATTTTTATTCTAGTTCAAGACTTTCGCCATTTAATAGAAATAATCTTATCACTACTGATCAAATTTTGATGAACCAGTAATTATCAAAAAAGCTTTAAAGTAAATAAAATGTGTTCAATTTTGAAAAACAGAGTGTCGTTTTCGGACCCACATGGGTTCTTGAACCCTAGAGCCAAAAATAGCCCCAACTTCATATATTCAATCGTAAGAAACTCAGAACGAAAGTTCTAGTATGGATCTGTTACGACTTTTGGAAAGTAGGTTCAAACATGACCTATAATGCAGATGCTATTTTGGAGATCTCATCATATTTAGGGGTCTTACGACTCCGCCTGACAACACTTTGCCGACTTTAACTCTTTATTTATTTTTGTTCTGCGTCCTTTTTGACTTCCATAAACAGTGGCAATACTGCTGGAGAGTACATTTCAAGCAAACTCTAACCCAGTCCAGTGAATGTGCAGACCTCCGCATGCATACGTAATAAGGGAAACACTCACAAGCGATACACACCCTCAAAGCGTTAAAGGGAATACCACGACAAGCCAGCATGAAGGGAATCATTTCCCTCCACTTCCAAGTTGTACATTACAAAACTGTTTGGATTTCGCTGTTGGAGTGTTTGTTTTTCACCTCGCCCTGTCCCCTCGGCAAACCCGAAATACACACGCGCAAAGAAACCCTAACAAGAGCTTCCTTCCTCGCCCATTCGTGGCGAAAAGAACATGTGTTCGCTGCTCCTGCTAATGCTGAGCGCCCGGTTGTCTCGCGCGATTTTACATGCCAAAATCGTGGTTGTGTATTTCGCCTCCGTTCGTCGTCACAGCGTCAGAAAAGAATAAGGCCTTTCGGGTTGTTCGATATACGTTCGCACTTAACGGGGTTGATTTGGCAAAGGTTAAATAAACGAAATGTACTGAATGTCTGAGTGTTCGGCGGCAAACGTGTACCGACGAAGAATTGATGGAATGCAGGACATACAATGATTTCAAAGCACTCTGATGTTTAGGGCGTATCAATATTTAAACTTATATGGAAAGGCAAAAAATGTCTTTGTATATCCCGGTCAGAGGGATTAATCAACCCCCGTCAGAGGGAATTAGAAAACGCTTTGGATAAAATCCCAATAAGAACTAACGCAGCAATGGCACTGAATTAAATATGGTCTATGGCAATATTCTACTGGTGTCAAAGCGGTCGATCGGGTAAACTAAACATTTAAAGATCTGTATTAGTCAAATAACCGAATGTAACACATAAACGAGATTAATATCAAAATGAGTAAAGTTTATGAGCGACAATCAAAATAATCTGACGTAGTTTCAATAGTTTTCAAAACTTGTGCCCATAAGGCACATACTCGTACGTATAGTGAATCGTGTTTTCAGTCAATTTGGACGTATACCAATGCAGATCGGGTCAGAATATTTATATATAATGACCTAAGCATTTTCTTTCTTTAAAAAAGCAAGTGTTTAATAAAGCCAAAATGGTAGTGCGATTTTTGGGATCGCCATAAATGTTACAGAAATAGGCAAAACTCTGGCGTAGATCGGTACCCGATGTGCATTTTTACAAACGCATAACATACCATTTCTTACGGTTTTTTTTCGCGTAGGGACGGTGGAGGGCATATAAGCTTCGGCATGGCCGAACTTAACGTTTTTACCTGTGTGATTCTGATAATATTTTTTGTAATGGCGAATCTAAGGCCGTTATGATAGCTTAAAATCAAGAACATCAATGTTAGTCAAAGTTATGCAAACATCCATGAAAAACCGGCCATGGGTTAAATTTCATATTTCTATCCAAAAACCTAACTGGACCTACAAAATTATTCAAAACAAACAGGCGTTAATTCGCGTATTCAAAATAGTTTTAATAAACAAAAAAAGTTGAGGTTGAAATTTAAAAATCATCGAGTGTTTTTTTTTGCCTCTAAATTAGTCAATTAACAGTTCTGTTATTTATGGCTTCATTTAATCGTTTAGTACGTTTTACTTACTCTATATAAGTAAAGTAAAAGTTAATCATAAGAATTTTATATTTAGTCTACACGAGTAGACATTATCAGCTGGTAGACACGTGTGCTAGAACAAACCGATTTTAAATTGACCTTAAAGGCGGATTTATAAGAACTCGTATACCCGCCAATAAATGAAAACTCATAAAGGTAAGTATTTAATTTTAAGTACTGTTGAAGTACAATTATTATTAATTTATATTCTTTTACCTTTTATTCAAACCGGCTCCCAACGGCTAATACACTTGATAAAGACGCTTATATATTGCTTAGAGGGTTATCTCTCAGAACATTCTCCGCCAGTAGCTGAAAAAGTTCTGAATCGTGTTAGAAGCTGATATACTCGTACAGTACGAGTCATGCACACTACCAATCACAGCCGGGTCCTTGAGAATGTAGCGAAACTGGTACACCTCTTATTTCTAACGCCCCCTAAATTATTGGAATTGAAACTTGGCAGACCGGGTAACTGTACCGGAGTTACGGTGCAGTGAATGCCTCGCATGGGGTAAACTCACGCTGGTACACTGAACTTTGCATCGTTCGTGCTTGTTGCGTGCTGCTATTATCACAAAACGTTCCTTTTTTCCGGTTCATATTTTTTTATAGCAGTCGTGGATTAATTTCTATAGCTTTCCGTGTACTTGTTTCGACAAAAGATGTGTACTTTATGCTGAACTCGTCCGCGCTTACGAACGACATTCTTGAGGGTTGATTTGTTTGCGTTTTGTAACAAAACAATCAATGCAGGGTAAACGGCTGTAAACAAATAAGTTACAAAAAGGCGTACACGAGCAATTCGGAACGCAGGAGTATTCTACAGAGTCGCCCTGCCCTGCAATCTCACTGGTTGAATGATGGGTGAAGATGTCTGTACACTGGAAAAAGCGTTTAAGCACATCCATTTTAAAGTGGTGTCAATGGCCCTGCCCTAAAATTTGATGTAAAAGCCACTTGAATCATTACAAATATTTGAAAGTTTAGCGATCGCGCTTTCGTTAAGCTTCTAAGTTTTTATCTAAAATTTTATAAAACGGTTTTGAGATGCTAAAAAGATAATCAGTAGTTATCAGCTGCAATTCGTGTAACCTTTGCATTGGTTAAAAGTATATTATTATACAACATACATTGTTCACATCTTGTACAAAATTCATTAGAAACAAACGTCTCAAATCTGGTTACAAACTCAAAAGTAGGGATCGATATTTTATGCACTATTAAACGCGTTTTAGCGCATAAATATGCACTTTAAAATACGTAAAAAATGTAATGCTTCGATTCAATTTCTTCAAATATATTTTTTTATTTTTCTTTGGGTTGTCATTGTTTTATTGATGAGTATTTGTTTAAGTCGGATACAAATTTGCAATCTTGAAAAATATGCATAGAAGCTGGTGTTAACATTAACCCCTTAAAAATCGGTAGGTGGAGGAGATTTTTCTTTCAGTGTGCGATGGCTGTGGTGGTAAGTATGACACTGCGACATGACTTGGTGTGAGTAATCGAATTCAGTTAAAATACATTCGTAGAACTTTCCCTTAACATTTGCTGCAATGCACGTGCATCAATGTTCTCTTAAGCCTTTGCTGGCATTTTTGTGTATTTTCTATTTTTAATAAAAACGGATAATCTTGTATTATTACACTGCCGACTGTACATATTGTGCTTGAACCGGGCGGTAAACGTCTGAAGCAGGGGGCCAGGTAAAGTAAAATTGTATTTACAGTTTTTCATTAAATCATCAGGTTTCCTTTTTAAAGTGCTTTACTCATAAATTTTCAAATGATTACATTTTTGAAAAAATATTTTAAAATGCTTCTTGTTTTTCTACGATGTTCAAATTGGTATCGTATGAAAAAAAGACTCGGGACTATTTGATGGTATTTTTGTTTTATCACCACAAATGAAAGAGGATGCAAATAATATCCTTTAAAAAAATATATTTTGCAATATCCTGTTTTTTGTTTATTTAGATGTTTTTAAGAAAATTGTATGCTTTTGCTTTGTCGTTTATGTTAACCAGCAGAGTCCCGACAAATTCACGGAACCGTTTCTTCATTGTGGCGATATCATTATGAAACCTTTCGCAATGTTCATCACTAAAATCCCCTAAATATTGGGGAAAGAAATGCAAATAGCTGTCCAGGAAGTGTATTTTTAGCGTATTTATAAGTACACCAATTTTTCCAAAACTGTACACTAGTTTTCGAACAAAGTTTTCATAGTTATCCGTTTGGTATACCCCAAGAAATTGCTTAGTAGATCTTCGAATCTATTCCAAGCCACCTTTTGTACTGACATTCACAAATTGGGAATTTTATTATATTTCATTAAATTCTTCAGCTGTGGTCCATTAAAACACATGAAATCATATATTGTAAATTAAAATCAAGAAGAAAATCAGGAAGTGCGTTTAGTTTATCCAAGGCGGATGTAATATTCCGTCCGCCATAGTCGGCAACCCGGTAAATGGATAGACAAGGGGTCGTCGCACAGTTTGGTTGTGCAGGGTTTCCAATAGGGATAAATAAATAAATTTCGTATTTTTATGTCAACGCACCCTCAAACATTGTAAATGATCTTTCAGTGTCAAAACGTTAGTCATAGTCCACATTTTCATCATGCTAAAGTTCACTTACGAGCAAAATTGGAAGTCAAAATTCGGAGTCGGTGGCTATGGCCAGTTTCACGAAAATCCCGAATTTCATCGAAAATTCTTCAGCGATGAAGCTCATTTCTGGTTGAGTGGTTTTGTCAATAAACAAAATATGCGTTATTGGAAAGCAACAAACCCACATGTGCTTCAAGAGCCACAATTGCATCCGCAAAAAATTACTGTTTGGTGCGGTTTTCATGCCGGAGGTGTGATTGGACCGTATTTTTTCGTCAATGAAATCAATCGTCATGTTACCGTCGATGGAGAGCGCTGTCGTGTCATGTTAGAAAATTTATTTTGGCTAAATTGGATGAGCTTGACATCGCCGATACGTGGTTTCAACAAGGCGATGCCACTAGCCACACAGCTCGCATTACAATCGATTGACTGAAAGGCAAATTCGGTGAGCGTGTTATCTTGAGAAATGGCTCGGTCGAATGGCCACTTCGGAAGAGTATATTTGTGTTTTCAAAGTCAGACGGAGATGAAATTATATACATATAGTTCCGATGACTATTGAAAAATAGATTTGGAAATGTTTGACTCCATATTTTGCCGAAATATTATTGATCAAATTGTCGGGACAACAATCAGACGATTTTTATAGAATGTGTGAAATAGTTTTAGGTGAAGAAGCCATTTCTTTAAAATATTTATATAGACAGATTGCAACTGAGTTTAGTAAACCCCTAGGTAAGGCAAAGAAACGAACGTTTTAGAGAATCAACTAACATCCATGGACCCGAAAATATATGCACCTATGTATACGAGGGCTGCTATGTATATTTTTGGCCTAATAATGAAAATGAGAATATTTATCATCAAAAATGGTTTTATTGTTTTTCAAAGTATTCTCCAGAATGATTTATACACTTTTGCATGCGCTCAAACCAATTGTCGAAGCACTTTTTCCACTGCAAAACATGGGTTTTGAACGCTTCAACAGCATCTTCTGTTGACACTTTTTTTATCTGTTTTGTTTAGGGCTCATACGCATAGATCCATGATTCGTCACCTGTGACGATCTTATATACGTCTTTTGAAGCACCGCGATCGTATTTTTTCAATAAAATTTTGCACCAATCGACACGAGCCCTTTTTTTGAGCGATTGTCAAATTGTACGGGATCCAACGAGAACAAACCTTTTTTAAGGCCAGGTGTTCATGCAATATCGAATGTATGCTGGTGAACGAAATGCCTAAGGATGCCTCTATATTACGGTATGTCACATGACGATCTTGCATTATCAGTTCACGCACGACATCAATGTTCTCTGGCACAACGGCAGTTTGTGGACGACCTTCGTCTTTGAGCGAGCGTCGGCCACGATTGAATTTTTTAAACCACTTAGTGTTGCCTAGGCCAGAAATATATATAGCAACCTTCGTATCAACTTTTTTATACATATTAGCGTTTAGAATTACAGTTTATGTACACTACAAACATAAACAGCAGAAAACACACTTTCGTTAAGCGATGTTAACAGAAATCAATGGGCAGTCAAAAAATAAAATTAACTGTCGATGGTGTCATAGTTATTTGTTAGCAAACTATCAAATGGCTAGGAAATCTAGCATCAGATACATTGGGGTCCTAGCCATGCTTGCTAGAGCACATATGTATGTCCTCATTACGAAAGTGGGCATTCTCTCAAATCAGTAACATAAAGCTGAACTTGAACGTCTATGGCATTTTATAGAGAAACTTTTACATGACGTAGAAATTTAGCTTATAGTTTAAGAGATGGGAAAGCTTAGGACATCCCTACCCTCTTCGACCCTGGGTCACGTACGCTAATCAGTAAACCACGAAAGCCCAAATCATTTTTTTAGTAAGCGCGGGAAGATAAAGGAGCAATAAAAAACCAAAACTAATTTAACAAACTATTGCGAAAATGTTTTTTTTTTTAATATTTCGCGGTGGTCGATCAATCGGCCTACACCAAGCAATCCATTCAATACGCGCATTGCCGACATAAACAGTAGTAATTCTGGAGTGCTTGACCCCATCCCTCATACATTGCTGTAAAAACGCCACAGGTATCGCCATTACGTAGTAAAATGATTTTCCATTTCATCATAAATGATTTTTTATTACTTTGTCCCCTTTAAAACTGCACAACGAAAAACCAGCATTTCCTTTTCCCCGCCTCATGTCGGGTAATATGAATAGAAAGTCCATTATCTGGATTATGAATCAATAAATATGCGGAGGATAATATTCCTGTGACGTCTCAATTTTAACGAGTGGTTAAAAGGAAAAATGTGTTTGAGGGACCGTAAAAGAAAAGTAGATGCGAAGATGAGGAAGTGGCGCATGCATGCAAAAATTAAAAGAAGCGTAACTAGAAATATACGCAGATATATTCACATACAGATCTGGGCTACATACTCGTACATACACATATGCGTAAGTGAGTCAGTATGTGTGCCACCACGTAGTCGCTGTTGTATGTTTGCGGTCTTACGTGGATAATAAATTGAAAAGGATAATAAAATGTTAACGTCTCCTTCCCCGCCCGCACACAAACTCATACTTGATACGAATGAACCTCGAATAACATTCTGAATATACCGAACTCTGAAACTTCCCAGGATTATTAATGTCCTCGTTTGTAGGCCGGCATTGATACAAGCTGCGTAACTACAATTGTAGGCGACTTTATTTTGAATAAACTCTATCGGAATTCAACATTTTTAATTTATCCATAAAGCATGGGTATATAAGTACATGTTGTTTTCGGTGCTTGGAGAGGGTATTTATAACAACCAAAACGCACTTGAACAAAAGCGGCCAAAAGCAGACAATTTAAAAAGTATGCATATCATACAACAAATAAATTAAATCCATATTTAGGTTCGCAGCAAATTCTTTTTAATATACTTTTTTTTAACATACTGTACTTTTTTTGGCCACGTGAGCAGAAACGTTCAGGTTTTAAGTGCGTCCCAACTTACAGTATCCATACTAATCATTGTTCGACTAAAAATAAGTAGCATTTGTTAAGTAATCGTGCCAAGATCCAGGACACTGAATAAATTATTATTTTTTATTAACCAACTAAATTTGTTCATAATTTGAAATTAGTTCATACAATTAAAAATAGAAATATCTTCTCTATTTTTACTCGCTAAAATTTGAGTGCTGAAATTGGGCCGGCCAGTCTGATTTCAGACATTTACTTTGATGGATTCGTACCAAGACACCTCAACATTCAAATTTACATGTCAAATTTACAACATTTCGTTGGCAAAGTAACAAACTTAACTTCACACACATACGAGCAATCGAACCTCGTAGAAGTATGTGTAGCTACGTGGTGCTGTTGTTGCTGATGGGACTGATGTTGTTGCATTTTTGAATTTTAATGATACAGACTTGGAGAAATATCCCAACAATCCAGTGGGAAAATAGAAAAGGACTTCCCATAAAATACTTTCTTTCGAACGCACATAATGTAATGCCTACTAAAACGGCAGGTCTTCTTTGCTCACTTGCAATGATTCCGCACACATTCTAATGACGCTTCTCTAGGAAGGCCTGCCAAAAAACCAACTCGTTCCATAGTGAGGAAGGCATTTTGGGAAGGCATTCCTTTTATCCCTCAAAAACAACCCATAAACAGTCAACTTCCGTTCTAGTGGTGATTGCTTTACTTTCAATTAAAAATATTCAAAAAAACTCGTTGTCTTCTTGTTGTGGTAGACATGTCACCATGTCTGGTAAGAGATAGACGGCGTTGAAGGATACGCAGCCGTTTAACGTTAGCAAACAATATTGGATAAGACACGGCAAAGTTATTTTTTTGGAACTCGTTTAATCGGTGTTCCGAAATGCATTTTTACAGTCCCTGCCATTGAATGGGAACGCTGAAGGCCTCCAAGAAGGAGATTCGACCAAGGAAGAACCAAAACTACTGGTGGAACAGTACACTTGCAGTACTGAGGAAAAAGTGTCTGAAGGCTAGACGACGGTATCAGAGAGGGAGATCAACTCTTGACTTCCAAACACGGAGAGAGGCATACCATCAAGCGCGAAAGGTTCTACAGAAGGCGATTAACCAAAGCAAATCTGACTGTTTCCAGGCGATGTGTAAAGAAGCCGATTACAACCCATGGGGCAGTGCATACCGTATAGTGATGTCCCGCCTAAAAGGAAAAAGGACAGCCCAAATCACGTGCCCGGCGCTAATAAACCAAATAGTAGCAGTGCTGTTTCCCCAAAGGGAACAAGATATACAGGAGCCCCTCGTCTTTCAGCCGAAACCTCTGCGGCAGTTACGGAGGATGAAATACTTAAGCTATGCTCTGGGATCGTAGATAACAAGGCCCCATGCTTGGACCAGGTACCAAATAAAGCGCTGAAAGTGGCTTTAAAAATAATGCCGCATATGTTTGCAAAAGTATTCAGTGGCTACTTGAGAGATGGTATATTTCCGGAAATGTGGAAGAAGCAAAAACTCATCCTTATACCGAAGCCAGGAAAATCACTCCGTGAACCCCAGTCATATAGACCAATATGTCTTCTGAATACCATTGGCAAATGTCTGGAGCGGCTAATATATAATAGATTAAATACCGCGGTGGAGGAGGTCAGCGGTCTTTCTCGAACACAATACGGCTTCCGAAAAGCGAGATCTACCATAGACGCTATAAGCTTTGTGGTCAACACGGCAAGGAGTACAATCCAGGGTAAAGGTGCGAAGAGGAAATACTGCGCCATTATCACTCTGGACATTAAAAACGTCTTCAGTTCAGTGGGTTGGAACCACATTGTCGCATCGCTGAGGAGACTAAACATCCCGGATTATTTGGTAAAAATAATTAAAGACTATTTCTCCGACCGAACGCTGTGGTATGAGACGGACAATAGAATAGAATCGTACAATGTCACGGCTGGAGTGCCACAATTTACTGTGTTAGGGCCCCTTTTGTGGAACATTATGTATGATGGAATGTTCAACCTAACAATACCGGAGGAGGCGACAATTGTGGGGTTCGCAGGCGATATTGCAATACTAATCCAAGCAAGGGAGAAGGAGGAAGTCCAGATATATGCGAACGAGGCAATAATGATGATAAAATCATGGCTCAGCTCGGTAAACTTGGAGCTGGCAGACCTCATCAGTGGAAAGAAAAAAACGGGAGGTTATGACGGTACAGGTGGGAGGTGTACACATAGTATCGAAGAAGGCTATAAAATATCTCGGTATGATGGTAGATGACAGACTGGCTGAACTGACTACACGTGAAAAAAGGCCACCGCTGTCTCAAATGCGCTCGCCAGAATGATGCCGAACATAGGAGGACCACGACAGAGCCGCAGAACCTGATTTCACGGGTAACAAACTCGGCTATTCTCTATGGGTCTCCTGTATGGGAGAATATACTTAAGAGCAAGGCTAGCAAGGACATACTCTCAATATTCCGAAGAAACTGCCTGAGAGTGTGCGGTGGATACCGCACACGGCCATGCAATACTGGCAACGTAGGTGGCATTGCACAACGAAAGGCCGTTGGACATTCAGGCTAATACCTAAGGCCATAGGTTCGCCTATATAAGAACAGTTACAGTTGCACATAGGCGTAAGGCTGACAGCAGATAACGTGATCGACTCGATGCTGAACAGTGAGCGAAGCTGGGAGGCAGTTAATACCTTCATCACTTGCGTGAATAAGGAATTGCGAAAGAATGCGGCGATGCCACCTGAATGAGACAGGTCGGCTGATTCGAGAATGGCCTGATGGCCGATACGGCTGTCGTCGGTAGTGTTGCCGACACCTTTCAGTTTTTTTATGCCCTCACCTTACTAGGTACGTGGGTACATGTCATTTGGTATAGGCAAAGACAAGGTAACGCATCGAAAAAACGTTTTAGACCCTATGTTTTGGCCAAATCCGTTTAATGACTTTTTAAGTCATTTGAGTTATGTCCGTCAGTGTGGCTGGTGTGCACGATAATTCTGCAAAGGAGCTACCAATCGCTTTTCAACTTTTCATATCGTAATATATATTATTCCATGACTGCCTAGGAGATTGAAAATGGGAAGTATTGCCACACCCCTTCTAGCCACTTTGGATATTCTTGCAATATCTTCAATAATATAAGTACGATCTCACTTAAAATCAATGCTAACGAATTGATGTATGAGGTAAACTTGGTGGCAAAGAACTTTTAGTCTTGGCCCTTCAGGTATCTCCAACGCAAATGACCCTTTTTACTGAAGAATAGAACCCAAATAACTTATCACATTCTTGTTGCATTAGCTAATAACAGCATTGTACTCTCATGTCAGATCGATTGTTGACACACCCTATTCTGCTACCATTCCGTCCACTTTATGTAAGTGATTTTCTGAAAAACTACTTAAACCGAATCATACCATAAAATTCTATCCAAATTATTATTATTTTGAAGGCGGCGTTTAAGCAAAAACCGGTCTAGTTATTGCTCATAAGGGTTTTCCCGTTTATAATTAAACCTACTCTGACGTCATATAAATGAAGGGAGACCCATTTCATTGCTGATCTAACAATCCTTTAGACACTGCTCCGTCCAGAAAGGATATCGTCGGTTTATGTTGTTGCTGTTTACTCAAAATACGAAGGAAAGAAAGAGCAATTTCAAACATTGACTGGAGCAGCAAAAACTGAAATTTTGAAAATAACAAGAAAAATTATTTCAGGCTATTGCCTGCCTATTTTTTTAGTCAAAAGGCCATTTGTATGGGAGGTACGAAAAGGATGTGGCTCGTTTAACAATATTTCTCTTCATCGAGTTAATGGACATATAGTATCCCCTTACCATTCTGGTTGCTCTAGTACGAGTATTATCAGTGTTGCCAATTGTAACATAAGAAATAATCCAAAAAAAACCCTTTAAAAGTTGTCGAAAAATCGTTCACAGAAAGTCGTTAAGTAGGAATAAAATTTAAATGTCAATGAAAAGAACAATTTATTTATAATCCAAAAAGGTCATTAGCTTAAAAAATAACTTGTAATTGAATTAAAGCAAATCAAACGTTATCCAGTTAAAAAATGAATTAATATGTCGTTTATGGCTTTTTAACGGTGATATTCAGTCATTCATTGTGCTCGCAATACATTTTCTATGTGATTTAATTTGCACGAATTTGTCCTCTTCACATAAGCAGTTAAAGAATTAATTAATATCTGCTCATCAGTCCTAATACTGTAATTTAAATTGTGTTAATTTCATTCCACAAACATTTAAAGGCTACTGTGCAATCAACTCGGATTCATGTCCTTAGCAATTCACTACAGGAGAAACAGGGTCGAATCACTTGTGGTCAAATCGATTAAAAGGTCATCCAATGTGATCATCTAGCGGTGATGATACAGTGGGACCTTCACCAAGTCGATTACAACTGGCAATGGCGTCAGATGGAAACGACGAACATTTTTGAAATGAACGTCTGACGTCTCCTGGCCTTATTTGGTTAACAAATTATTCGCCACACATACAGCGCGTGTAGTGTTTGATCTGATGCTGGCATCTAAGCATGTGTGTGTGTATTTTACATTTCATAATATTTGAGATCAATTCAAATATTGAAGGCAACAACAAAAGCGACAGCACCAGCGAACGACCAACATTGATAAATGTGAACTTTGTTTAAACTTTGGCAAATGTTAAAATAAACACACACACACACACAAACAAATTGTAATGTTAATAAAATTTTATTGAATTGCACATTTGTTTTGTTTTGGCTTGCAACTACGGCGTGTGTGTGCGTGGTTTTTTGTGTTGAGGTCAGTTCGTTAATTTATTTAATATTTTTATGTTAGTCTCATTATTTTAAATATGTTTTTGTTTTAAGAAAGCTTGAGTCGGACCAAGGCTAATGTTGGATAATCCACTCGTACCACAAATCGACAGCTTGGACGTCTCTTATACTAGGAAGATACGAGTAAAGGAGGGTTTGATATGCAAGTTGTATACGATTTCAATCAAATATGGTTTGCTTGTTTACCACATAACGATTGTCTTGAATACGTCATGGGTTAAAATAGCCCTACTTCCTGTGAAACACAAATTAATATTGAACAAATAAAAATTCAAAGTTAGTATTAACAGTTTAATGAAATATGCATAAAACTCCCTAATATGTTGTTCTTTCTTTAATAGCAATGTAACAAAATCAGAAAGAAAGTAATAATGAATTCTCCTCCATAATCACCATTACAATGCTCTTTAGTAAAAACTCGTCCACTGTAGTACTTCTCCAAGTTTCGCAAACGCCTGAAGCAGACAAGATTTTTTTTTAGTATATTTTAGTATTATTAGTATACGGAACCCTGCCTACTTTAGATGTCGCAAGTTAGGTTGAAAAAATATAACCATATACGAACACCACTTCATGATAAAAGACAAAAAAATGTGTCTCCCAGTTTTGCCCAAAGTTATGCACTTTTTATGGGCCCCAAAGATTAGGGGCCTCGGTGTCATTTTTGCAAAAAAGTGATCATTTTCTCAGGCTCATATCTTACAAACCATTCGAAATTATTCTAGAAGTCCAAAATTTTACGAATTTTTTGTTGGATTAGCTCAAAATGTTCTTTCACACAAGCCTTCTGCTGACAATTGTGAACACAGCAAATACAATTTAGATGTCTCTAACTAAGTCTTGGTACATATGTTTACCTCGACTCCAAAGCCCATATAGCTTGTAAACTTATCATAAGTTTGTGAACTTCTCAAGCGGGTTGATTTAGGAGATTTATTTGTTTGATTTTAAATAATCTCGTACCATTAAACGAAAAAATTCCGATTGATATGTAGCAGCGCCACCTATAAGGATTAAACTTCAGAGGAACCTTTCGACCGCCTTTGGTAAGATCTTGGGTCTAATTTTGGAACCTATCGCTCAACCGGTTCTCGAGTTTCAGGCGCTCGTACACCGAACATTACATTCTTGTACTCGTATATTGAAATCACTATATATCTAGTCTATGCAAAGGATAAATTTCTTTTGTTTTTCTTGCTCTTTCCACCTTTTTCCCATTTCTCTTATCAAATCTCTAATATGCTGCGCTTTAATGGATCCACATCTCCTTTGCGAAATAAATATCACAAAAAAGAGAACGACGATCGCCGTAATTATCGCATATAAGGATATCCGTCATGAAACCCAAAAATCCCCTTAATTCATGGGGTTCATTCGTACGCCATCCAAATTTTTTCTTCAATGATCATTTCTCAATATCAATTTGAATTTTGCCAATATCAAGTTGTGTTTTCTCAATTTCAACTTTCGTTCTCAGTTTCCTATTTTAGTCCCGGGAGCAGGTTCGGTGCAGCTTAAATATGCTAAAAATAGAAATGTAACCAATTCGCCTTATTTTTTAACAGCAGGGTTCTCTATGATACAATTAATCTAAGAGTAAGGTAAGATATTAATTACATTCTAGTCTTAAGTTTTCTTTAAACAAACGTAACTTCTCATAATTTATAAAGGCACAATAAAATTTAACCTAAAACCTGTCTCAATTTCAATTGGAAGTGGTAGTGACGTTGCCTAAGGTTGTATGCAGAGGTAAACAAATTCAGATATTCTACGCCGAGTTTCAAACTCGGCTTCAAACTTTTACACAAACTGTGATGCTCACAGGGCGTATAATAATTTGTATTACTTATACGCCCCTATTAAACACACCCTTAGTAGTATCAATTCAGAAAATGGCTAAAGAAATTATTGATCTCATTCGCTGTAATATTAAGAATAAAATCTCAAACTATGTAAACATTTAAAGAAGCGCAAATAAAGATAATGTTAAAAATCAAATAAAATTGTATAGAAAACTACGTGGACCTTGTTTTCTTGATTTGTTTTCATTAGACGAGTTATTGGGTATTCATCCAGGCAAAATAGAAATAGTGTAAGGAATTAAACAGCATTTTAAATAATTCATCAAAAGCAGCTATGCATTTTGTAGAGCGTTTCTCGATGAAAACCGTAGAAGCTTGCTGTACTAAATTTCTAAAATCTACGGACAAATGTAATAAAAGTCATCAGTCGAGGATTTTATTTCATTTCACACGCTACGAAAAGTAAGGCAAGCAAAAGTATTTACGAGTAATTTTTATAGGAAGCAAAAGAAACGGTAAAGAATATATTACAACAACTATTGCTGGCATGAAGGAAGAGAAAAAATATACTCGATATTATAAGAAAGGAAGAAGAAGTAGAAGGAAACTTTAAGATACAGAAATAGAACGTCATTCATTCACTCGTTAAAAAACCATACAGACACACGTAGCCAACAAATAAGGGATACAAGAGGATTGTAAAAAGGATTGGTAAGCAGCGTTCGTATACACAAGCTACAAAACTTTTTAAAAAAAGTATATTTTCCCAAGCATCTCATTATACATCAGTGCTAATTGAGGGTTATATCATTCGCATGAAATCAACATTTTATGCGCAAATGTACCACTACAGAATGTCCGGTGGTCTTACCCGGATTGGATCATGGTTTTCTTTTGGTTTATAACAGTTTTCCAACTTGGTCTGTCCAACAGATTTTTACGAAGTTTGACCCGACCCTAAATTAGAAATACATTTTTATTCGGAACTGCCTCATTTTAGGGCATCACAGAACTGTCTGTGCTGTTCATGTTTAGCCAATGCATAGACGAATGTCGCTGGCGATGGTGAAGGCAGCAAAACTTTTTTGGTTCAGAACATTTGTATTAAAAATTGGCAAAGGGAAAACTTGAACACATTATTCACACTATTTCCAACGTGAATTTGGTGATGTTGGGTAACAACATTCCAAAAAAAAAATAAAAGTTAAAAAAGGTCATATCTATTTTCTTGGGACTTCTAATAGTTTTGGCCATTCATGCAAGCCAAGTGGTATCACATTATTATAACGAGTACACACAGAGAAAAAAACAGTAAGAAATCGGTCCGAACTACAAAAATTCGTTTGGATAGACAGAATTTATTTTGCAATAACCAACATTCCATAGTATTGATAGTATCATGGTTCGATATATCATATGATGGTTGCTACAACCATATCACGGTATTTACAGCCAATAACACAGTTATACAAACTGAATTCAGCTTAACTATTGGTTGCGACAACTTGTAGTTATGACAACCAACCAATTGTGATTTACGTGTTACTTTAGTCCCAATATTTGGTAGTGACAACGAATTAGTTCTTTGTAGTTGCCAAATCCCGTTTAGTTGGCTGTTGTAACATAATATTAGTTATTCCATAATCACCATATAAAACCTATAATTTTATTTTTATTTTTTAAATTTTTTACGACGAAAACATATTTCAAAATCACCAAAAAATGTATAAAAACAAAAGAAAATAGTTAGACAGATTAAGTTTCTTGGGTTAGACGGTTAAACGATACAGTCATATAAATAAAAAATTATTAAAAAATCTTTTCCAGAATATAGAAACAGGCTTAGTTGTTATTTTGCGACATTACTCGTACTCAGACTTGGTAAGAATTTTGGCCATAGATACCCCACCTGATTATTCAAAACAACAACATTTTTTTGGATTTTTGTCTAGTTAAAGCCACCTAAAGCATAACAATAAATATTGTAATATATCTAAATTATTTTTTTTCTGATTGGGGTATCACTGCAATGC
Organism: Hydrotaea diabolus; assembly: GCA_963513945.1. NCBI lineage: Eukaryota > Metazoa > Arthropoda > Insecta > Diptera > Muscidae > Hydrotaea > Hydrotaea diabolus. Next base: position 188,653,640 of record OY740719.1, read on the forward strand.
TTATCAAAACATTTCGTTGCCTTACTATAAAAAGGCCCCAACTCATTTTTTTGTCCATGCAATGTCTACAAAAAACACTTACTCATACAAAATTGAATGAATGAATATTATTTTTTTTTTTTTAAAAAATGTACAACTCTAAATTACATATTATTTGTTTATTAAATGTGAATTTATAAAGATTTTGTGCCCTTATTACAGATTTCTGACGTTTTTTTCTTCTACTGCAAAAATATTTTTCATGAGTTAAGGCCTTTTTATATTAAGGTGACGATTTATCCAAAGACGTATTTATTGTTCTGATGAGTTTACCCATTGCAAGACGTTAAAATATTATTTTTTTTTCAAAAACTATTTATAACCAACAATATATAATAACAACCGATACATATAGAAATTTATTTCCAATAATTATTAGTCTGTTAGGATAACCGATAATTGATTTCTTCAACCGCATGTGTCAGTTCCTTCTACTGAAAATTGTTGTGTACCCAATAAACATTCGGTTGTAACGATGGAATACATGAAAAGTTGGTGAAACCACCAACAGTCAGTTGGAAAAAAATTCGGTTGTGGCAACAAATCGGTTTTCTGTGTGTAGAGTTAAGTCATTTGTGGCTAGCTGCTTCTGATAGTGGTACAAGTAAAAATTAGTGTAGACAAGCCCTCTTTAGTAACGTTTGGCTAGTATGTACTTGTTGGACTTAAGTATCAACTGTCATCGTTCGATAACTGTCAGATGCCACTTCTAGTCTGCGGTGTATGTCATAAATAGGGAACTCTCCTCAAGCTACGGAAACGGTGTTCTTTGTAACATCAAAGAGGAACTTTTTCAAGAAATCTTGTGCGAATTTGGACACAAAAACACAGGAAAAATGCATCCCAAATTACCCCCGCGTCTACGATTCTTAAAATTCGTACTTATTGGACAAGCATTGTGGCAAGTGGCAAACCTTTTTCCAATACAATCGACAGAGACTAGAAAGAGTACGGCAGAATCCGTTCACAGATGGAATAGCAACACACATATTTTGGACGGACTTAATTCATGCGGCGTCTTCTCTCACTTACTGTTCCCCACAAACTTTATCGTTGCCTGCGATAAAGTTCTTTTCGTACGAAGCAAAATAACTTTTCTTTTATCGATTGAATTAACAGCTCGTTGGAATGGCAAACACTAGCAGGGCGGCCGAATACATTGAGGTGAACGAAATTTAAGGCAAAATTAAGGCACGGATTGTTAAAGTATTCTCGAGTAAGCGGTATTTCTATTTAGGATCGATATGTGGGATGCGTAAATTCTAGTAAAAAGTCCATCCTTTTTTGAAAAAATACCAAACTGGCTAAAGTGTGTGCCAAAATTCATCCAAGATTTGTATGTGGCGAAATTTGTGCGGTAAAGTAATGACAACGATCTAGACAACTAAAAGCTTAGGATAAATATATACTTATACTACTTATACCGATTTCCAACTGTTTTTTTTTCTCTGTGTGTGGCTAATGGTCATAAACTGTTAAAGTTTGTAAGTGGCGAAATCGGCCTATGGAGAAAAAGTTTCCATACCTCGGGACTCAAGTTACCTCGGCAAAAAGTTTTATTTTTTTGGTATTTGCTATAAAAATCGTAATTGTTTGTGCTGTTAGTTGGCATGCACTTAATGGCATAGTTGCTGGAATTAAAGCAATTTTTGCTACGATAACAAATATATTGATTAATGTTTTGGCTTGGGTGATGGCGAACGGATGGGCCTAAGGTCCAAAATAATGGACGGATAAAAAGCGTAAGTTGGGTGTGATCGACTATATTATACTCTTAAATTCTGGATGTGAAGAAAGCCAATTAAATTTTTTTATTTAGGGCCGTCCAAAGGGCTCTGAATTTACCCAGATGACATGACACATTTGAATTTGTAAGAAATTTTCATTGTATACTGTTACCCATATGTTTACGTTTAAATGATCCGCATTATCGGCATTGGAGTCCGTCACCCCAATTAAAGAAATACATTTGTGTGAGACTTTGTGAAAAAATGTAGCTGAAAGCTGTTTTCATTAATATTTATCCATCTTAATATGATAAACGAAATTTGATCTGAATCAGAACTACTACGAATGTTCCAGAGCGGTTGTATATAATATCAGGACAGACATTTGTGCTGCTCCTATACCCGAGAGTGGATCGATATTACCCATTTTCATCAGAGATGATCGTCATGAACTGTGCCAAATTCGATTGGAGGATTGGATGTGATATAAGGCTACATAAGGCGTCTAGGCCTTGATCAACATATGTGTGCAATCTAAATTTGACCCGATTGCAATTGCCACCTGCAGTTTGATTATATGCTTTAAATCGAATCAGCTTCCGATTCCGAGTCCATCCGTACACTCAAGGATTGGTCTAGCGCAAATATTTTTGGTACTTACAAACATTTGCCATGTAACTAACTTATAATACTCCGTAACAAAGAGTGATGCAGGGTATAAATACTTGTTAAATTGATTATTCGATTTAATTCGGACGATGTGTCTAAAACAAAGAATTAACTATCCCAAAGTATTTCACAACTCGTTTCTCATTTTCGTAGCTGTTTTATCTACTTCGTATGTGCAGGCCAAAAATATTGGTTACTATTTAATTTTTTATTAATGAGGGTAATAGTATTCACACCAAAATCTACAATATTATCGTTGCGGGCGCCACTCTTGTATATTTGGCAGATATTTGCGTCGCAAATTCTTTTAGAATAACCAATCTCTTGTGCTCTCTAATGAAATTTATAAACCAAGCCACCAAGGTCTAAATAACGATTTTCCAAGATGGGATCCACTGCAAGATTGCTAAGATTGCAATTCATGCTGCCGACAATGTCGGTAGATTAGCTACACTGATAGGCAAGCGCTACACAAATAAAGGTTAACGTGTCAATAATAAATATAAAGTGTTACTGACTCAATATTTAATTTATATAGCATGAGAACACTTTCTAATCCAGAAGTAGTAGGGGCCAAACTGCATTGCTTAGTTGAGCAATTCTTCTTCAAGTGTAAGTGGTTGAAAGCGCACAACGTGGACGAAAATGATTTAATTTCAACGGGCTTTGTCCCGAGGTGTACATTTAAATTTAGATTGATTTTAACTGCTCACTAAAGCCAACGTTGGAACTGGACACCCCCTAATTATAATTTGATGCAGGCAGGTCCCCATCGAACATATTCAACCATACAACTCGTTCGAAATTGGCCCCCGTTGCAGGTAACGTTTCCATAGTTCATAAGTATGACAATCGAGTAGTTGGCAACATGAAACCGGTCTCTGTTTCCTTCGTGCCTTCCGCAGAGTTTCATTAAAATGATACATTCAATCAAATTATTATGAGCAGGTCTCGATTGCCATCCGGAGCAACAGCAGCGGTGGTGGTGTTGGCTGCAACGAACAGTCAGCCAGTCAATAAACGAATTACAACCTAAATCGAAACACAGAAAATTTAAGAGAAACCAAATCGAGTCACAAATTATTGCAAAATTGAGTCACGATTTAAAATGAAAAGGAATTCAACAACTGCAGCCAACGACACCAACCGCACAGCGTTGACTCTGTTTTGCCTCTCCAAATCTCAAACAATGCCAAACGTTGACAAAATGATAGACAGACAAATGTGTGGAGGGACGGACTAAATGTGGCGGCACATAACTGTAAAGGTATAGCAAGTGTTTGTCAAGTTGCAGTGATGTGGAAAAAACGACGTTATATGAAGTCTCTCAGCCTTTATTTGGAAGGTTTGTCAATATGTTGCGGCTGCCTTTATGACTTTTTGCATCACCGTCACATGTTTGTCCGTACGTGCACCATAAGTGACGAAAAGTTAGCTGTAACAAACCGAGCGACCGACTGCAGTAACGGCGCAAAGTCACACAAATCAATAACGTAAATCTCCGCCATAGAAAATTTAACAAAACAATAAATGCTACAAGCTGACATAACGCTGACGGAGCTAACTGTCAAACAATTTTTTAGCTTGCGCTTGTGTGTGTGTCTGGCCTGAGCTCTGATGCCTCTTAGCCCAGATACGAACAAAAGCGGAATGACAAACAATGATACACTGAACGAGAATCACTGTTCGTTGCATAAACGAAGTCTTCGTTGATGCTAGGACAAATTGCGTTCATTTAACAATTTGTGCGTTCATACTACGAAATGTTTTATATTTAAAGCGATACGAGTATCTACGAAATCTCGATAGTAATCGGGGGGAAAAATTACCGATATAATTTTATCTAAGCCCGTTAATTGACTCTGAAAGGAATGTCATTATGATATATGAGAGGCCGGTTTATACTTGAAGCCGAATTACAGATCGTTGTAAAGACCGCTGGAGAATAGATAATGTACAATAGGCGTGTTCCGTTGGCACTCACTTATTAAACGATTAAGAGATCGCTAAGGCGATAACTTCAAAATTGTATGAGAACATTTTTAAAATTACTTTGTTCACTAAAACTGACTGGCTTTATGCGTCATAAACTGCTTAATTTGAAAATTTGTCATTTAAAGAAAATATTAAAAAATATTACGTATAAGCGAGTAATAACCGACCTCGTTTAAACTCACTAAGGGTTATTATTGAATAACTTTCTTTCCAAAAATGTTAATTGTCTAAAGCATTATGTAAATAAAATCATTTCTATATTCTTTTATAATAGTGTAAAGTAATTGCGCTAGCGACCTCGTAAGCGAGTTGCCAATAGAACACGGCCAATATGATGATTCACCATACCATCCAAGGAATGTGATCGATGCGACAGTGGAAAACTTTCAACGTAAAGTAAACACTCTCGCGAGAATTGACGCATGCCCATTACAAAATATTACAGCAATGCGCACGAATCGTGCTACAAAAACAAAACGTAATAACTTTTTTTCTGTGTGAGCAGCCGGCTAATTCTTTATTCTATTTGGAAGGTTAGTATTTCGATTTATTAAAAATAATGCTTGTGCTACCGAAAAGAGGATTTGGATCGTGCAACGGTACCATGCTTAGCAGGAACTTAGGCTGAAGTTTGGCGAACTCCCTCTGATAGATTGACCTTTATGAGGCTAACATGTGCTATAACATGTCTGCCGAATCTGGAAGCACCGCACGGAGACCGTACCATCGAGATCCCTATGATCGAGTTCAAGAAACCATCGTGGCTATTGCCTCGTCAATGGAGGAAAATCCAAGCACTTCTACTCGAAACTTATCAACGCAAATTGCAGTTAGCAGACGGTCATTACACGGTCCGTATAAAGACACAATTTTAAGTTAAACCCTTCTGATTAGCATATGTGACAGCGCATAAAGACAGGGACCTAAGGGTAAAAAAAAATCAATTTTCCTTTTTTTTTTGTGTGGACAACCTCTGAGCATCGAATGAGACCGATCCCATGCCCCAAAAGTGTTCCCTCCCAGAGATATGCGCGTTTTATGAAAGTGAAGTCGACGATTCTAAGCGCAAATAGAAAGGACCTAATCTTAAAAATGGCTCTCCTGAACAAAACTTTTTTTTAACCTTAGGTCCCTTTCTGTCTTGCGCGTCACATATTCGAATGGATTTTTGGGAAAAAATTATTGAAATCGCCTATGAAGACAACAGCTTGATAAATTGCTGGTTTGTGCCTGATGAGGCGCATTTTGATCTTAACGGCAATGTAAACTAGCAAATTGCCGTATGTGGAGTGAGTTTAATCCAGAAATACCCCATGAGACGGAACTGCACCCAGAACGAACGGTCAATTTTCAGGTCGCAATGAATACATGACGCATATACGTGAATGAGCATGGAGGTCATTTACGGTCTATCATTATCTTCAAACACAATTAGTCATATAAAATAAAATTACGTTTTCTATACAAAATTGGTGAACAATTGGTGCGCCACCCTGTATTTACCTTCGAACATTTTTAAACCCTCGGGTTCGAAAAGAAATCCGGACAAGCTATCGACGTAGAATCACATGCGTCTTTGCCTAGCGTTTCAAGTTTGCAGATATATGCAGATACTAGGGATAAGATCTCATCATTGAGAACGAGAAATTCTGTGTTCCTCCAACAACAGGTACAATCAGACACATTTCGATTTTTTGGTATACTCAAAGGTGTGCAGTTACAATAGCGCTACATGTGGTTGCAACAATCAAATGTATATGAGTATGAAAAAAGGAATGTTTGATTCGGTTTCACCGAACCCAATACCACATCTGCGAGTTAACGTGTGTTGATCGCGCCAAATGAAATCTGTGGGCCTACAAATTTGCTATTTGTTTTGGCGTTGTGCTGTAAAAGGTGCTCTGAATAGTTTGAATTTCGATTGCAGTCTGGGTTCCTTGTTTTGTTATTTGAATTCGGATTAAATGCTCGTACAAATAATGCAAGTCCAACAAAAACTCCGTTGAGAAAAAAGTGAATGGTATTCGAATGGATGTGATTGAGACACCATTTATTCGCATTGTGGACCGATCACAGCCACAGCAGCAGCAACAATTGCCGCCGTCTTGTGTTACCAATATTTTTTGGCTGGCTATGTTCGAGCCGCTAAATAGTTATGTACAACACAGACATGTGAACAAACTGTGCCTTCCAATCGCTTTCAATCCAACGACCAGGCCAAAGAGACCACAAGAGACATGGGGTGACGAACAGCGACGGCAGCTTGAATGCGGCAAATTCACACGCTTGTTTAGTTTAGGCTGACGGAGGTTTTGGCCAGTGACTGAAGCGTTTATTTAATAATTACTTCAAAAAGGCGTCTTACCAACCCCTATTGTATCAACCCCTTTACGCTCAGATGGAGTTTATAAGTACATTAAATGAACCATTCCGTTTGCCTTGTCTACTGTAATAGATGGGTACAGTTTAAACATCAGTTTAAATCTTGAAGAAAATGATTTTAATGATCTCATTACCATTATTCGATATAATTCCAATACTTACTAACCACGACCTATAGTTTAAACCTGGCTCCGAAACCTGGCTTTTGCACAGAAGCTTTTATATGGCATAGATAAAAATACCTTTGCCTAGGCACGCCAGCTTTTTTGAGATATAAAACTGTCGCTGAACAAACACAGCTGTTTCTTTCTACCTTCGAACGTGGGTTACCTGTGTGATAGTCGCGCACACTACCCATCACATAAATGTATTTAAAGAACACAATATTGCAATATCGTAGTAGTGGCAATCGAGCCAATTTCGCAATGCGCTCCAGACGGGTTTTTGGGTATTTGTCCGAAAATCATTTACAATTTGAACGGGTATTGACCGTCCAAGCCTGAACAATAGAGAATTGTCCAATCCCCAAACCCCTTGTAAAGTAAGTATAGCACAAATTAAAAATGTAAGAAAGTCATGCAGACCACGATCTAGGATTTTACCAACAACTAACAATAACTGATCCGCAAGAAACGTCGTCTGTCCGCTTCTAATTGATACAAGTGCTCGATCAACGGTCGTATGGCAAATTGTGCGTTCCGTACCGCACCAGCGAAACCTGGGCCTATTTAAAAAAATAAACCATTGCATAAAAGCCAAATAGCTTATGGGACTGCTGTGGGACTGCTGTGGGAACCGATTTGATTTTTGCTGTTTCACCAACAACAACCACTCGGACGATCACCGTCATAGCACACACATGCACTATTAGCACTCATATTGTGTTTGTGTATGCCTGGGTCCACACCAGAGCCGCAGCCTGCAAAATTATATCAATTTCATAATGTATCGAATAGGCAAACAAATCTGAAAAATCAATAAAACTGCGTGTTTGTTTTTGTGCTGACTACTCTGTAGCTATTTTGGTGATATTGCGCGTGTGTGTGTGTGGCAAAATATGGTCAAATTGATTATAATTGTGATTTGTGGGTTGGGCCGAATTGGCCTTTTTTGCATACGTTCCTAAATACACATCGTACATAAGTAAGTTCGTCGACCAAATGTTTAATTTTATCCACAAATATGGGATACAAGTCAACGTAAGATTGAATCAGTGACTGTGAAGTGGAAGTTGATGTTTTTAAGTTCATACACGGACACACACTCGAGACATTTCGACAAACGAGAGTTCAAAAACAAATTCGGTTGGGTTTTGTAAAAACCGAAGAACCTATTTGAAAGGCTATTTCATGTCGGTTAACCGCGATCGTTTAATTTTTAAAAACATTAGAAACGCACCATAGAAGGTTAATTAGTTCAGCCTATTGTCCTCACTGCAAAGTTCGACAAGAAGCTTCGTGTTCTCTACGAACTTCTTGGGGCTGATCCAATCAATTACACTGAGATGCGAGTCTACTAACAAATGAAAAGGAACAGTTGAAGTTTTATTGTTGCTAATGCTGGGTAGTTACAATCAATTCAAAACACACGCCCAGTTTAAACGCCGATGATTTTACTAAGCACAGTTCTATGAGCTTTCTGGCAAAGGACGAACCATATTAAAATTGGTCTGTGTTTTGATATCGTTCAAAGATCCTTCGCGATTTGAGATCCTAGCACTCTAGCAGTCACCTATTACATCGAATTCCGACCAAATTTCGTAAAGAACGGTGCGATTGATCCACATCCCGTCTTAAGTGAATATGGGCGATATCGGATCGTGGTTCGAAAGAACTCCCGATTTGGAGTTATCTCGCTCAATAAATCACATATTGACTCCTATCTTGCTTTTATTTCTCATGCTACGTACTAAGCGACCTATTGGTCTCTAATTCTCGTACAACGAGACCATATCGGATCATGTTGTTATCCTTTTATACCCAGAGCCCCACACAAAGGTCATTCACGAATTGGGCTAAGCTGCTCCAGAAGTCTCAAATAAAATCCTATTATGCTCAAGTTTACCATAGTGCGTTACGACCATTCGTCTTTAAACCATTCTTACCGAAGCTAGGCCATATTCGTCTATCTTTTAATATAGCCCCCATACAAATTACTCTTCCAATTAGAAGGCCAAACGCTATAGACAACCATTTTAAACTCGATGTAACTTAAATGAAGCATACAGCGTGAAGTGTGATCCACGACTGTACCTTATGAGATTGGTCTTTATCGGTTTATGTCTTCACATAGCCCCAACGAAATATAACTATGCCTGACGTTGCTTACACTCCAGACTTTATCAGCGAATCTTTTACATACCGGAGGGGTGAATGGTGAAGTGTATCTCATACACGCAGAGAAAAACTCACGCCAATAATATGTTTTCGCAATAAAAGTATGTTCGTCGCAACCATAGTATTGTTTTTTGAATTAAATTTTGACAATAGTATGATTGCCGCAATATTAATATTGTTGAAATGTTACAATTTTTATTATGATTTTAATTCATTCATTCATAATTCAAATCTATTGTTGACAACTTGACCCAATTCTAATAAATAATTTTGGGGATCAAAGTAAAATTGTGTGGTTGTAGGGATCATAGCATGGTTGCATGTGAATCATGCTATGGTTTTAACGAGGTTGTAAGGATCATAATATGGTTGATATCACGGTATGGTTGAGTGTAAATCAAACTATGGTTGTGGGGATCATAAGTTGGCTATGTGTGCATCATACTATTGGTGTGATGATCATAGTATGGGTGTATTTGAATTATACTATTGTTGTGAGGATCATAATATTGTTGTACCAAACAATAGTATAATGCTCTTTGAATATTGATACTCCAGCCATACTTTTTTTCTACGAGCAGTCAGATTTTTCCTAAAAATCGGTCGGTTTCCTTTTTAAAGTGTGAAGGCCGTTTCTTGGAGGAAATAAAACACTTAGGTGACTTTAGTAAATTACCAAAAAGACAGAGTCCTTCTAGGTCTCCGTTATTTTTATGGGCCGAGAAAGCTATAATTTTGCAATGCAACTCCTCATGGGAAAATTTTACAAACGTATAAATTCCTGGAGATTATTTCCGTGAGACATTTTAATGTCCCATATCTAAGTTTGGCGTGTCCTTTTCGACCTTTTTGGAGTTAAGTAAAAAAATAATTCCCTTACGGGAGTTCTTAGTATTTTAACATTTTACAAAAATGGTTTCCAGTTTATAGCAAAGAAATTGCATGTTAAAGAAATTGCATATATAGGTACATAGTGGGTAGAAGTGGTCGTTTTTGGGTTAAATGTTTTACTCAAGTATTACTATGATCATTTTCGTATAGGCCTTTTAACATAAAATCAGTTATCAGGTTATCTTCGAAATAGAAGTACCCTTTTTTCATTTTTTTTAGAAACCAATTAATATTTTTAAAAAATATATTTTGTTTTTTCTTAGACGACAATTTTACCACTCTGTGGAACAGGATATTATAAGTTAGTTTCTAACAACCAAAAATAGTGGAGCCAGACTTACCTTTAAGTGGAGCGATCGCCTCAGAGTCACTTGCTGTATTTAACGATGACTGTCCGTCCATCTTAACGTAAAGTTCACAACTGTTGTCCGATTTTCATGAAATTTGGAAAAATTAAGCTTTCTTGAGAAAAAAGAAGCTATTGAAAGGGTCAATATTTAGATATAGCTCCCACATCCATATTTTAATCCGATTCCATGTCTTCAGCTCTAGAAGCCTCATACTCTTATTAAATCCAATTTTGAAGAAATTTGACTAATGTTAGATGCTTTTGCAAAGAACGGACACGGTTGATATTGTAGAAAGGCAGTTTAGATTATGATATAGCTCCCACATAAATATTCAACCGATGTTAATAATAACCATGATTTTTTCATGCAAATTCGAATTTGACATACGTTTAAAAACCTATTTTTAGTTGACTTTCCTAAACATCCAGAAGTGCAGGGTATAATGTAGTTGTCCATGCTGGAGTTAAGCTTTTTTACTAGTTTTAGTTAGTATAAGTAAATTGCATAATTCAGATTGGAAACCAAGATTGACCCTGATTATTTGGATGATATTCTGCTTTTGTTGTTGACGACTTATACAAAAAAGATAATAGTAGTACTTTAGTGGATAATTTTAAACCAAAATCGACCAGTTTTTCGAAATTTATACAATTTCCAAAAAGAAGACGCTTAATTAGTTAATTGTGCAGAGCATAAAAAAACTCAAAAGTTCCTTTAAAGAATTCTTTTTCGCTCTTCTCCGAAAAAAAAAACGAAAGGACATCCCAAACTAAGAGATAAGATGTTGAATTCTCCACGAAAATTCCATGCGGTTTTATTTAAGACATCACCAAAATTAGCTGATACGAGGGTTAATATATAAATTTCTGGCCTAGGCAACACTAAGTGTTGCCTGGCGCCATCTGACATTTTTTACAGTGCCTTAAAAAATCAATTTGGAAAAAAATGGAATTAACTCGTGAACATTTTCGTGCGATCATTTTTCACAACTTTCGACGTGGATTTTCACGACAAGAGTGCATCGATGAACTTAAATTTTTCTTCGGCAAAATTGGTCATGTGGTGCTGTAAAAAGTGCTTCGACAATTGGTTTGAGCACATGCAAAAGTGTATAAATCATGCTGGAGAATACTTTAAAAAACAAACGCCCTCGTATAATGGAAAATGTACTTTTTTTCTTAAATTTTTACACGGTATATTGCAGTGTAAAATTATAACTGCCCCGGCCCTAATTGTGCAGAGCACTGTAGGACCTACAAGGAAGCTGTCCTTTTGGGGATTTACTATACCTTACTAAGTCGTTGATTTCCCACCTATTTCCGAAAAAGTCAGATATTGTTTTGCATAGTGTCCACCTCTTGTGAGTAGTTTTTTAGCATCTGGGGCGCCGTTAAGATTATGTTCAAATGTTTTTCTATTGGGCTTAAATTCAATGGAGCTACCATAGCCCATTACCAAGGGAAGTCAAATTTTGTCTGTATAATTTGTGTTGGATCTACAAGATTTTTACTTGCTACTAACAGAAATGGCTTAAGCTCTCGGTGCTAAAAGGTGACTTCTTGAACAGTTCAAAATGGGTCAGCAAGGCGAATATTATCTGGGATTTGATTCCAGTTAAACCGAAACTCGAATGCAGCGCCTTTAAAACAACTGGATCTTTTCATGCAATTAAACAGACAGTGTAGCCGTGAGAACTACGGTAAACAAGTTCACCTGATCCAATAGCAAAACTGACCGCCTTTGTGTTCGTTTATCTTGTTGAAAATTCAAAACGTAATTGTTTCAATATTTGGAGATAGACTCTCAAGACACAACATATACCTTCTCTATTCTGTACTTTTAAATGCTTACGATATATGGTATGCAAATAACTCTTGTGGACTTGTGTTAAAATTATTACCGCGATTATCGTCATTCAAAGCAAATAAAACATAATAAGAAACAAGCGAGTAATACCCGTACATTCACTTCAGCAAAACAGCCCAGCAACTAAACGAAGTTATGATGATGACCTCAAAGAACTCGTCTTTGCTGTGACGACCATACCTCTTGAATTTCTCGTCTTCACTCGAAAAAAACACATCCAAAATATAATAAACAAGAGAAACACATCCGACTATGATGCCGTTTTGTATCTATATCTGAACCTCAGTCTGAGTCTATCGACGCATGGTTATACTAGCGGCAGAAACGCCACATCGCCGAAATGGCAAAAGACACCTCCACATTCGCAGCCACAATTACCCTTCAATCATTCGCAACTTTACAGATTTTCAAGTTTCGTATTCAGCGTTTTTCGGAGCATTTGTTGTTATTTTGTTTTGGCATATTTGCGCAGAGTTTGCGAAACGCCCCATAATACGTCAATGCCAAACGAACATACCAACAAAGCGTCTGTACCAACAATCGTAGTAAAATACTGAACGAAACAAAAAAATCTATATTTTATCAACACGAAACAACAGGCAGCAACGACGCAGATATAAAACACAACGACCACCGCACCGCGTCTTTGCCGCGCAAGTGCGGCGTTAGTTAAGTCATAATGCTAAGTTTCAAATATGAGAAAAGTATCGAAACTAAATATTTAAACTTACACTAGGCAACAGAAAACTAAGTTCGCAGGCGACGACCTTCCAAACCTAGACTTCAATAAGGAAATATTACAAACCACTCGTAGTTTAAAATAAATATACTGAAGAATGACTCTTATTATTTATTGCAACAAGACTATGACTCTCAAAGAAACAATTGAGCGAATAAACATATTTTCACTTATTCGCTCTTTTAGTATAAGCAATATTACTTACAACTCTATCGTACAACTTTTTAAATATGGCCTTGCTTAAATTTAGCATAATGCGACCTGGTGAAATTGGACTATATCGTTCCATAGCGACCCCACACAAAGGTCCTTCCGATGTGACCGCGGACGATCTAGGAGCCAGCAATAACATCCCATCTTGCAAAAATGTAGCTCAGTATATTTTGAGTGACATATAAAGTATACAACCATACTGTTGCTCGACGATATAAGTCCAATTGTTGGCATAGTCCTTGTAAAAAGGTCCTTTACGATTTCACATATACAGGACATACAAAAACAATCAAGAACAGTATGTATGACCTCTGTTGTTGTAGTGGCGCGGAAGCAATCCTCGGTCGAAAAAGCACACACTAATTTGAGATTTTAAAAATATTCAAAATAATATTGGAAACATTTTACATTTTTATTTTGCATGTTCAATTCGAAGAAGCAAATCGGAAATTAGAGATAAGTTAAATTAATGTTTTTACAACTTGTTGAAACAAGAACGCTTTCAAGTGCAATCGTCATATGGAACTACCTTTCTCGGTGCGTTTAACCTATTTGCTTGGATTTCCCCCAGCATAACCGTCATTTTTTGTAACAGACAGTCCTGGTAAGATCTTGTACTCTAAGAGTCATTTGAGATGGTTTCGTTAATCCTGGAAGCAAGCATGTTTCAAAAGTTATTTCTATTTTCTAAACCATCTTAGTTTTCAATCGCAGGAAGCCTGGTACTGCATTTGTATTACTTGATACAAACGACTATTAAAATATATCAAAAATAATAATTTAATTTCCGTAATTGTGATTGAAAAGTGAGTGACAACATGGGTTAAAACAACTGTTGTGACAAGTTAATGGAATTTCAGAAAATAATTCATATGAAATATTTTATCATCGTGTAATTTACAACTGCAGTGTTATCGTTGAACCACGTTTTTCTCTCAAAGAATCGAGGAATAATTTAAATATTGGCATGTCCCTTGCTACGCAGTTAATTTGTCCTGTCGGTCATGCTAATCGTTTACATGGTATTATCGATAGCAGCAACTGTTTTTGCACACATCCCAACTCTTTCAGAGTATAGGGAAGCCATTTTTATACGAGACCTGAGTGAGTTCAAGAAGTTCGACTCCAATTCATCTCAGAACGAGTTCCCTATACCGAGGATTAAAGCTATACAAGTATTGTTTCTGAGTTTTACAATGATAAGTAATATTGCCGTTGTTCGGACAAAGGATCGAAAAATTAAAGGATATCAACAATTTTGAACACCTTCGATTCACATGGCCTTCAAAGGGGATTCGTGGTGAAGGGTATTTTCGACTTGAACTAAAGCTCTTCATTTTTGTACACAAATGTTGTCGTAGAATGTTTCTATGTTGTCGCTCTGTGTAATTGGATTTAATAATTCAATTGTAACGAACTGACAAGACAAGCCAAAAAATGAGCTTTGTTGGTTACTTCGTCGTACAGACGGGCGGACAACAATAATAAATAAAGACTTGCACTCCGAAAATAGTGGCAAAAATTAAAGAGCAAAGCGATTGCATGGCACAGAGTGCGAGCACTGGATTGCACAAATGATGGCTGCAGCAGCAAGCGTTGAAAGCGTTCGCGAGGATGACAACAAGCTATTGTTCGCTATTTTTTGTTCCAGTTCGGTCAGGTTTCAAGTTTCAAATGTGGCACATTGTGACGGTAACCGTGGATGCAGATGCGGACTCACGGATCGTAATAAACAAATTCATTTGAGATTTACTCGTGTGCAGCAACAGCGTCGACACCGACATCGCCGACTTTACGGTGGACCACCTTGTATGACCTTCTTTCGGTTAGTGCCATTACTGGATTTGTTGTTGCTGCTCAGCCGAAAGAAGTTGTAAAATCTGGCAAAAGAGTAGTCGCTATAATTAAGAAATGCAGATGGCGCAGAGTGCGAGACGAGCGAAAGGGGCCGGACGGACAATGTTAGTGAATGAAGTTCAGTGCTGGACTTAATTGGCATGTCCGAAATGAGGAATTCGTTGGAATGGAGTGGAATAATTTGATTTACTTGATTGATCCGAATGAATTGTGTCGAATTTCATTGATGAAAAAACTCGCTGCTGTTGCCTAATGAATGGTGCTGGTGAATGAAATGTGCTGGATGTTGTGGAATTTGGGAAAGGGTTTTCTGAACCTTGATCCACAAATTGGGTTGAATACGAGAGAGATGCAATACTTTCGTCAAAGACTTTGAGGGGAGCTTATAGTACTTAAACACTTTAAACCCTTAAATGCGAACTCCAACATTTAAAGTAACTACAATGGAATATTATATATCTATCAAACTTTAGAATGCAAATAATTTTTGCATTACTTCTTTGTTTCTGCCAATGCAAAATCGCTCGGTCAAAGGTGCATTAAACGATGCAGACTAAGATTATTGAGAAATGACAATTGCCTTTGAGAATACTTCTTGTTGACCGCCGTGGTGTGATGCTTAGTGTGCGATTATTTACGACAACTCAGGTTCGAATCCGGACAAGACCATCTTACATTTTTCGGCGTCGGATTTCCCGTTTTGTAAATATCATCGATTGTAGTTTGGGTTTCTTTTGGCTTATGTTTTCAAAATGGCGGAAACATTTACTGACATCAGCATGCCTGTTCAAAATTAGTTATTGAAAATGGTTCAGAAATGCCATTTTTAAAGAGCATTTGTGTTTGTGCCTTAGTGTAATATAACTTTCTTAATTGATATATTTAATCTGCGCCGTTGCTAAACTGGTGAAACCATCAAACTGAATTATATCGCAAGTTTGTTTATAAGATGCATCACATTGTCTGTCCATCCAGCCATCCATGCATCGGCTCGATGACAGGCCATATGCAACATCAATTTGCCATACAGATTTCAAAATATCCAACGGCTGACATTCATTGTCACCGTTCCATCAAAAAACACTTCTTCACCCAAGACGTTGTACCGTCACCATCAACTCGAGAACGAAAGCTTCGCATTATCCCCAATGGAGGTTACCGGCAGTAACAGTTATCCACTCAATTGTTTATCCATTTTGTGTTGTTGCACAACAACCACACAAGTAAGTGGAAAACTGTTAAGAAAATGCATCAAACTTCTCGTTTTTTCATGTTTTTTGTTCGAAGTAGCAAAGTGATCAATGTTTTCTAGTAAACAAAAAATGAAGAAAAAAAATTAAAAAACTAGAGAAAAAAACAAAATAAAAATCACAAAGAAATACTTCCTTATGAGATGGATTTAAAACCAATGGAGGAGAGTTGTTGCTGGTGTCCACAGTGGTACGTACGCTTGTATGGCAGTTCGATGGCAATGAAGTCAACTCTTATTGAACACAACGGCAGCGACAAAATTAGGAAAACTGCAAGGGGACACCACTCTACGGGTATGCCTCCACTAACGCTTGGTAAGGAAGTGGAATACAAAAAAAAATATTTTTTTTTAAAAATATGAAAACACACTTCGCTTTGAAATCTCATTAAGGAACGTGGGGAAACGTCTTTCAAATCAGTTAGATGTGTACGATATAATTCGTATACTCCCTGACTGGGAACTGCCGTTTAACGCCGGCTCCGAACGGCTTATTCATATTATAAAGGAGTTTTTACATGGCTGGCGTTGATCTTAACCGTCTTACTCGTGAAGTTGCTGGCATTCATGAAGTGCCGCGGACAAAAATTTAAGATGGTCTAAACGGAAGTGGAACATATGTTAACTTCCATGCACACTACGCTCTGTTGTTAAATGTACAAGAAAAACAAGTAAAAATGACAAAAATTACTATTTCTATTGCCCATTATGATCATGTTTCCACTTTGTGCCAAGTCAACTTGTTCCGTCTGCTAGATGTCACATATTTAGTCCGAACTGCTCAAACTGCAAAGAGGGGCACGAAATCTTCTGAGTATCCGAGTGGTCTAGGGTACCTCATAGTCCCCGTCCGACTTATTACTTAGCATAAGAGTATCCTTTCTAGCAGGGACTTCAAATTGAAATGGTAATTATTATAGGGGCCATATCAAGAGAGGGCCATATCAAATATGATCAAGCTCAAGCATACAGAAAAAATGCAATTCAAAAATGTAAACAAAAATTAATTAGGAATCCTGTAATAGCAAATTTCACATATTACCTAAAATATTCTATTTCCACCTTCGGTCAGTAAATAGATTCAAATAACAAAATGGTTAATCGTTAATCGAAAATCTTTTCGTGATTAGGCGACGAACAAATTTACATATTTATCAAAAATATTTTCGTTACAATGTGAAAGGTTATACGTGGCTAATAACGCACTTTAATAAATGTAAGCACAATCGGACGTGACGTCTGGAGCGCCAAAACCCTAACTCGGGAGAAATGACATGAAGGACATGAAGATTGTTCGAAAACATAGTATACCGATATGGTCCAAATTAATTGGCCTCCAAAATGAAGTGCTTTAACGCAGTTATTAAGGATTTTGGGACACAATGCTGAGATTTAATGCCTAATCGGTGAGACACAGTCACGTCTCTGTGAAAACGCCATTTGACGGATATTTTATTCCATACACTATCCAAATATATCGTCGTTACCATCCAATAAATAAATCACTACTACTCGTATTTTAAAAAAAGGTGTATTAATTAAAAATAAAAAAATGCATTCTTACTAAAACACCCTTATTATTTTCCCAAATTCGAGTAAGTGCTCACTGCGGATACTGTCGAGATCGTTATTATCGATAGTTTGACACACCCGTTACATTAAATAGAACTAAAAACATGCATGTTTTTATTATAATCCCATAACGTCCTTCATGGACTATCTGCAAAACTTTAAACAAAAAACAATTTTTACCACGAATTTTATTTAGCGGATTTTGTATCTAATGCAGAATTTTATACGTGTAAAAGAATCTGTGCGCCATTTCGCGTTTCCATCATAATATCCATAAGGCTACATGGCTGTCACCGGATGGAAAGACGAAAAATCAGATCGACCATGCTCTGATCGACAGTCTGTGTGCATCCAGCGTGTTGGACGTACGAACTTTAGGATCAACTAACATTTATTGGGACCACTACCTTGTAGCAGCGAAGGTACGCACGAGGATAAGTTCCGCGAAGCTAGTACGTAGCAAAAACAAGAAAAAGCTAGACGTCGAAAAGCTGCATTCACAACATACAGGACAAGCCTACTCCACTAAGCTTTCACAGTTGCTCCTCGAGAAAATCCCCCCACCTGATAATATAAGCGCTCAATGGCAGCTCATACTATAAATCTTGACAAAAGCCGCCGAAGAAGAAATTGGTTACCGAAAGCGGCAATAAAGGAACCAATGGTACGAAGAGGAGTGTAGAGCCGCCACCGAAGCTAAGAACGTGGCACACAGGGCAACACTTGCGCCTATGGCGACGCATGCAGTGTTGTACCGATATCGGACGCTAAGGAGGGAGGAGCACCGCCTATTCCGTGGAAAAAAGAGGGTGTTGGAAAGGCGCTTGAAAGTTGTACCGAATAAGTCAACAATCGACCAAATCTTCACCTTGCGACAAACACTGGAAAAGACCTACGACAAGCAGATCGATACATACCACCTTTTCATCAGTTATAAGGCTGCATTTGACACTCCGATAAGAGAAAAACTATTTGAAACCATGTTTGCGTATGGTACGAGTATACCAGCAAAACTTGTACGCCTTTGTAGAATGACACTGAGTGACACGAAATAAGTGACCTCTCCGAACCATTCACTAGCGTATCATGTAATTTTTTCAACATCCTGATGGTGAACATTTTGGAAAACGCAAAAAGGTACAGTCAACACCAAGGGCCACTTTCTTCTCGCATTTGCGGATGACATTAACATCGTCCGAAGGACTGAAAGAGATGTTACTAGTGTGTTTTCTAAAATTGAGATAAAGTCGTCAAAAATGGGTCTGGTGTTTAAAGAGGACAAGACGAAGATGATGCTGGCAACTGCTAGAGTAACGCCGCGACGAAAGAAAGGCGAGATAGTTCCGGTCGGCAGTTGCAACGTACACGCAGAAAAAAAGTATGGTTGGGGTGACAATATTCGAAGAGGATCATACTATTGTTGGGTATATGGTTGTGACACAACAATATTATGATCCTCACAACAATAGTACGATTCACATATAACCATACTATGATCCCCACAACCATAGTATGATTCACACTCAACCATACTATGATCTCCACAACCATACTATGATCCTCACAACAATAGTATGTTTCTCATACAACCATAGTATGGTCCTCACAACCATAGTATGATTCACGCAAAACCATACTATGATCCCCACAACCATAGTATGATTCACACTCAACCATACTATGATCCACAAAATTATTTATTAGGTTTGGTTATTGTTGTTATTCAAAAATAGAGATTTTTATTAGGTATGTTATTTTAAATTGCATTACTATTAGTTCACAGCCAGATTAGAGGCCATGTTTTTATTAAACATTTCATTCTAGAAACAAAAAAATATATTCCAACGGTTAAAAATACTTTTAGTTGCCAGCAGGGGTGAATTCTACTTCACCATCCGTAGACACCAAGTAATGAATGTGATTAAAACCATGATCAATGGCTATATACTTAAGTGCAGGCAGATTATAAATAAACGAGAACCAGTCGGTATTAGAGTATTTCACCGAACAAAGTAAACACAATAAAAATCCCTCGAACTACCTTCCGATTGTGTTGTTTTTTTTAATGGAAAGCAACCATTCAGAGTATTGTTTGTATGAGTTTTTTTTGTATATCAAAAAAACAATACGCACACACATTCATGTATGCTCTATAAAACCTGTTTTGTTATGTCCATAGTCGCAACCATACTGTATGATTGCCGTAATCAAATTTATTGTTAACGTAAATTTTAAATAACAATACTTTTGTTGCACCAACCATGTTTATATGGTTGCTACAACCATATTATTATTTCTAAATTTGGCAATAATACTATTGTTACATTTCAACAATAGAAATATTGTTGCAATCATACTATTGTCAAAATTAAATTAAAAAAACAATACTATGGTTGCGGCGAACATGCTTTTATTGTAGAGAACATATTATTGTTGCGGTGACCATAGTGTAACCATATCTTTTCTCTGCGTGTAGAGGTAGTAGATGATTTTGTATACCTCGGATCCGTCATAAACCAAAGAAACGATGTGAGCACTGAGATAAAAAGCAGGATCGTGCTGGCTAGTAGATGCTATTTTGGGCTCGGTATGCAGCTTGAGAACAGAGTCCTCTCTCGAAAGACGAAAATTACGTTGTACAACCCGCTGATACTACCTGTGCTTCTGTATGGCGCCGAAACATGGGTACTTGCGAACGCGGACGAAGCAATGTTGAGTGTATTTGAGAGAAAGATCCTTCGTAAAATGTATGGGCCCATCTGCGTGAATCGAGAGTATAGACGTCGAACGAACCATGAGCTGTACAAGCTGTATCCCGTAATGATGAATGTACTTAAAGTTAAGCGCATCAAAATACAGCAATTGTGCTGGCTAGGACATGTCGGTCGAATGGAAACGAACGCTCCAGTCAGCAAGGCGTTGGATGACAACTACTACGGAAAGCGCAGACGGGAAAGACTGAGACTCTGGTGAAAGCACCAAGTTGAAGAAGTGGAGAATCCTTGGTGTTGCAAACTGGAGACAGCACGTACATGACTGAAGTGCTTGGAGGTCATTTATGCAGCAGGCTAAGACTAACAACGGGTTGTAGAGCCAACTTAAGTAAGTAAGTAATCAGACAAATTATTCATCAATAAAATATTTATTATTTTCTTTTGTAGATAGCAGTCGGATTTTTAATTATTTAACATAAATGTACTTATCAATGTTTTTTGTTAATACAATTTGTGTAATTTGTGTATTTCTGTTAGATCCCCCGAAGAGGACTAACGAAGTCAGTCGAAATATCGGGAACAAATAAATATTAAAAACAATTGTTTTATTAAGGACTCCAAGTCGAACGATAAACCAACAAATATTCAATTAAAGGGTCAAAAATTAACACAAAACCAAATATATTTTTTATTATTGGTCACTTCGATTTCATTTTTGTTCTCCCCAAAATTTGTCTAATGTGTTTACTTTATATTGCAGAAGTCAAGTGTGTGAGATCTATAACAAAGAATCGTAGAAGAAGTGTCCACAATGAGTGTTAAGAAATAAAATTAATTAAAGAAAAATAACATGTTACGAATATTACACTCGAACCAATAAAATCTCTACTCTGTACAACCCAATTAAAAAACGGAAGCATTTTTTTGGAAGATCGTCATACATAAGTCGTTGTATATCAATTTTACTTTGGTGTTCTACGAGACCCAACTGCACTTTTGCAATGACGACAACAACGAATGAACGCTTTCCATGGTTTTTTTTTAGAACTCACTATTGTGCTCGGACTATGCACAGATACAGACGATGTTGGCTCAGTCGATGGGTTGCTAGCAGGCAGGCAGGCAGCTTGGCTGGCTGACTGTTTGGTGTGGTATGTTATAGTATGGTAAATATTATTAAAAGTTGTGCAAAATGAAAAAACACAAAGCATTGCTAAGCACAAAGAGAATCTCAAGTAATCATTATTAAACCAAATAATAGTCGATGGTGTTGTTACTGGCTTTGATTCTTTCCCATACACACACACACACACACAACTACAGATTAGTTTCAGACCTGGTTAGAGCAGTTGGCCACATTTGTGCCATCAACTTGCGCTGGCGCAGCGTTTTTGTAACGTTCAATACTCATCGGTTTTACTTCTTCCAATTTCACCAATTCGATTTTCTTTCTTTTTCAGCCATTGTGTTTTGTCTTTTTTTGTTTGTTAAAAAATAATAGAAAAAGAAATATCTATAAAGCGTCTGGTGTTGTTTGTGTCTCTGCATTCATTTCGTTGTACTCGTTTTGGTTTAAGTTTATAAACCTTCAGTGTGGACGCATGCATGCACAACAACAAAACGCCAAAACTGTGTATCTCTATTGGGTCTATCCACACATTGTAGTACACACATAGACACTTATGCCGTCTATGTGTGCATGTGTGTCTATGTGCGGATGGATGTTGGTGTGTGGTGAAAGATACATTTTAACTGTCGTCAGTGCTTGGCATTATGATCTGTGCTCAATTTGAGATCGTGTTGAAAGCAACGCTTTAAACTCAATGTAAGCATTTTTAAGTTGTTGCCATGTTTTCCATCTCTTGAGCATCAGCCTCGGCATTAACTTCCTTCTTTCTCTTCGACAGCCACTGCCACAATAGACAACGAAATTAACTTTCAAATTGTGAAAAAAAGAAAATTATTAGATTATCGTAGGCAAAGTGTTGCTTGCGAGCAACGTGGAAACAAAAGCGTTCCCAACCTAAGCACAATTTGGGCTACAAATCAACGTTAATAAAATCGGACCTTCTGACATTCAACTAGACAAATAATGGTGACTTCGGTCAAAGGATCGTCCAGTGATCTCTGCACTTTTAAGATTGTATGGCAAGGGACAAACAGAAGTGGGCATCTCAACAATCGTCAAAAAATGACAATTGTTTCGATTGAAAATACTGGTGATCGAGTTGACATATTTGCCTAAATCTAAAGAATATGGCAGAAACGAATAAGGCGATATATGCGAACAAATAATTAAGCATTAGCGAAAAGTAACTTATTCATGGAATATTTTTTATTGCCGTTGCAGATGCAATCGTAGATTTTCGTGAAATTAACCAACGAAGCAGGTGTACACACAATGCGCATCAACTAAGGCAACTTAAACTTTCACCAACATTCGTTGCAATGATAAGCTCTACTCCAGAAGCAGCACTCACACAGGCGGCCACATTGGACTCAGCAACAGCTTCCAGCCATCGGACCCATCCAAAAGATCGATCGGCCATACAACCCCACTAGTAACCACCAACCAGACAATAGCGTTGCAGAAAACAAACAAACAAACAACCGGCGATGCAAACAAAAGTATTTTACTTTGATTTCCATTTGATGCCTAAATATACGAGGTTCGGCCTGAGAGAGCATGCACATAATTGGCTATACATTATTATTAATTAATTGTTGAAAACGAAAGCTGCAACAACGCTTTCTGTACTCGCACAAACTGAAATAATGAACATTTCGCAGTCATTCGCCATCAGCTTTCTTCAAGTAAACTCTGCTGTTGGTTTTTTTTTCATTGAATTCGAATAGAAATATTTGCTAACTTTTAATTAACAACGGCTGCAACTGGTCCAAAGCAATTTTATCTCTGACGCCGTTATCGGGTCATCGGTGTGAGTATATTTCACTTAATCTAGTTCGCTCTCCCAGGCTCCGATAGCATTGACGATAGAAAAAGTATTCCCTTCACTTGTTGCCATCGAAAAGTGGAAGTGTTCTTAGCGGAATATTTTCTTTTTAGTCAGCTGCAAGTCAGAAGCGAGTATCATGAGTAAGACCGTATGAATCTACCATTCTCAGTCTACACTTGTACATGCAACCATATAGTTATAGACCATGTACATTAGACCGAATCATGTTCCGTTAACAAGAGAAAAGAAAAAATGCCACCGCCCTTGGTATTTTTTATAAACCTATTCTACTCTGAAACTCTTTGATAAGCTGCACGGACAAAATTAAATGTTAGCAATATATTTGCATGCAAACATATATATGTTTGGAACATGCTACACCCATTAAAACATCTGCAGTACAGCATAATTGGTCTACACAAACATATTATAGGTTTAGGACAACATTGTAAGGGGTGATCTATCTAGAAGTATTTTTCAAAAAAAATAAATACAAAAATTCAAATCAAGTGTGAAATCTTTATTGTTCATTCGAACGGTTCGGAAAGTTCCTAGCCTATCAATGAAAGAGAATAGTTAGTTTTTCAAAAATATTTTTATTTTTCAATATAATCTCCTGAAACTTCAATACACTTAGTCCAACGCTTATCTAGCAATTCTATCGCTTGATTAAAATAGTTTTCCTCAAGGTCTTCAAAATAGTGATTTACAACTGTAATTGCGTCTTCATTTGAGGTAAAACGCTTGCAGCAAGGAATTTTTTTAGATTTGGGAACAGGTAAAAGTCACTGGGAGCTAAATCAGGAGAATAAGGTGGGTGGTCAAGCAACTCGTACTTTAATTCGTTGATTTTAGCCATTGTTAAAACACTCTTGTGCGCTGGTGCGTTGTCTTGGTGAAAAATTATTTTGTTGTGTTGTAAGCCAGGACGTTTTTCTTGAATTTGTACATTTAATTGATCTAAAAGGTTGCAATAGTACTCTGAATTTATTGTTTTACCCTTTTGCAGATAGTCAATCAATAAAATACCTTTGAAGTCCCAAAAAACCGTTGCCATAACCTTACCAGCCGATTGAATTGTTTTTGCCTTCTTTGGGGCACTTCCTCCAGCTTCAGTCCATTGTTTGGATTGTTCTTTTGTCTCTGGATTATAGTGGTGGATCCATGCCTCATCAACAGTTATGAAACGACGCTTAAAATCCATTTTATTTCTCTGAAAACGATCCAAACAAGCTTGAGAAATGTTCATTCTTATGCGTTTTTGGTCGACTGTTAACAAGTCCGGCACCCATCTTGCAGAAAGCTTTTTCATCTGTAGTTCTTCATGCAAAATTAAATGGACTCGATCATTTGAGATGCCCATGATATTAGCTATTTCACGCACTTTTATTCGTCGATCATTTAATACCATATCATGCACTTTGGCTACAATTTCTGTTGTTGTTGCTGTTTTTGGACCTCCACTACGTGGTGCATCTTCAATGCTTGTACGACCACGTTTAAATTCAGCAACCCAATTTTTTACTGTTGCATATGAAGGAGCACTTTCACCTAACACATTCACCATATCATTATGAATTTCTTGTCCCGATAAACCTTTTTTATGTAAATATTTAATGACACCACGCATTGCTAATTTTTCCATTGTAAAAAAATCGCCGATGCGTCTTTTGTGAACACCTGTTTCTATATGAAGGAGTTGTCAGATCGAAACAAAATTTAACATGTGTTCATAGCAGAGATGGAAGTTTCGAAAACACTTAACTTCATTCTGTTTATACCGCGCTTTTTGTGCTAGGCTAAGAAGTTTCCGAACCGCCCTCGTATTTAATGCGGTATATTTATGAATATAACTTCCTGGCAATGTTGGCCGCAACTATGCCCAGGGGTGTCCATTCTCAGGGTCTAATTTTAGATGAACGTGGTTTTCGCGGTGCAAGTCTTTCCATGATGAAATGTCAAACAATATCGAAAAGAAAAAAATACGCGTATTCTGTGAAAAAACCCATTAAAAATATACCCCTGGATTGATTACCCGTTACAAATTTGAAAAATATGAACCGATGATGGCACCAGCCCATAAACCGCACCTAACCATGATTTTCGCAGTGTAAGTCTTTTCATGATGAAATGGCAAACAATACTGAAAAGGAGAAAACAATAAAGTTTAACACAACTCACGCGTAATCTGTAAACAAAACACTACTGAAAAATATATTAAAGTTTTTTAAAAACAAATGCGATGTTTAAAATATAAATATGTGTTTAGTATTAGGCAGTTGTTAGCTGCAGCAGTTAGCAGCTAGCAGTTGTTTTTAACAGACACACCTACATATGAATGGAGAATGCTCCAAGCATTTATATGTTCTTTGCAAAATATGTTAGAATGCAAACATTTTTTTAAAATTTGTAGGCATTTGAACTCTCCGGGTTATCAATTTGACCTAGATTGACTCAATTGTATTCAGGATACTACAAAAAACAATGGATGTTGAAGAAAGCTTAAATACTACCCGACGCTGCGAAATAGTCGTCTGTATTTACTAGCTTTTTTGTTGTCTGTAAATATCCCATGGTTTGTGGAAAATCATAATATGGTTATGCGGATATCACAACGTGTTTGTGATAACTATTATAAGGTTCTGTATAATCATAGTCTTAATACGGCTGCGATAATGTTAATATGGCCATAACATGCTTTTAAAAATTATAAAATGTTGCTGGTTATTATTATATAGTTGTGGTATTTTTAATCGTGTTTGGTGAATTAATATGGTTTCGGGAACTATAACATTGGAATGGGATCGGTCTCATTCGATGCTCAGATATTGTCCACATCAAAAAAAAGTGAAAATTGATTTTTTTACCCTTAGGTCCCTTTCTCTATGCGCTGTCACATATGATTATTTTGGATCATAGTAAAATTGAATTAGATCAAACAGTGATGAATTTGGAGTCACTTGGACTTCAAATGTTGTTTGCCCGAAAATAGTTTCAATTGAATATATATTTAAAATACAATATGCGCCGTTTATCGAAATCAAATAAAAGTCATACTGGTATTATAACTTCGAAAAGTAATTTTGTAAATTTGATCCAAATCGTACCATCAATGAATACAAATTAAAAACTCGTATTACGATAACAGCGCCACCTTTCGGAACTAAACACAAGAGAATCCTGCCGACATACTATAGTGACATATTGTAGAAGTTGGGAGTAAGAGATTAATCTCTTAGCCATGTAAACGCGGTCTGCATAAAATGTAGTAGCCGGTCGGATTCGACTTTAAACAGTAGACGCAGGTAGGAGAGTAAAAATAAAGTGATATCGTAGATAGCTCGCTGACTTTTTCTTAATGCAAGCGTTTAACCACTCCCATTTTTTAACGTCTAGCCTGTCACAAAAATATCACGAAATGATAAACAGAGATATATTTCACCATTCGCGGCTTGGTTTGCCGCCACTTTGTCAGTCTGACGGTACGGTATGATATATCAAAGCGATTGGTAAGTTCTTCCGAAATGATAGTGCGATCCGTATAAATAGACATTTCGCAAACGATTATAGGAGAAATATATATGTGAATTTTTCAGTGTATAAAGAGCCGAACTAAAATATATTTGCGGTAGGAGAATCAGATGCTGGAAATCAAACATTCCACCATGTTCACATAATCGGCAACAGCCTCGGATGTGGCCGGTCGGTGGAGTAGAAAGTGCGATTCGAGAAGGGCCCATGGAAAACCAGTTAATTTTTATTACGCCTGTTTTATGATTATGGGCATTATTTTGATATGGCTTAAAATAAGTGAAAAGAATAAATCAATAACGAAATAAAAATAGACGGTAGAAAACTGGACACAAAGGAATTGAAATGGCTGTTGGTCAGCCAAGTCGATGTTGATGACTCGAATCAAAAGAGAATGGGATGATAGAACAGAACACGTCTTATTTTCATTATTTTTCAGAAAACAACAAAAACGATGAACAAAAAACTATTAAAATTCAAAACAATAAACGCAACACGACTAGTGGCGTTCACAGCAATGCCGCTGAAAACGCTCTAATCGATAGAGTGTGCGAGTACCCACCGAAGTCCACATCCATTCCGCCTACCCCGCTGGCCAGTGTCCGATGCCGACCCACCAAGCAATACGAGCGACCAAACAATACATTTGTGAGCTATATTTCTTACATCTAAACGATACAGACATACATGACCGAAGACATCCCATTCCAAGAGTGCGTGTGTGTGTCCGGGAGTCAGTCCGTCCCGTGCTCATAATAAATCCACCAGTCAGTGATTTGTAGTGTCTAAAAGTCGAAGAGAAAATAAAGCAGAGTACGTACAAACGTACTTACGAGAATATTATGGAACGAATATACAAACGAAGGAAAACGAGATGAATGCCTCGAAGAAGGTGGTTCTACTTGTTCAATTAAAAGAGCGTTAAGTCGAGAATCAAGATACGCATGAGCAACAGCAACACTAGGCCACAGAAACAAGGAAAACACAGCATTCCGTCTGCGCTGCACAGTGAACAGCGTCCGACTGATTTTCGAAAACATGGAATAACTGCCGATTTAGAGCTGTAATTTTTTATGTATAAAATCCATATATTTCGAGGTGTTACAAACGAAAATAAAGGTTTAGATGTCACAATAACCGTCCGGGGTCACAACGGCATAACGGGAAGTGCGATGAAAAACCCGGCATACAGCCAACTACGTTAACGACACGAAGGTGATATTCATTACAAACTACATCGTAGACAGAAGGTTACTGTGAGATCGACAAGATGCCCGATCGTAGGAGAATCCCATGGAAAAACTACTGAAGAAGCTCCACCGATGCTGATAATGAAAAATGGAAAAAACTCTCGATGTGCCGTTGTGCAAGTCCACAGGATCGAGGATTCACTTATATTGGGAACAGGTTCGTTGATGCCACTTAGCAGTTTGCTTACGTGCAGCTCAGAGCTGCCAATCTGTTTACCAGACCAAAAGCGGTTGGCACAACTTCCACAAGAAAATGTACAAAGCGACACCGACTACTGTGCGCTTGTGGCGATGCTGAGATAATGGTGATGGTGTCGTATAGTCAAATATTTCAATTCACACTTGGAGGTTTGGAATGTTACGCATTCGTCTTACCCATTTGTTAACAATAATAGAAAATCATCAATAAAACCGACAGATTCAGAAGAGTCAATGGTGGTGTTGTGGCCCCACTCGATGGTATTATTAACAAGAGTTGCCACTCAAAAATATTGAGCAAGGTAAGCACTTTTTCAACCAGAAAATTATTTAGAAACTTTTTTACCGATTAATAAAGTTTTTTTACAGACGAATTCGACAGAATTTGTTATTCTAGCTATTTTTAATTTAGCATTTTGCTTGAATCCGTATTGTTCCGTCTGGCGTCGTAGAATAATTTCAGATTTGCAGATCTTCTTCTCGTTTTGCTAATAATACGACTGAATTTAGTAAAAAAAAGACAGATTATGTTATGCGCCCTAATATAATTTAATCAGCCATCAACTGTTTTCAGTCCATATCGGTGTCATTTCAGTGCGCTGTATTTAGATTCGACCTATGTTTTGACCAAATCCGTTTCATATTTCTTTGGCTAACTGTAGAGAATAATTGTGATATCCAGATATCCAGAAATAAAATGTTATTTTGTATTATGATATGTAGGAGCATCCCCTCTTTTATTGGTGTATATCAATCTTTTCAATGACAGGGATAGGATAGAAGTACGCAATATTCCCCAACATTTTTTTTTATTTTAAGACTTGAAATATAGGCTGGGCCATTGCAAATTTTAAATTTGAGTCGGCTGTAACAAAACAAGAGTTGATAATTATTTCAAGGTTCTGGTTTTATTGGAAAGGTTGAACTTTGTCATTTAATAATGGAACATCATTCGATGCGTTTTCGCTTTATCCAATGGGCTAAAGATTGTTTGGCAGAAGATGAAGAACTTTTCCAAAAAATCGTGTTTTTAGTTGAAGCTCATTTTATCTTGGTGGCTATGTTAATAAACAAAACTGTCGCATTTGGGGTTCAGAGAACACACACGTGACTATTGAGAAGCCAAATAATCCACAACCAGTCACTGTTTGTAGTAGATTTTAGGCTGTGATGTCAAATGGCCACCTCGGAGCTGTGATTTGAGCCTTTTGGATTAATTTCTGTGGCGAGCCATTGAGGATAAATATTACGCACAGCATCTAGAGACAATTGAAATATGAAATCGAAGTTGCCGTTAAAAAAATTTGACCCGAAACAATCGAATATGTATTCAAAACTTGAGTTAACCGGATGACGTACTTCCTAGCGTGTTGTGAATATGAATGATATTGTGTTCGATTGTTAAATGATAAAGTTCAACCTTTACAATAAAACTAGAAATTTGAAAAAATAATTCGAAATACTGATAAAACAAATGATCCAAGCATATATATGAGTGGGTCACAGCAAATATTTTACTGTTTGTAGTTCGAAAACACCCATATGCTTGTGAGCAAACATATATATGTTTCTACCCAATCATTAATATTTTTGCAGAAATCTAAGAAGGAATAAAAATGTGTAACATTTTTTAGCACAGAATTTATGTTATTCAAAAAACATATGAAATTTCAACATGCTAGAATTTTGCCCCAAACATATTATTTGTGTTTGTGTAGACCTTTTATGCTAAACAACAAACATTTGAATGATTGTAGCATTTTCCAAGCACATGTATGTTTTCATGCTTACATATTTTAACACTTATTTTTCTCCTTTATCTCAATCTTAATAGATCGAACGCACTACAGCCTATTATAGCATTAATATACCAATTTATAGAACTCCTCCCCCTTCCCACTAAATTTCAATTAAGCCTCTATGGTTTATCTTCTCTTTCTATCTCTCTCTCTCTCTCTCTCTAATAAGGATTTATTTTTGTAATATTGAATAAATTAATTTTAGATTTATAAGCTATATTAGTGCGCAAAGTGAAAAATAGATATGACTCTGCACATCTGTGAGCCAAGACTTACCAGTGATATTTTTTGTTCTCAAAATTTAACCCGTTATATACCTTAAAAGTGTGTTACAAAAAAATCCTTTGCCGTTGTAATATAATGATTATATCAACTTTCTTTCGAGTGATTGAAACAAGCGTATCCCCATTTCATTTTAAGTAGATGTTGACGATTAAATCTTTCATGGCGATCTGGCAATACCGTCACCCTTAAGACTGCCCTTCCGCACTTACAATAGCATACAAACATCGCAACTACAATGGGTGCCTTGTTTGTTGTTAACGCCAACATCATCATCTTCATCACCATCCCTCTGTGGTATCCATCGTTGTCAATTAACACAAAATAAAAATGTGAAAATATCACATATTCTCAATGAAGAACTATCTTGAAAGTTCGGATATTCGAGAAGGTATTAGTTTTTTCTAAGGTCTCGTTTTATTTTATTGTTTTAATCTACTTGGGATAGCGTAATTGTAGGAGACGTAGTTAGATTTTAAATTACCGGCTGCTAGTTTATCTCATAATGCCATTCCTGAGTAATTACTGTCAGATAAATTGAATTACTCGTCTTTAAAAAGAGGGCACGATAACCCCTACCGTCCAGCTCAAGAACAAAGTTTCTGTAAAAATAATGCGGGTTGATACATTTAGACTGCTTTCATTCAAAAAACCTCAGAATGACTCACACATGCGGGGTTTTATTTTTTTTTTAAAATAATATGCATGTATGTTTTTGTGTGACGAGGTAACAGCCCTTGGCCGAAGAATTGCTCTTCGGGTCAAGCCGGTCCATAGAACCGGCTGTGGTGTGATTGCGGCATGTTTGTAAATTATTTTGCCGGGAAGAATCCTTACAGCTGTTAACGCGAAAAGGCGATCTATTATTTTAGGGAACAAGTTGTGGAGGTATTCACCTCAGCTTGACTAGAATCACTTGTATTGGGTTTGGGACGTGGGTAGAGTTCCTTCTATTCGTCATCTAATTTCCTAGATCGTATTGGGAGCTCTGAAAGTGGGAGCTCCATTCGGTATTGGATTTGAGATGTTATTACAGAAAACTTCGAAACGAATCGTTTCAAGCGAAGCAAACATACACGCAGAAAAAAAGTATGGTTGGGGTAACAATATTCGAAGAGCACCATACTATTGTTGGTTATATGGTTGTGGCACAACAATATTATGATCATCACAACAATAGTATGGTTCACACACAACCATACTATGATCCCCATAACAATATTATGGTCCTCACAACAATAAAATCATTCACACACAACCATACTATGATCCCCACAACCATAGTATTATTCACATTCAACCATACTATGATCCCCACAACCATATCATGATCCTCATAACCATAGTTTGTTTAACGTACAACCATAGTATGATCCTCAAAACCATAGTATGACTTACGAACAACCATACTATGATCCCCAAAATTGTTTGTAAAGACTAGAATACGTTGTTATTCAACAATAAAGAATTTTATTAAGTAAGTTATGTAAGAATAGGAGTGATTTATTTAACAGTAAAAAATCATTTATTAAAAATATTTTAGTTATAGTAATCCGTAGTTTTTTTTTTAAATATATAGTTTTTATTACTATTATTGCGTAAGAATCGCAAAAATAACATTGTCAAATTAAAAAAAAAATAAGGTTTTGCCGGTATGATTGCCGTAATTATATTATTGTAAACATAAAACCCATGAAAACAATACTTTTGTCCCATCAACCATATTTATATTGTTGCAACAACCATATTTTCATTTATAAATTTGGTAACAATACTTTTGTTACATTTCAACAATATCAATATTGCCGCAATTATACTATTGTCAAAATGAAATTCAAAAAACAATACTATGGTTGCGACGACCATACTTTTACTGCAGAGAACATACTATCATTGCCGTGACCATATAGTAACCATATCTTTTATCTGCGTGTATCTTGTAATACTTTCAAGGTTTCCAAACGATATATAATCTGCTACCAAAATATATTCCACGCTTAGAGATAAAGTAATGTTTACAATGCGAGCAATATTTCCAACAGGTGTCTAAAAGAATTATAAATTATCAACATGGACCAAATTGCTTAGAGGTGGAAATAACGCAATATTCTTACTTGGACCAAGATAAAATCGAAAAGGACATTTGTCTGGGGTCTAGATGAAGCCGTAAACCAATATGATCCAGTTTCTTTAACGTTGGTTGTTGATCGTTCGCAACGTACAATGCGATAAATGAGCCGGATTGTTGTAATATGTGAATTCCACAACGACATGCAAACCAGCATGGAAGGATCTATCAATCGTTTTAAAATTTTGCAGAAATATTTTTCAAAAACTGCCTATGGGATTAAAAAGGGGCAATATTGTCACACTACTTCATGTAACTACCCCAACATAACATTTCCCTAATGCATAAATTTCGTTGAATTTCGTTGAATTTCGTTGAATTTCGTATTCTGCGATATGTTTATATCATTTTGGAACGCGCATAAGAAAAAAGTGGATGCCACGTCCCATTCTAGTACACAAACAAACGACTGTTTACGAGATTTTAATAAAATCAGTACGCTTCCGGCAACGGAGGACGGAACGTAGGAAAATATAAAATCCACATATAGGTGAGGGTATATGTAAGTCGGAGTCAGAACCAACTGAAGCGTTTTTACATCTTTTATTTTCGATCGTTTTTCCATAGTTTTGATATTGGTTTTGTATTTTTTTTATTTCGCCTCTTTAGGTAGTTTTTTTAATCGAATATCATCATAAAGATTTGATCTTTTTTTGACTTTTCGCCATTCTGTTGATTTGATATTGTTGTTATTTTTTGATTTGTATTTTTGACCTTCTTAATCCATGTTTTTGTATATAATATTTTGGTATTTAGTCCTTTAAGCCCCTTTTTATCCCCATTTATATTTTCTTTGCCATCCTGTTTTTAAATAGCATTTTTCTTTCATGTCAATATTTTGCCCATTATGATCTTTTTTATCTCCTTTTTATCCCAGTATCTATTTTCTTTCTCATTCTGTTGATTTTATAGTGTTTTCTTCTATTTAAATATTTTTTAGCCCTTTTATTTCTTTTTCTACGCTATCCTGTTGATTAGATATTGTTTTTCTAACATTTTGATATTTCAATATTTTTTGCCCCGTATTTTTTATGCCAACCTGCTTATTTAATACCACTTTTATATATAGTCTGTTTTGACTCTTGTTTATCTCAAAAGGGTCATAAGAAGCAAAGAAGAAAATACGTGAAATGGAAATAGGGGTATTTCCATTTCACCTATTTTCTTCTTTGCTTCTTACGACCCTTTTTGTCCTCATTTGTTTCGCTGTGTCATCCTGTTGATATAATATTTCGCACGTTTGGCGCTTTTTATCCATATTTTTTTTTCTACGCCATCCTGTTGTTTCAAGTTCTTCTTTCTCTGTGATAATTGAATCCTTTGGACGTTTACTATTACATTTCTATTTTTAATCCATTGTTTTGATTTAATATAATTTTTTATCAAAAAAGGGAAGTTTTTTTTGATATACCAAAAAAAGATTTTTATTGTGTTAACTTTGTTCGGTGAAATACTTTACTACCGACTGGTTCTCGCACACATACATGTATGCTCTATATAACCTGTTTTGTTATCTTCATAGCCGTAACCATACCTGTTTTCTTATCTTCATAGTCGTAACCATACTGTATGATTGCCGTAATCATATTATTGTTAACGTAAATTTTAAACAACAATGCTTTTGTGGCACCAACCATGTTTATATGCTTGCTACAACCATATTCTCATTTCTAAATTTGGCAATAATACTATTGTGACATTTCAACAATATTAATATTGCCGCAATGATACTGTTGTCAAAATGAAATTCAAAAAACAATGCTATGGTTGCGACGAACATGCTTTTATTGTAGAGAACATATTATTGTTGCGGTGACCATATATTAACCATATCTTTTCTCTGCGTGTGGTATTGTTCAAACACAATATGGACCTATCGTTCATACGCCAGACATTACAAGCTGCTATTGTACTCTTACTCCCAGGTAAACCTTTTCACCCCATATTGTTTTCTGACAGCTACCGATGCTTATCTAACCAAGTAATCTCAACAGCACAACAACAGGATCTTTCAAATGTCGACGGCGCGTAATGTCCTTCTGACACAACTCAAAACTCGACTCATATGAAAATCATTCAATTATGAATCCACACAAGTAAATGCACGCATGAGGCAAACACAAACAGCGCATACCTTAAGGAACATGTGTTTTCTCTGGTCGGTCGCCGAGGAAGGATATCGCGTGCTCTGTGCGTAGAAGGCCCTTGAAGTTGCTGTTGTCAGAAAACATCTGTCGCGGTATCCTGGTGGGGCAACTGCTTCGCCGAAAACAAAAGAAGACAAACGCATTCACTGGTGGTAGCACAAAAGTATCTGCGAAATGAAATGTTTTTTTGTCGCTGTCGTCGTCTTGCCGTGGCTGTTAACATTCAATGGTCATTCATGATCAGCTACAACAAAAACACTGAAGGATCGTGTCGTCGCAGCAACAACAATGCATAATTGTCCTTTAATATTCGAATATATTCGGTTGTTGTGGCCAAGTTAAATATTGTGGCAGCTGATCCTGTCTGTTGGAGATGACTATCATTGATCATTGTCGATTATTGTCGTTGTTGCAAGGAACGAACGCTTATGCTCACGGTTGTTCAAGGGTCCCGTTTCTGACTACTAGCAGCAGGTATTGCTGACAAAAGTGTTCCATTGTTATTGTAACTGCATCAAATTTAGAGCACTTTAAGTTGAACGAATGGAATAATTACAAGGCGTTCAGTTTCCGGCGAGAACTGCCGTCAATAAAATGAGTAAGTGGGAACTGCTTTCCAAAATACGAAACCATTTGAAATTACTAGATTTTGATTGGACTTGCTGAAGTTGTTTCCTTTAACAAAAATCGTACTTTCGTGTTGTACAGTTTTCTATTTTCGCGAGTCGTAGTTAGTTTGGATTTTAAGGCGGGCACAAATTTAAGAGGAAAGGTTAAAATGTTAAACCGCAAGCCCAATTGTCCAATGGCCAAATACGCGTTTGAACAAATATTTGTTTACGCACACTGCAGCAATCTGCAATCGTATAATGTGTATTTGTTCCCGAGCATCGTAAAATTCTAAAAAGATGTAAGTATGACCGCCTGTTTGTGGAAAACACATTATAATGTCACAATATTGAAGTTAGTTGGTTGAAATTTGACAGAAATGTGTGGGCCAACCTGTTGTTTAGATAATCGACAGGGTCTAAAGCAACCTTTGGAAAAATCACCATGTGTATGAATTTTGGCTTTTAAACCATCACAATCGGCTTCGATCGCCTTGAAATTTTATTTTTAAAGTCTAATGAGGACTCGCTTATTAATCTTTTTATTAAAATTGAACCAAAGTGGGGTAACAATTCTTAACAAGAGAGAGGCATTGTCCAAGTTAAAATATTAGGATGATAGACTTATCGAGACTTATCGAGCCGATATATAAGTAGTAATATAAGGCAATTTCTTGTAAATCCACTGATTTTCACGACTTAGAAACCGTGACGACTTTCATCGGAGATCTTGACTGCAACTGTTGTAATGAAACCGTTCTCTTTAAAGCTAAGCTCCCACGTAAATTATTAAAGTATGACAAAATATGTAAAGATTAGAAAAACATTTCATTTTAACAAAATTGGTCAAACAAACCATATTTTTGACTCAATATATTTCCCAAACAACATCTGGCAACATAAACTTCCATCTATGGAATGTGGAAAGTTTTTCAAATCATGATTGTTCAACAGAACAATAACAAAACAGATTAGGGTGAAGAAAACATCGAATATTGTCGTCGTTGTAAGGGAGACAACGAAGACACAAGAGAAATGAAAGAAACTCTATTTCTAAATACACTCCAGACACTTCTGCGGCTGCGTAGGCTGTTCAAGAACGCATACAAAACCAACAACAACTACGACGCCCGAATGGTTGAGGTAGGGTGCAACATCCACAATTGTGCGTATGAAAAACGACAACAACAACTGAATGAGGCACAGACAACATTATTTACGACCCTCTGCCAAGGCGGGATCCGTTGAACATTGGAACTCAGTGCAGACAATTTCGGGGCATCGGTACCAATGCTAGGAAGTATTGTAAATACGAGTAGCTTAACGCTACCAGGATTTACCTGGATTCTGTTTAACTCGGGAGCCAAATTACGCAATAACCGGCTTAAATCAACGAACGAAATTCTTACATACGAAACATTTGCCGAGTGTGACGCGTGCCATGCAGCGAGACGCAAGTTGTCCTCGACGGTCTTGTTGGTTACGTCAAGGGACATGCCTGCTTAGGGAATTGAATAAATATGATACGTTCCAATGATTATATGACACTGCCTGTGTGTGTGTTTGTTGTATTCTCAACATTGAACTCATGGAGGAACTGATAGTCGGTTGTACCTTCGCTGCACCGTTTGTCTTTCGGTTGCGTCAGGGTGGATTTCTTAGGGGCAGAAGTATATTAAGACAACGAATGCACTTTCTTTCCTTGCAGTTAATACAAAATTAGTAACATAACATGAGACCGAGCTCCAGGGGAAACCAAAAGTGGATGGTGATGATGTTGTTCTGTAACAGTTGGCTTGCACATGTGTGGCTCACAAGTCTAACTATTCCTTGACGAAAGCGACATCGCTATCATCTCGTCCTTATTCTTTTGTTTCTGGAGTTCGCTTTGTTTCAGCGTATTTTGCGTTTTTTTTTTACTACTTTTCCTTTCTTCTTCCTGAAATGGAAGAAGATGTGTATTGTTTGATATAAAAACAGCTGCCGTAGGATATCACAGGGACTTGTATGTGATGCCGGGCGCTTTGCACATTTACAGGATGCGTGTGCGGTTGGTCTCTGTTTCTTATATCCTGCTCCATTATGAAGAAATTTATTTTAAATACATGCATACGACAGACATTCTAGGTCAACAAATAAAACACTAACATTTCGAAAAGTTATAGACTAGCAGATACGTAGACGTACTGTAGCACCAAATTTGCATCAAATAAACTGTTCACTCTGAGAGGACAAACTTGGTTTTCTAAAAGCCGCACAATTAAAGTGCTTCCAAGTGATAGTTGTATCTTGACACCATCAGTGGCCACATTGAGGGGCTTATACTTATATTAGAAGTGCATAAATGCCTCGACATAAATAAATTCCACCCTTAGAGTAAAAATATTTTTTTCTACCTCTTAAATGCCGGCAACTTATCGAGTAAGATATTTATCTCTATAAAATGCATTTGCCATTCGGAGCCGGCATCAAACAGGAGGTTCCAGTTAGTGAGTACAAGAATTAAATCGAGCACAGCTCAGCGATTTGAGAGGAGTTTCCCCTTCTTCCCTAATGGAATGGAAGTTAATAATATTTTGTTCTATACGAATTGAGATTGAGTAAGTAGTTATTTGGAAAATGTGATCTGCTGCCTATAACTCGATTATCAGAATGTTTTTTTTTACTGATTGCCATTGATCATGTATCAAATAGGTATGAATAAGTAATATTTAGTGTTATTACCAAAACAACCAAATACAAATCGTGCTCAACTTGATTCCCTCAATGCGCCAAACTGAAGGAACAACTGTAGATCAGATAGATGGACACGATTAATACTCAGTGGTCGGAAAAAGATGGCTTTAAGATTAAACTCTAACTTATGAAATCTCTGAAATTAACTGGGTGGATATATTGCCGCTTAAACATTTTCGACGTTCCTACACACATTTGAACTCAGGCTTACTTGTGTGATTGTCGCGCACATTGACCATCACACCATGGGGGCCCACGAATGCTCTTGAGTTGGTTGAAGGATATCTCAATTTAGGTTGGGCACAAGCTGCTTAAATGCAGTAACAGTTTATTGAAGCCTGATCATCAAGTTTAAAAGGCCAGACTTACTTATACTTTTCGAATTGCCTCTTTCTGACGAAGTGGCTTTATAGCTTTAAGGGCAACTCTTTTGTAGTTGTGGATTTAAAATCTAAAAAACTTTCCAAAAACGACTCAAAGATGATATCTTTAGTGTGGAAATGCACATCAAAGTGTGACCAGCACACCTAAAAAGCAAACTACAACAACAACTGTATCGGACAGACACATCGAAAAACGGTTATGAATCACTGACCTCTTTACAAAGTGGTAACTGCGACACAGCTCTCACCATAAAACGATAAGAGTTCAACCTGATGCGCTCTGCTCTGGCTTCAATGAGTGTGACAGGGAAGTCAAGTCATTTAAGCGCAGCACCAGACCAATAATCCGGCGTCACACGATCAGAACAAACAACGGAATTTTCAGTTGTATTAACCGGTCGATAACACCGGCGCGTTTTCATCTTTTTTATGTGTGTT
This sequence comes from Hydrotaea diabolus, assembly GCA_963513945.1. NCBI lineage: Eukaryota > Metazoa > Arthropoda > Insecta > Diptera > Muscidae > Hydrotaea > Hydrotaea diabolus. The sequence goes on from OY740719.1 coordinate 188,692,696, forward strand.
TTCCTATTGGTGGGTTTTACAATCTTCTCGTCGAAGTGTGTTCGAGTTTCCGGAAATAAAGAGAACTTTATTGAAACGTGTTTTATGTTCTGATTTAGAACTAGAAATTAACAAAATACGATTATAAAGGGTGTTTTTTCAGACGTGCGGTTTTTAAGAAGAAATAAAACGCATATACTTAATTTAATGTTATGGCCAAGAATTTTGATTCATTATTAAGATAAGGGTTTGCCATTATGTTTTAAAAATGACTTCGGGCAAGTGGCCGATAAATTCCAGCCGAGAAGACAAACTTTTGATCACTTCTTGCAGCACTTGGGACCTATGTCAGCAATAACGCGCCGAATATTCTCTGCCAAGGCGTCTATCGTGTCGGGCTTATTTGCGTGGAGAAGCGACTTCAAATAACAGGCCCACGACCCGAGATTATGCGCTTACTAAAAGTTTCATTCAATAAATTGATTGTTCCCTTGGCGCTGTATGTATGTCTTGTTGGAATTAAAGGTAGTCCACTAATTATCGTCGTCCATTTATCATGGCTCTATAGCGTTCCCTACTGACCGTAAAATTATGACCGGCTTGTAGATTACTCATTACTCCAAATGCGACAATTTTGGTTATTAACGATCCCACTCAACTAAAACTGAGCTACATCGCTTGTAAAAATCAGGATCGGTGGCCATCTTGTTTTAGGCCCATTCACCACGATTTGCAAACGTTGTTCCACAGTAAGTCTATTCATTATGAAATGGCAAACCAAACTGAGCATATATAAGTATCACGTGACAGCTGTCGAAAAGACCAACTTCGAAAAAAGTGTGGCCAGAAAATCGCGCGATTGCCACTCATCTTGAAGACTTCTTATATCGCAATCAGAAAATGTTAATAGAGGACTGTCCCATGAGTCCGAATTAAATACAATCGGCAGGTAAGTTACTCCAACCTCGATACCGCAAAGAGGTTGTGAAGCTTGGAGTAGGCAACGTAACGGTCGGGGCTGATTTTCTGCTGCCGGAGTTGGCCCATTGCATATAATCAATGGTATAATACAAAGATTTGTTTTACTTTTAAAATTGATTTCGCAACTTTTTAAAATAGTTTTTATTTCAGTTGCATTTGTTCTGGGTCTACTTTATTTTCGAGCCGGTTTTCCACATTGTAAATGCCGACAACTTTGATTAAGATGGATTAATCTGGAAGCCATGTCAAGCTTCTACATAGAACGCCGTCTTTAAACAGTAGGTTCCGTCCAGTGAGTATAGGAAGTACTTATGCAATGAGCACTACTGCCAATAGACTATTTATCCGAACAAGGTCAGTACAATAAAGATTCCTTCTCACTGCTTGCCTTGTGCTGTTTTAGTTGCTGTAAAAAATACAAGACCATGCATTATGTCCCTTCTGTCCTGTTCTGCTCTGACTTGCCTATAGGGGCTCAAAAGTTGGGCTCCTTCAACTAGGGCCATATGGATATTAAACACAACAAAAACTTCGTCTGCATTCCGAAAAAATCATTAGTTCTACGATTCGACTTCGTTTAAGGCTTTGGCACTTAGGTCCCTAGAGCTTAAAAACATAGTTCCTTTCGAACATCGACATATGGCTACTTAGAAACAGAGTTCAATATGTCGAGTTTCGACTTTTGGGTATAAAAAAGTCAAAGTCGGTAAGTCGACTTTTTGTATATTTTTTAAATCAATCAATGTGAACATTTGGTTCCATTGGTATTGATCGACTACTTGTAACAGTAAACTTTGTTTTAAAAGTTTTCAAAAACTGGAATATGAATAACGTATACGCTATTTAAATTACCTGATGTTCATTAGTTTTTGACGCCGGATCCGGAAGGCTCTTGTGCTGAATGACAAAAGTTATGCATACTGGTTGGGATTGTAAATGGGTGAAATCGGCCCTGGGGAAAAAAGATTCCCGTTAAGGGACTAAAGCTACCTCGGTAAAAAGTACCACTTTTTGAGCAGGATTACTTGCTTGACAAATCATAATTTTTTTGGACTGATAATTGTTATTTTTTGGCACGTCCCGCGTGATCAGAACGAGTGACGAATATTCAATATGGACTTATGGGACTCAAATTAAGGGAGAGTTCTGAATACTGAGTAATTTTGCAGTTTTGGCTGATATTGGCCGAAAGGGCACGAAAAACGGATAATTTTTTGTAGGGACGGAGGGGATATATAAGGTTCGGCGTTTTTTCTTGTTATTTTGTTTAGCGGTTTCTCCTTAAATCGGTTGTGCAGCGCTGAATTCATTGTCGGAGCAAACGGTTAAACCGAATTGCAATATTTTGCTACTAACCTTCAAACGGTCTACAGTGGCCTTGACCTGGTCCAATCGGATGCATTTTTTGCCCGTGCTGAGTGGAATTACTTTAATTTTTAAGTAAATTTATTAAGTAAAACAAAGCAAGATATTTGTTAAAAGATTGTGAATGAAGACCAAAATGCTGGTTAGTCTAAGAGTTTGTTCTGATTCGTTCGAATTGTACTGTTACTTGTTACTCTGTTTGTAGCCATCTTCTGCTGAGGCTACGAGTATCTGCCGTTTTTGAGTACTGAGTTTCGGTCACTTTACTTTGTCTGCCTACAGATATTTTAGCTCTTCTGAGTAAGTTTGGGTTTGTTGTGGTTTGTGTGCCGGTGTCGAGTCAGCCGAGTTATGCCATGCCGATGCCTCTCCACTCGTGTTTCCGTCTCTGTGCCTACACTTTCGTATTGTTGTGTCGGTGGTGCTGCTGCGGATGATGATGATGATGGCTATGCCCATGCCAAATAGGCGATGGGGAGGAGAATGCGTTTCACTTTTAGTTAGTTGCTGCTGCTGCTGGTTATTGTTGCTGTTGGAAAATGTATATTACTCTGTTCTACGATACCGCAGCCGAGTTGGCTTTCGCTTGTCGATGTGTGTACGACGACTGGCTATATTGGCTGGCGAGATTCTGAAAGCCTGGTAAATAAAAACTCAAACTGAGAGAGAGATAAAAGGCATCCAAGTTATTCTACTCGAAATCATCACATAGTTTGTCATAGCAATCAATGGGTGGTTGTTGTTGTTAGGGTATGGCGAAGAGGGAAGAGGGAGCATAATGCTACTGCTTGTGTGTAGCTTATGAAGAATGTAACTCATCTATAGAACGTGCATATACCTAAAGAGAAGTCGGGATGAAACTTTTTGGAGGATGCCAGCATCCATATTCGGCTAAGAACACCCAAGATAAAAAGGTCGAACTCTAAAGAGAATGTAACCGAAAATCACTCTATTTACCACATATAATTCAGTCAGCCTTCAGGAAGACTTCTTTAAATCGGAGACTTTCACAAGTTTTTCTCTGACGAAGGAATGTGGCTGTAGGTGTCCAAGTCGCAACTTCGCAGTGACACTCGGAGTGTTTAACAAAAAAATTAACAACCTTAGACAACGAGCAAGCTAAAGTGTTTTTGTTTTACGTCAGTTTGGAAAAACTCAAATCAGTTGTGTTTGAAAACTCAATGGTTGTGTTTGGAAATGGCTCAAATGTTGAAGTGTATGCACTCATTTGCCACATTGCATGTTCGGGAAATGGGTCCGTAGAAAAGTGAGCGGAGCGAGTAGTCTGTACAACCAGTGATGCCAAACGATTGTTTTCCACATTTATCAAAATATAAATATGTAAAAAAAATCGTGTTTTTTGCGGCTTAATCGAAAAACATTTGGTCCTAACCACAAATCGACTGCAAAACGATTTCGCTCGATTTCCATCACACACAGAATTGACTTACTAAGGTTTAACTAGGTTTCTAGCCTGGTAGTCGAATACCGGATGCAAGTTTTTTTAACGTGAATTTATGTTCTTTACAGAAAAGTTTTTAGTAATGTCCGTTGGAAAGTGATGCCGAAGAAATAAAGCAACTATTAAACTTGTAAACGGTAGGTTAAAAAGGTATGGTAAATAAGAGTACCCAGTTGGTCCAAGAAAATCAACATATTTATTAAATAATTCAAAGCAAAGTCTCAATAATGGCTTTTTACACTGATCGCAACGGCACCATTGCCATAAAAACGTAATTCGATGGGTAGCCAAATTGTAAGTGGTACATACACGCAGAGAAAAGTTATGTTTACACTATGGTCACCGCAACAATAATATGTTCTCTACAATAAAAGCATGTTCGTCGCAACCATAGTTTTGTCTTCCGAAACTCATTTTGACATCAGTATGATTGCGACAATATTACTATTGTTGAAATGTAACAATTGTATTAATGCCAAATTTAGAAATGAAAATATGGTTGTAGTTGTTTACGTTAACAATAATATGATTACAGCAATCATACAGTATGGTTGTGACTATGAACATAAGAAAACAGGTTTTATAGAGCATACATGTATGTGTGTGCGTATGTTTTTTTGATATACAAAAAACACATACTCGTTCACACGATACAGCGAATGGTTGTTGTCCATTAAAAAACAACAACAATCGGAAGGTAGTTCGAGGGATTTTTATTGTGTTTACTTGTTCGGTGAAATACTCTTCTACCGACTGGTTCTCGTTTATTTAAAATCTGCCTGCACTTAATTATATAGCCATTGATCATGGTTTAATCACATTTGTTTCTTGGGTTCTACGGATGGTGAAGTAGCGTTCACCCCTGCTGGGAACTAAAAGTATTTTCGGCTGCCGTTGGAATATATATTATTGTTTCTTGAATGAAATGTTCAATAAAAACATGGCATCAATTTTGACCATTAACTTATTGTAATGCAATTTAATACAACTTGCTTGATAAAAATGTCTATTTTTGAATAACCACATTGCCCAATCCTAATGAATAATTTTGGGGATCATAGTATGGTTGAGTGTGAATTATACTATGGTTATGGGGATCATAGTATGGTTGCGTGTGAATAAGACTATGGTTGTGAGGATCATACTATGGTTGTATGAGAAACATACTATGGTTGTGAGGATCATAATATGCTTGTGGATATACCATTATGGTTGAGTGTGAATGATACTATGGTTGTGTGGATCATAGTATGGTTGCGTGTGAATCATACTATAGTTGTAAGGATCATACTATGAGTGTATGAGAAATATACTACGGTTGTGAGGATCATAATATGGTTGTGTAGATAATAGTATGGTTGAGTGTCAATCATACTATTGTTGTGAGGATCAAAGTATGGTTGTGGATATCATAGTTTGGTTGAGTGTGAATCATACTATTGTTGTGAGGATCATAGTATGGTTGTGAAGATCATAGAATAGTTGAGTGTGAATCACACTATGGTTGTGGGGATCATAGCATGGTTATGTGTGAATCATACAATTGTTGTGAGGATCATAATATTGTTATGTCACAACCATATACCCAACAATAGTATGATCCTCTTCGAATATTGTCACCACAACCATACTTTTTGTCTGTGTGTACACATAAATTTGCCTTATACGCGATGTTTATTGGCACTGCGAGATTTGCGGGGTAGTAAAGTCTTTTTAAGAAATAGTTTAGAGTTTACATTTCTAGAAACATACACGCAGAGAAAAGATATAGTTACGCAATGGTCACCGCAACAATAATATGTTCTCTACAATAAAAGCATGTTCGTCGCAACCATAGTATTGTTTTATGAATTTCATTTTGTCCACAGTATGATTGCGACAATATTACTATTGTTGAAATGTAACAATAGTATTATTGCCAAATTCAGATGTAAAATTATGGTTGTAGCAACCATATAAACATGGTTGGTGCAAAAAAAGTATTATTTAAAATTTACGTTAACAAAAATATGATTACGGCAATCATACAGTATGGGATACATACATACGTAGTTCCTTCCTGACTTGAGGGACTGCAGCTCTAGAAGACACATTAAACGCGATCGTATTAAAAACCTGCGGCTCTTAAAGCCACAGCTGAATGACCATATCGGCCCATGTTTCCAAATAGTCCCCCAAACAAAGGTCACTTCCGGATTGAGGTCCACAACTTTAAATCGAGCGTGCAATCATTTGCAAAGTACATAAAAAGCGAAACTAAGCTATGTACAATTGTAGATCAATGATTTTATGCACCTGCAATATATGTATATGAAATATTCATCCCACTCTATATGTCACATACGAGTATCAAGTCCGTCCTTGCTCCAAGCCCAGACATTCCGTGGAATCATCAAAATAATAAAGTGGTCGCAAAAATCTCATTGTAGTTTCGACCCAACAATTACTTTTATTATTATATTTGTTTTTTTTTGTTTGTTTTGATGTCGAAATTTGACTGGAATAATCCAACGTCAGACTAAATCAGTTTTTATTCACACATCGAGAAACAATGGAATTTTCTGTTTCATACTTTGTCGAAGGGAAAACTTTTAATAAAAGCTAAGGAACACCGGTACTGGAGTCAAAGAAAAACATTAATTGCACCCTACAAGACTTTCCGTTCAATTAAATCAACAGGCCTTTGGCTTGAAATTTGCGGTGATTTAATACAGTGTGCCTGTATCACCTCCAAGTCACTCGCCACTGGGTATGTCACCGTATGCTACACTTGGGCGTAGAGTATTTCCTAAAAATAGCAACACTTCCACCAAAATATCCGTAGGACAGAATACAATAAATATAACAACAAAACAAAGTAGAATAAGAGAAAGAAAAAGGATTACAGGTAATGGCGAACAATGCAACGTTTCGTAAAAGAGCCCAGCCAACGAGATAGTGATAGTAGAACACTAGAAACTTATGTTGCCATTGCCGTTCCTGATGTTCCAGACATCAGTGAAGGTGAGCGAGACGGATGGCGGGTTCGTCAGTTGGCTTTTATGGAAATGTACGGGGCTTTGTCGCCGATGATTTTGCCCGTGTGTCTGCGTATAAGTACTTCAGCACAAAAGGGAATGGAGTTTGTCGGTCCAAAGTGCATTCACTTGCTCTACCTCGTTCGTATACATACGTACAAACCAAAATATGCTGAAAGAGCGAGAGAGAGAAAGAGAGTAAGCGATTTGGCCAACAGAATTTTGCAGCACTTGTTTGGGTGGATTTAAGCTACCCCACAGGTACTCTTTGACAACTCCCAACAACAGTCTACAGTCTGTGCGCGCTGCAACGTTTTAGAGTGGAATTTTAAATAACTCGCAGTAGCTGTGAAATTGGCGGCATTGGCACCTTTCAGATGCAACGCCTGCGACTGCCATCGACTCTCCTTCTGGTTTTGCAATGCTAGGTAATAAGACGCTGGCAGCGATGATGACCTTACGAGGCTCGAGCGATCGCAGAGTAGGCGACTAATGCTGACCATGTCAGTGATAACAATAGCTACTTTATATTAAGCCAAGAGTTGAAATTGAAAAACTTTGTTTAACTTCAAGATTCGTTAGACCCATTGAAATTGCCAAGTGTTAGTGGAATTTCTCAAGAATATAGATTTCTCAGGAAATGTTCTGCCGTGGACCGGACTGCTGGTCAAAAAATGCTTACAAAGATTTATTGTTTTCCTATCCTGAGCGAGAACAATTTAAATGGTGTGATACAATCCGCGATGCCCTCCGCTCGAAATGCTTTACATGCACGTAAATACATAAACACGCTCGTACACACGCAGAAAAAAGTATGGTTGTTGTGACACTATTCGAAGAGGATAATACTATTTTTGGATATATGGTAGTGGTACAACAACAGTGTGATCCTCACAACAATAGGTTAATTCAAATACAACCATACTATGATTCTTACAACAATTTACAATAACATTTTCTACTATTTCATTGTACAAAGAAGTTAGCAAGACTGTATTACCAGTCCATGGGCTTCATGTTTACCAATTGTTAATATATATCTTTAAGTGCATTCACAATATTGGACACAACACCATCTCTTTTTCGCAAAATCATTCTAATTTCAATACACGAAATCATTCTAACTTGAGAGTTGCTAGATGCAGATTGGAAAAGACAAAACAGCGCATTGACTGCATTGGAGGTATAGCATATAACAATTTACCTAATGATATGAAAGCAATTAGCAGAATTTCGTTGTTTAAAACAGCTTGTAAAAAATATTTATTCGAAAACATTGAAACGCTTCTTCCGTAAATAAACTATTATTAAGTTACAGATTAAACAGATTATTTGGAGTATTAAATTAATTTTAAATAATTATTCTTAAATTATCATTATATATTTGTACCAATTTAGAATTTTGCCAACTTGCCTCAATAATGCCTGTAGGGCGCTGAGGCCAAATTTAAAATGATTGTAAACTTAATAAGTACAAATAAATATAAAAATAATAATAAAAAAAAAAAAAATAGTCTGATTCAGACATAACCATGCAACTATAGTATGGTTCACACTCCACCATACTATGATCTCCACAACCATATTATGTATGGTTCACACTCAACCGTACTATGATCTCCACAACCATATTATGATCCTCACTACCATAGTATATTTCATACACAACATTTTAATTTCCATACAAATGTACTATTATTGTATAAGATCCGTAACAATAGCATGGTTCTTAAAAGCATATTCAAATGGAAGAAAAATTACAAACATTGCCGTAATCATATTATTGTTAACATAAAACGCAAAAAAACAATCATACTTTTGTCAAAATTACATTCAATAAACAAAACTATGTTTGCGACGAACATAGATACTTTTATTGCAGAGAACATATTATTATTGCCGTGACCGTGACATAGTAACCATATTTTTTCTTTGCGTGCACTGAACAACCCCTCATCCCTGTGACCCGACGACGACATAGTGCAGCAGAGATGCAACCAACGACCGGCAGCCCCCACATCAGCAAATAACAAAGAACAACAATCAGCAACTCCAAGTTCCGTGGCAAAGACGACAGTGCCTCTTTAGAATCGGCATTCGCACTCCACACAGCTATTGCTAAAAACCTGATTGCCTGATGCTAAAACTCACATAGATGCAGATGCAGCGAAATCGTCATCGCCGACGTCAGTCTCGATACAACGCATCAGGCGTCGTCACTCGGAGTCTCATAGATGCTCAACCACCTTGTTCCTACAGACTTAGTGTGCCCCCGTGTATGTGTGTATGTGTGTACGTCTGTCTATAGCACCGTAACCATCCAATCTGTATTCTTTCAGTTTCCTGATACTTCCGGTACTACACAAACCATGTACTGTGTGCATTCACTGCGAGCAGACTTGAACATTTCATATGATACTTTTTCGCTGGTGTCGCTCGTTCCAGCTTCTGATGACGACGCTGACGCCACTCTCCTTCTTTTGCGAGGACGTCGGTGTGCGCGCCTCCCTCTCCATGCCCCGTGGCCACCGCCACCAAGCGAGTTGCGATTCTTTTCTTTTTGAAGTACGAGTATAGTAAAATGCACAATGATTCTATAGTTGCACCAGCGTATGTCTCTTGTTTGTATTCATATGGATGTTTACTTTTAAGCTACTGCTACTCAACCACAGCATGAGTATGTACTTCTATCTAGGTTGGGTAGGACTAGCTGCAATGGGTGATGCGGGCCTTTTACTAGCACATTCGTCTCCAAAATCAGGGAAAGCTTTTTCCTTCTAGGGTTCTGTATTATATTACAGCCCATAATCTTACAATCTGTCGGATAAGATGCGCTGTAGTCATACACGATATAATAGGGACCGGAAGAAGAGCAGGCCACAGGAAGAGCAAATGCTGCCTGCTGTTGGAGAAATTTTGAGCGTGATTTCTTCAAATTTTGTTTTTAAAAAACGTTAAGGTAATTCTATCCTGTATTCTCACGCTTAATGAAGTTACCTAGGAATACCGCAAAGGGCATAAGTATTGTTTTGCTTATTTAATAACGAAACTACACGTTTACCATTTATATGGGACATAATAGGCGCTATGAGGAAATACATATGTACCATTTCAGCATCTTGGAACGTTTGGTCAATTCGTTGGTCTCAGCAATTTTGAATTTGTTTTTTCCCACTTCCATTTGAAGTTCAAGTGTCGCTTCGCTTATCCATGCCTACATTACTTTAACAAGTTTTACAATTTGTGATCTACCCCACAAGAGCGAAAGGGACATATTTAATGTCAACTGGTTTTATTTTAGGTCACAAAAAACACAACGTGTTTATATACTCGTATGTGAGCAATATTGGGTTTTTTGGCCTCATTGCTTTCGGTTTTTAAATATTACTTATAAATAAAAAATATGAATAATTAATTAGGAACCACCTCTATGTTATCTCAAAACGTGGAACGATATTTACCAGGTTTAATAGTGCTTGTCCTAGGCCTAATTCTGCACAAAGTGGAAAGTTTTGATGAAATAGGTTAATTTATGCGATACAACGATAGACGGACGGATGGAATCAAAAAGTAATTCCGAGTGTATCGATAGGATAATAAATAAATAATAATAATAAAAATAAGTATAATTAATATAAGAAACGGATTAAGGGTCGAAATACTCTCTTGCTACTCATTTCACGACTATGAGATTTTAAAGCGCTTATTTTCCAAACTGAATTACTTTTGTGTTAAACTCTTTTTTGAAATATACAAAGTAAATGAATTTTTGGCTCAGGCCGTTTATACGAGTATAGAAACGCTTTCACATCCCATCGTCGTCTTAACTTACGAGGGCGACCGCAAAACTATCTGGCCTGGCACATTTTCTGTTTTACTAGCAACTTTTTTGTTTTGTTTTTTAAAAGCAATCTTTTATAAGCCATCTGTCAAAATTTCCGAAATATTTAATGAATATTTTTCTTGTTACAGGTGATTGAAGTAAACAAGTTTTATAATTTTTGAAAAATGAAAATAAAGAGTTTCGTGCGGTAATTAAACACTTTTATATGAAAGGTTATACGCCGCAATTAATCAAAGATGAATTGGATTCTGTTCATGGTGATAATGCACCATCATACTTCACCGTGAAATCCTGGGTTCAACAATTTAAAATGGGTCGTTCCAGTACGGAAGATGAACAACGCTCTGGAAGACCGAAAACTGCTACTACTATTGAAAACATTAGAAAAATATTTAATGAAGTGACTAAAGATAGACGAATAAAGCTCAGAGAACTTGCTGATATTGTTAAAATACACGAAAAACAAGTTTGGAGTATTTTACATGATGAACTCCACATGAAAAAGCTATCCACAAGAACGCTGCCGCGTTTGTTGACTTTGCCCCAAAAAATCGACCGTTGGACCAATTCCGAGGAGCTTTTAGCGATTTATCAGCGTAATCCAATAGAGTTCTTGCGCCGATTCATAACTGTTGATGAAAAATGGATCCATCCCTACATCCCAGAAAGCAAAGAACAGTCAAAACAATGGATAGAAGCTGGTAAAAGTGGTCCCAAGGAGGCGTTAACTGTTCGGTAAGTCAGCAGGAAAAGTAATGGCCACAGTATTTTGAGATGCAAGGGGTATAATATTATTGATTATCTTGAGAAAGGAAAAACTATAAATAGTGAATATTATTGTGCATTATTGGATCGGTTGAGTGAAGAAATCAAGATAAAACGACCGCATTTAGAAAAAAAAGTTCTTTTTCCATCAAGATAATGCCCTTCACACACTGCATTTTTTACTCAACAAAAACTGGCCGAAGTACGATTTGAAATTGCTCCGCATCCACCATATAGTCCAGATTTAGCTCCTTTGATTATTTCTTGTTTCCAAATTTAAAAAAAATTCTCGGTGGCAAAAAATGTTCGTCTAATAGCGAGGTTATTGCTGAAACTGGGGCATATTTTGAAGGTCTTGAAAAATCTTATTTTTCGGATGGAATTAAAAAACTTGAAAAACGTTTGATGAAGTGTATTGAGTTGGAAGGAGATTGTGTTGAAAAATAAATAATAATAATTCCAAAAAAACGGTTCTTTTTATGTTAGGCCAGTTGCTTTTGCGGTCGCCCTCGTACTTACACTGATCTCTGATGTTTCGGATGACAACTGTATCAAAGATTATCAGTAAATAGTTAAGCGTATTCGATCCAAATTCATGGGCATCTTAATCTGCCTGTTAGCAAATGTCAAAGACAACATAAATATGGGGCAACAATGCAATTTAAATTTCGCATTAAGATAGTACAAAGAATCTACATGCAACGGAAATGAAAAAATCCTATTGTTGGAAAGGGCCCCTCGTTCAAGAGACGTTCTTTGCCCTTATCGCGCACCTGGTACACCGTAAAAATGTCCCATCCTGCTCTGTTTTGAAAGAGCTCTTCCCTCAATGCATATCCTACAGCCGAAGCACAACACGGTGTAAATATATTACTACTCCTCATCGTGACAGTGTTCGTATGGTGGTGGTGTCCGTCCAGACACACATTCTCCCAGACTCCGGCTGTCAAAGTTTGGTTGCGACGCGGTCGTTGGCATCTTCTTTGGTGCGAACTGAGCTGATGCTGCTGCTGGTTTTCGCCCTGTACGAGTATTTAAGATGCATCCAACAATTGTCGTTTCAAACTACAACAACGCTGTCGACAGCATCAACAACGTCATCATCGCCGCGTACATCTTCGCGTCCTCATCTTCATCATCGTCAACACCGTCGATGTTGATGTCGTTGTCGTTGTCGTCGTTATTGTTATTGCGTTGATTCCGATGTTGTTGCCCTTAGTGTTGCTGGTGGATCAATTCAGTTTTAAACATCAATGCATTATGGTACGCACATGCAGAGCCAAGGATGCCATTGCAGTAATGATTTTTAAGCTGACAGTAGGTGGTTCCACTTTAGCAGCAACGACAACTCGGAATTCTGCCGACAGTTCGAGCAGTTTGTTAAAGTGCAGCTCACATTACTTAACAATGCACAGTGGGACAATTGCAAAAACAATTCTCGTACCCTCAATATGAACTCTTTTATTAGATGCAGTGCATATTAAGTATTATCAAAATGCCATAACGTAATTCTAATCGTAGGAGCTAGCTACAGATCACCAACGAATAGGTTTGTTTATAAACCAGCTGACATTATAAGTACACTTTTGGCAATTGTTGCAAGATGCTGGTAAGGAGTATTATTTGCAGATTAACTCAGGATTAACAGAAGGTATGCAATGCATGGTATTCGTCATACTCCTTTTTCTGATTGGTATGATGTGTTGTTTTACTGAAATGATGTGGTAAGACGACAAAATACATTTTTTGTGACTGCTTTCAAAGGCATGGAATATGGCACTCACTGATCTCTGGTCCCTACAGCCATAATATTTTTGTACCACAACCATATACCCAACAATAGTACGGTGCTCTTCGAATATTGTATCCCAACCATATTTGTCCCTGCTGTTATGGGAATTGACAGAGTGTTCGTCCTATTAACGGGTATGACTATTTGGTCATACCCGTTAATAGGACGAACACCCTGAATCGCTTTGCAAACGATGATTGTGACTGATCTTCGTTGAATTTTAGTGGAAGTAATAAATATCGAAAGAACGACGTTTCTTAATGTTTTGTGCCGATGCAGACCACTGTGCGTTTTATGTGTTTGTCTCACTAAATTGGCTCTAAAAGTGAGCTCTCTATATCAGTACGGTCCGTACATTTGCAGACACACGCTTGATTTGTACTAAGTTAGCTTATTTTTAAAGAGTTTCTTCTCTCATCCGGACACTAATGCTTCCACTGGGTCTTCATTTAGGACGCACGAAATGAAGAAGCCATTTCTTTATATCCAATAATTTGTCGAGGAGAATAATAGAGTTAATTAAAAAAAATATACAAAAATTCAAATCAAGTGTGAAATCTATAATGTTCATTTGAAAGGACATTTTATTCCATTAATTTTTTTAATAATTTCCTTCAAATGTTGGCCGCAACTACTCCTCAGAGTGTCCATTCTGAGGGTCCAACTTTCTCTCGTCTCGTTTGATTATTTCGACCGTTATGGCGTTAATGACACTCGTAATTTTGGCTTTTACAACCTGTTTCCACCAGCCCATAAACCGCAACAAACCGCGGTTTCGCGGTGTAAGTCGTTTCATGATGAAATGGCAAATAATACTGCAAAGAAAAAAAATAAAGTCTAACACAAATCACGCGTAATCGGTGAAAAAAGCCTATTAAAAAACCTTTATATTGACCACCCGTTACTTTTAAAATTCGTAACACCTACAATACTTCCGCAGTAAAACAGAAATTAAATCAAATAGAATTCGTTTCGAAACATAAAAAGTTCTTAAGACTTGAAGACTTTCTATTTATTTTTAAAGGAAACTTCGAAACTTTATATTTGAAAGAAAACTTCGATAACTAGAACTTAACAGAAAAACTCAATATAAAAATAATTTGTTGACACACAGTGAATTTTTTTAAATTTAAAGGGTGTCCTGATAAGAACGATTAGAAAATGAATTTAAATTGGAAAGCAACGGTGTAAGATGTCAAATTGCTTCTGGCATTGGCAAACTCTACTGAACAGGTGTTCTGAAATACACACAATTAAAAGATCTCTCATTACTATCTAGACACCCTTTAGACACACTAGTGTATAACGGATCGATACTACTTACTTTAAGTTAATTGAAATGCTTTCAACTTGAACAACGTTTCAGTCAGTTCTTTTCTTACAATTCATTTAAAAACCAAACATGGAGCATTCCACCGTAAATACCCTTTAAATTCGATTCCCTATTGCCTTTTGGAACCTTCTTCACACTGTAAACTGTTTTTTTTGTTTTTGTTGTACCTGGAGGACAAAGAAAAACGTCTTTTGGACATTTTAAAATAAAAGCTTTCCCACGCATCTGCGAGATGTTATTGTGCCGATGAAGAGGCTTTAAAAACGCGAGTAGGGACAAAGAGATCGGAACCGTGCCAGAGAGAAGACGCAACAATTGAAACCGCTTCCCCTATTTCCACTCAACGCACACAAATTTTCAATCATATCGAATTTCCAGTTGCTCGCAAAGTTGAATATCGCATTCGCTTTAATACTCGTATCGCTGTGGACTTAAATATCATCCAGAGTCGGCGGGCTCCACTATCTTAGATGGTGGTGCGTCAACATTTACGAAAATAGCTTGAATTTTGATTAGGCGCCGAGAAAAGTCAGAAAGTGTGGCCTGCTGCTTTCGACTCACAGCTGCAGCTGACACTCAAGTGGAAAGTTTCCACTGAAACTTTTACGACTTAAGATTGTTCTGCCTCCATACAGCTTTGGGTCATGTTGTTGCTGTTGGTGTCGCTTTATTTGAATTTGTAAGCAAAGTTGTTCTTTTGGGAAAGCAGAGCATGGCCAGCGAAATGTGAAGTGTGAGTGCGAATGTTGGTCGTCTGGCGGTGGCAAGCAGCAGAGGGGAGGTTGCAAACGGGTAGACGGGGTGTTGTTATTTCAAAACAGTCAAAGCTGTCTTAAAATTCTTTTCTTCTTGTTGTGCTTTTATTTTGTTTGTGTTGGTTCCTTTCGTCGGCCTCTTCACTTGCTCAAAGTCGTCACTGTTTTCCATACTTTATGTAAAAGAAAGTTCGGAAAGTTTCTTTAGAGAATTTCCTTTAAAAAGAACGAACGCAATTCGTACCGAGCAGCAAGAAAATGTTGAAATATTTAAACTTAAAAAGCGCTTAAAGGGCAACTCGGCAAGGAGAGGACGGCATGGAAAACTACGACTAAGATAAAAAATCCTTCGAAAATTATTAAAAACTTTGCCAGAAACGAACAGTTAAAACCCAAACACTTATACGAGTACATACTCACACATACACCGGTATGCAAGAAAAATTATTTAAGAAAAAAGTTAAAAATATTTTGAGAACGCTTTAAGTGAAAAAAAAGAACTTCAAAGTAAAGCTATGGGAGACTGTGACATTTATGTACCTTTGCCTAGAATAAGTAGTAAGATTTCTTTTGCTTTGACGTGGTGTAAACTAAAGCAAGTTGGACTCTGGACTTACATGCTCGTTTATACTCAAAAAAATACAAAAGTACCGGCCTTAAGCAGCATAAGTACAAATTGAATTTCGTTTCGAAATTATGATCTTTAACCTCTCATAAAAGGGTGTTCACAAAGCTTAACCTAAAATATATACCGAAATAAAAATGGATTTTTGTGAGGGAGTCTGG
Source organism: Hydrotaea diabolus (assembly GCA_963513945.1). Taxonomy (NCBI): domain Eukaryota; kingdom Metazoa; phylum Arthropoda; class Insecta; order Diptera; family Muscidae; genus Hydrotaea; species Hydrotaea diabolus. Next base: position 188,708,775 of record OY740719.1, read on the forward strand.
ACTTGTGAAATAGAGTTTCGCAAAGTTAACAGATTTGATGCCCCACCCAATTTTTTGCCAACTGAATGTTGGACGTACTATTTATGTATAGCTACAACCAAATGTAGTTTGGGTACACGGCAATTTTCAACAGTGGAAACTGAGAGAATCGGTTGAACAGACATTGTATCGGTAGTCCTTAATAATTAGGATGATTATTGGAATGGAATTTGTACATGTATTGGTTGTTGTTGTAGATTATTCGCCCTAAGAACTCTTTGAATTTGCTTGTCTTTACCACGCGCACTTGTTCTTGGACCAATCGAAGGTTAAATTTTATGTTCATATTCGGTTATCTGACCGAAAAAATATTTTTTTTATTTAATTTTTATATTTAACGAATTCTTGTTATTCTATTATTTAAATTATTAGCTGGTTTTTTTTAAAACATGGTTTTTACTTTCGAATCTAAAAAGTTTATATGCACAAGTGGAACGATTTTGTTCATCAAATTTGTGGGTTAAAAATTTGTATTTGGTTTTGAAGTGTCAGAAATTATGATACATTATTTATGTGGAGTAAAGTAGAATTTCAAACCTTAATATTTCCGGCAAATCAAGGGCTAATGTAACACAAAATACCTCATATTGTTCTTCAAATTTTATTAAAAATATGTTTTATAAAAGGACCAAAACACTAAGTGTTGCCTGGTGCCATCTGACATTTTCATTGAAAAGTTTGACATTTTTTAGCATAAACGTACTTAGAACGTTTTGACGTACTGCAAACATTTGTGTTGTTTACAGTGACTTGAAAAATCAAAAAAGGTTTGTTTTCGTTGGATCCCGCACAATTCGACAAATGCTCGAAAGAAGGCTCGTGTCGATTGGTGCAAAGAAAATTTTTAAAAACGCGATCGCGGTGTTTCAAAGCACGTTTATAAGGTCGACACAGGTGACGAATCATGGATCTATGCGTATGAGCTCAAAACAAAACAGCAATCGACCGTGTGGTCTTTGAAGACGAGCCAAATCCAACGAGAGTTGTTCGTCGAAGAAGCACTTCGAAGCAAATGGTCGCCTGTTTCTTCGGCAAAACTGGTCATGTGGCGACTGTTCCGCTTGAGCAACGTAGGAGGTCAATTCTGACCACAATTTGTTTGCCTGAAGTCTTCGGAGAAATTCGAGAAACGAACAAGAGAAGACGAATCCTTGTGCACCTTAAACAATGACAATGCGAGCTCTTAAACATCGGCTCAAACCAGCGCCTTTTGGACCGGCCAAAACTTGGCACCAAATGACTTCTTTCTTATACCCTACACCAAACAGTGGGTGTTATAACTTACAACTGATGATTGTCTAGTTCGCCAATATGAAGTATCGACGAAACTTGGTATATTGTCAAGGCTTGGGACAAGAACGAACCCTATTGGAGTTGGTCTATATCTATAGCTATGAATGCATATAGCTCTCATATATAGTATCGTATCTGTATCGCTCTGGAAATCACAAAATGACATCTGATGACACGATCAGTTATCAATCCAGTTAAAATTTGACTTTATGAGTCCATATATTCCAATAGCCCCCACACACAGTTCCGTCCCGATTTGGGAACCTGGCGCTTTAGAAGTAACAGATTAGGTACTTTCGTATTCCAATTTTGAATGCTAAGTTATGCACTACAAAATACTAACCTTTGGTAAAACTGTACCAATGGATAATACGTGTAAATATCCCCCTTGCAAAGGTGTTAGTTCCTGCAGATTTAGAAGTCACATGTAATATCCGATTTAGGTGACTAGTATTTAATCCTACTGGAGATCGGCCATACTGATCCATCTTTCGATACAGTCCCCGTTCAAAGGTCGTGTCGGAATTGGTGTTCTGCTATTTTACGGGTCAATTCGATGTGTGTACCTATAACCCATTCTTAACACTGAACCATTAGCTCGGACTTGCTCTAACCCACTGATACCATTCCGCATTTGATCTGATGGTTTGTGCGGACCATCTTCGCTTTAGTGGTCAACCCAGGAGTAACTTCTATGGTCTGCATATAGATAGTCCAGACTATTTTTCTTCGGGTAACATACTCGTATATGTATATCGAGCTACATTCTGCAATGTATCCGAATCCCAATTTAGCAGAGTATCGTCTTTAAATGTTTTTCGTCCTCTCTCGATCAACACTGGGGACCATGGGTCTAAGATCCCCAAAGGTTCTGAAAAAAAAATCCTTTTAAACGTGCAAACAGTAAGATTTGTCTAAATTTCTAGCTCATATTTTCCGACACTGGCGATTAAAAAACAAGAAACATTTCCTCGCGGACATTGATTTTACAACTGGGAAACATAGATCCACCACCTACAACTTTTTTACTACATAAAAGAAATGATTTTATGTGATGAAAATCTTTATTTGGACCTTTACAATATTTTCAGTTAAGTGAAAAAGATGAGATCCGTCAAATGGCTGCCGCTAGCGTTGATTCACATTTGCGCCCGATTCATCGCATTGTCAATGACTTTTCGCAAGATTTCTGATGATAACTGTTCGCATTTCTGTGGACTATTCTCCTTGGGATTTCAGTTGTCTAAGGTTTGTTAGCATACACCCGCGACTTCAAGTATCCCCAAAAATAGATGTCTGGGATGATAAAATCTGGCGACCTTGCTGGCCATGCCAAATCTTTAAAGCAGGACGTTATGCGACTAGGAAACGTGGTTTTAACAAGACGGTATAACCCAACACATGGATAAATGCATTTCGGGACATGTGGGTACCATCATCAATAATTGGATGATTAACTAAAAGCACTTGTTCCAATCAGTGTCGTCTTAACGGTGCTTTTAGAGTCTTTCAGCTTTTTTTTATGATATTATGATTTGACACTATTCATTCGTCCAAGATATAATGACATCACTAATTTTAATAAAAACACCATCAGCTGCCATTGTTGTAGTGGATCTTTTAAAGCAACTATAAAAGGTTTTAAACTTTCTTATTCGCCTAGTAAGCATGTCTATGATCAGAGCTCACGCCTAATGTCCCACCAGTACCATCAACTCTTCGGCTCAGAACGTCATCACAGAAACTAAACATATCACCGAACTACAGAGGTCGTGTTTACTGTCACAGCAAACAACGACAATTGCTTGGAGACATGGGTACGGTCACTTCGTACAAGCTCGCGTAAATACTCATGCTGTCATACAGTGCTGCGCAAAAGTCTGAGGACGCACGTTCGTATCGCCAAACTGTAATGTTCAATACCCTGTTTCAACAAATTCGCCATTAATCGTCGTTTAGCTAATTTATAATGTTATAAACCATAAATATTATTAAATTCCGCTTGATTGTGAACAAAAATATAATCTGAAAAACAGATCTAAGATCAAGACAGCAGCATATTAGGTTTGCACGCTATTTTGTCGTTGTTACGTTTAGGGGATACCTTAAGGTCTGACTTATGGTTGCCTCACGAATAGAGGCTACTTTGAACAGAATGATTTCACTTCTTCTGTATTTATTGACGGTGCGCGTACTGATGTTATCATTTTGGTAGCTTTGCACATTTAAGATTGTAATACCCTTAACCGAAGGTAGATTGTTAACGAAGACTACTTTTTGGGGGGCCAACAATGGTAAAAATGGATACTGTTAGTTGGCACGTACCTAATACCTCAAAAAAGTACTTATGGACTTATGGGTACTATAATCAGAGAACATTAAGCCTGAGGTTAGCATGGCTTAATCGTCTTTGAACTTTACGAGATCAATAATATATATACTTTATAGGATCGCCGATTTATATTTAGTGGTGTTGCAAACGGAATGATTAATTAAGTACAGGGTATAAAAAGTGTGAAAGGAAATCCGCGCAATAACCGATGAAGGCGTTCAAGTTAAAAAAACAACACTTAAGAAAATAAAATAATTTTTTAAATTGCCGTCTGCATTAGCATGTTTTGCTACTGCTACTGCTAATCTATATAAATATATATAAAATTGTTGTTGCGTTACTGACCGAATGACTGACTTCATGTAGACGCTCGATAAGAATGGATTGTTCAAAATTCGTTCTTTAAGGGGTAAAAACGCGGAAAATTATCCCTCATAAAGAAGTGAGTAGTCCTTACCAGGACCAAGCGGTGAAAGCTAGGATCACTGAATTTGGGGAATAGGCGTCACTTATAAGTTGGCTTCAAAGTAAAAAAAGGATTTTTGGAAACTTAATACATGAGGGGATAACTTTCGTACCTCTTATGCAGAGCGCGTTGAAACGTAAAATTCGACGTTTTGATTAACGAAATGTAAATGCGAAGGGATTTTAACAAATCAAGGGACAAATTTGAAGCTTTAAAGTGTACGAGTAAATACGTGTAAAATATATTTTTTTCCACTTTTTTCAATCCTTATGTTAGAAATTTAAAATTTGGGCGGCATGTTGAATATTGAAGACGCTAGAAACGAATATCGAATGTTTTGGGTAAAACGGGTACAATTTATCCCCATTAGTTTGTAATCATTTTCATGGTTCTTGGCAATCCTGAAAGCTGAACATTTCAAAAATGTTTGTCATGTGAGAAAAAAAGAAATGAGGATAGAAAGGAATTAAAACAAATGGCCAAAGCGGGAGATACAGCAGAAATTAAGAAGAAAAAAATTGAATCAACCGGTTGGCATGGAAAATTGAAAAGATGATTAAATGGGGCAACAATTATCCAATAGGGGCGCAATATACAAAAATAAAAAAAAACGTTTAAAATTAGCAAGATATCAGAAAAATAGAAATAAGGAAATAGGGACAAAAGAGGTCCAAAACGGGCCAAGTACCAGAAAGTGAGAAAAACAATATTAAATCAACAGGATGACATGGAAAGTAGAAATGGGTTAAAATGTTCCGAAAGGACCGAAAACACATATAAAACACAGAGATAAAAGAAACAAAAAAGGAAAAAAAAACGGGCGGGACAGCAGGGACCGAGTAAAGCAATATTAAATTAACAGGTTGGCGTGGAAAATTTAAATGAGGATAAAAAGCGATACAAATATTGCAAAGACAGAAATAGGTGAGTAAAACCCAAATAACATTACATGATATCATGAAATATATCAATGGGCCTTAAAGTGATAAAAGAGGTCTAAAGAAGTCAAATATCAGGAAGTAATAAAAACAATATAGAATTAAAGGGATGGCATGGAATATAAAAGTTGCGATATATAAAAAAGTAAACAATATTTAACCAAGAGGATGACACAAAAAAATAGCAAAAGGTTCGAAACAAATATTGAATCAATCACATAGAATATACTCGTCGAATTGGGGATAAAAAGGTCAAAACTGGCGATATTTTAAAAAGTTACAAAGATATTACATAATCAGAATGATAGGAACAAGAATTCGGTTTAAAAAAGGGAAATAGAAAAAAGTGTATAAACATTATAAAATCAATATGTGTCATGAAAAATAGAAATGGGATAAAAGAGACGACATATACTCGTATAAATATATTTGTTTAGGCGATATTGATATTTTTGAAAATACTACTCATTAAAGCATGTGGTAAAAATTAGTCAAAAAGGTGACGAACGCGTAGTAAATTAAATAAAATGAAGAACAAATTTGTACTAAGAAGAAAAGTGGCCAAACCAGGCAAATATACTAAAAGGGAACAAATTTAAATTCAGAAAAAATGCAAAATGAAGGGAAAAGTATTTCGAAACAATTGCCGACATCAGTAGGAACCAATTGGAGTGGAATAAAAATGTAGCAATAAACAAAAAAAGGACAACAAAAGGCAAAACAACTGTTAAATTAAAGGTTGGAGAATATGAAAAAAGAAATGGAATCATTTTAAGTAGATCATAACAACGACACATAGCCTGTAATATAAGATAAAACTAAGCGTTTGAAACAGAATGAAAAACGACTATGTTAAGTCAGAAAATACAAATACTTGCTATAAATATTTCTGGCCTAGGCAACACTAAGTGACATTTCTGACATTTCCATTGGAAAGTTTGACATTTTTTAGCATACACGTACTCAAAACGTTTTGACGTACGACCATCATTTGTGTTGTTTTGATGCAGTTGAAGAGTTCAAAAACCATGTTTTGGAGGTGTTCTAATCGGAGTGGAAAAAGTGCTTCGACAATTGGTTGAGCACACGCAGAAGTGTATAAATCATGCTGGAGAATACTTTGAAAAACAATAAAACCATATTTGATAATAAAAATTCGCATTTTAATTATTTGGCCAGAAATATATATAGCAGCCCTCGCTGCTTAGCAATAGTAGTTTTTATATATCGTTTGATTCATTTTCACACGAAACCAGATTTAAGTACACGGCGTAAGAGATTAAAATTCTCCAAATCTAAAAACTACTAGACTATTTTAAATTTTTGGATTGTATTTTCTTTACCAGGCGAAAATGTACACAACATGAAACTCGATAAGAATATACGAATGAATGCATGCATAAAAAGAGATATAAGGAGTGTAATGCATTATAGTGGAATTTAGATTTGTTGACTGGTTTCCGCTTACAAAGTGGCGTGTATATGTTTATAAGTAGAGAGCTGCTTGGAAACGAATCAATCACAGCTTCAGGAAACACGCGCTCAGACGCCAGTCGCGGCATTAAAGCTAAAGTTTTTTGTGCTTACTTTAAATATATATAGACGGTAGTTTTAAGTTGCTGAGAACATCCTTCGATTGTGAGCTTTATACTTGTTCCAAAACGCTAATTATTGAAAATAATGGAAAATGAATATTTCTCTACTTGAAGTCCGCTGACTATTTTGATGCACTGTACGCCTTTAAATATTTACGTGTATGTATGAGTTGAACTCATTCTGCTTCATTTATTGATTAAACCTTTCTAATTGCAGTGACACGGCGACACTGCAACAAAGCCACGATTGGAACAGAACAACACAACATCACCGCTCTGCACTCTGCCCACATGGGCGGTAATGGCAGGCTTTTAAGTTGCAATTGTGCAGTTGTGAAAAAACGAATTACAACGAATGAAATGAACAATGATTTCAAACCAAAACGCAATGACAACAAATAGAGTGAATAAATATTTGAAAAGGGATTTCACGAAGTCCAAGCATTAGAACGATATACTACTTATAGTAGTTTGTTGACGAATTCGGGGCAGAGGGACTAGAATATAAGAAGGATAACAATGGAAGCACTTACATATTAGTAATGATGACTAGACCAAATTATCATCTAAGCCTTATCGTGGCGTCAGGGGAAAGCCAACGTTTCGGCAGATAACTCCCCATGTACACCTGGAAAAGGTAAAAACATCCAAAGTTAGTTTCCCAAACACTGCGGCAATTTAATTGCTGGCAAGTAAAAAGTTCATTGTATACTCGTATATGGCTCGCTACACGATCATACTGATATGAGTTCCCTTGAATCATAACGTAACAGGTAAAATTTGAGAACGATCGGGCTCAATTTATGGTTGCTAGAGCTGCAGGATCCCACATGGGAAGAGACTTTTGTTTGGGAGCACTTCGAATACCCCAATTCTGGTAGCTCCCATACAATGCACCATTCCGCCCACTTTTGGATTTCGTGTACTATCTTGAATGCTATTCGTACGATCAATAGCATTCAACAAATCAATATTTAAGAACAGAATTATTAGGTTAACTTGGTGAGAAACAATTGGATCCCTAGCCACTCCCCTTTTGGTACCTCCCACACAAATGACCTTGTTTTAGTGCAGATTAGAATCCGAATAACTTGTCTACTAGTGCATAAAATTCGCATATATTGCGAAATTCATAATACTCGTATGTTTCTATCGGCTTTATACACGTGTACGAAAAGATTATATGACACGCCATTCTGGTACCTCCAGTGCAACTGACCATTCCTCCCACTTTTGGTATTTGCACAATAAGTTTAATACTATTCAAACGATTTTGAAAATTATTAAAACATGGCCCAATAAGGCTGATAGAAGTTTGTTATCGGTATAGTAAAACCCCTTTGTTCAATATCAAAAATGAAAGGGTATGGAGCAATTCGAATTTGTGTCAAAAGTTTGTCAAAAGCGGTATATATTGGCGAGCTGTACTTTAATTGCATCAATGGAGGGACAGGCTGGGCGACGGATATAGAATCAGATATGTATACGGTGATCCATCTAGAGGTATTTTTTCAAAATAAAAAATACTTAAATTCAAATCAAGTGCGGAATCTTTCTTGTTTATACGAAAGGACATTTGATGCCATTTATTATTTGAAACTAATTACCTTCAAATGTTGGCAACTGTAATATGGAAATGAGCGTTCGGCGAAAAACAAGAAGATCCGCTGTTTTCGACTAAAATTGTCTTCAGTGATGAGGCCCATTTCTGGCGCAACGGCAACGTCAATAAACAAAATTGCCGCATTTGGGCTGAAGAGGAACCAGAAGAAGTTCAAGAAGTGCCATTATATAAAAGAAAACGGTTTGGTGCGGTTTATGGGCAGGTGATATTATCGGTTTATATTTTTTCAAAGATGATGAGGGTCGAAACGTAACTTTCAATGGTGCTTGCTATTGCTCTTTCATATCGGACTTTTTACTACCTGAAATTGAAGCCCGTATTCTTTACGACATTTTGTTTCAACAGGACGGTGCCACTTGCCATGCAGCTGGTCAAACAATGGATCTAGTGAGAGGTAATTTCGAAGAGCAGCTAATTTCACATTTTGGACCGGTGAGTTGGCCGCCAAGATCGTGTGATATCACACCTTTAGACTTTTTTCTACGAAAAGTCCAAAGTCTATGCTGACAAACCAGCTATGATTCAGGTCTTGGAAGCTAACATTACGCGTGTCATTCACGCCATACCAATCGAAATGCTCGAATGAAACCAACCAATAAACCATACACAAGGGAAAAATATTGTCGCAACCATAAAGAAACTTTTTATTTTGATCATAGTATAGTACAAGTAACAACATTAATGTCACGCTTTGTTCCCTCAATTCTATTTTATGATTTCCACATCACCATTATGATCAGACACAACCACATCACAACCATAATGTGATACACTCACAACAATGTTATGATGCCCAAAATTAAAGTACGATTGCTACAACCATGGAATGGGTCCACAACCTAAGTTTGATTCCCACAATTAAAAATTGATTCTAACAGCCATAGTTTGATACTCGTAATTGATTTTATATTTTATGAAAAACTTGTGTAGATCTGAAATTAGAAATCCGACATGAAATTAGGAGATAGTAACGGACAGCGAAGGTTTATTCGTTCGACTTCCATTGTGCTATTGTTCTCTAAGTATTTATGGAACCGATCAACGTCCCTACGCCAACCACTGTGCGTTTGAGCTCTGACAGCGACGAGCAAATGCCGAAAGTACACTTGACTGGCATTTCGAGCTGAGATTTTACTTTGCAATGATTGTTGCTGTTGCTGCTGTTGTTGTTTGTCTTTGTGTTGTTTTTCAATAATTTTTCGTAACTCAAGCTTAGCAACTCATTACTGTGGTAACTTTGTAGCTGTCTGGATATGTTTGCCGCTGATTTTGTTCATCATGTTCATGATGCTGCCATTGCTGCTGCTGCAGCCGATAGTGCAGTGTTGGAAGTATTTTGGAAAATTTGGAACAAGGTTGCCACAGATAAACAGCAGCCATTGCAACTGTACGAACAACATCCAAACCAAGCTATTGGTAATTGTTTGTTGTCCGCTTGTGTATATTTTTGGTAGTGACTGTCTTTCGGTCGGTTGGTCGGTCGGCGTTGTTGGCGGTGGAGGTGTAGCCAACAGGCTATTGTGGCGCGCTTTAAGAACATGATGTCGTAGTTGTTGCTGATGTTGTTTATTGCCAACATAAAAGCATGAAAGCCGCCAAAAGCCAATGTGTTCCAAACTGAGAGAATGCAGCCCCAAGTAATTTGAATACAAAACTTTAGGTAGAAGACGAGAATGGTTCTCCTTCAATGACATTTTTCTGTGCCAACAAAAATGGACAAATGTATCAAAGCGCTGTCTAGTGGCAATTTGTCAAAAACCTAATGTTACCATACTCTTAACTACAATACGGAGTCAATAGATTTGATCAATTTCAAATCGTTTTTGCATCACAATCACTCTAAAGACTATCGGCCTTATTAGTTTTAAGTCGCGCAATTGAGACCTGGCTCATTTAAGACTAGGCAATCTATTTTTGGTACTAAAACGATTTTTTCAGCAGTTTTTCTGGCCTGTTTTTTCCATGTATTCAGTGCACTGGAAATAGCTGCTAATACATGATTTGGCTTAAATGGGCCGATTCGTCCATGTTATGATATTGTCAATATACGAACATTTCACCACGAACCGGGTATTTTTAAAAAGACCGGGAAAAGACTTTGAATAAACGAGAGGTTCAAATTAAAAAGTGTAAAATTATCAAGAGTCTACGTAATAATAGTAGACCCGAGACCACTTAGTGTTTCGTATCAGAGGCTATCATTGAATAGAAACTACTCGTATTTATATTTCTTTAAAATAAACGTTCTTCACTCTCAGCATCATTCTTTTGCCTTTCTCGAGCATATTTCCCACTGCAACCAAATGTCTTATAATGTGGTTCTCAACAGACCAAATCTGGATTAGGGTTCACATCCGGCCGACTCGATCACAGTGTAAAAAAACTGTCAAAATCACGCATAATTTAAAAGCTTATTGTGGAAGCATCTGAGATATATTTCAGATTTAGTTTTTCATTGTGAGTATTTTTGTACTGTTCATTTTCTTTTCTAATCCGACTAGCGTACTTTTCGCAAACACCAATGCTTTCTCTGGGGTCTTGTTTGACTAGTGACTGCAGTTACTCGAAACCATTGTTCATACCGTAGATGTGGAAGCTTTAAAGATCTGCAAAACTTTTGCATTGCAAATAAAAATGCATTTGTGCATATGTATTATTTGACTTTGAAACACCCTTGTGTATTACAACATATTTTGTCCAAATTGCTGCGCAAAGCTTCCTCTTCGCCAGAATTTGAAAAATTTGAATATTTATTAAAACACAGAACACGATTAATCACAAGTTTATAAAATTAAAAAAACCAGCTCCCAAATTGTATGCCTTTTATTGAAAATCGACAGTCGACATATCGAGTGTGTAAATTGATTTCAACATAATTAGGACGATAGTAAATACGCAGTGGGAAATCAGAGCAGGGAAGCATTGCACCCAACAGTTGTTCCGAATTATATTTCTAAGAAAAAACTTATGAAGTAGGCAATGCCCGTAAGCCAATGCCATTGCAGATCACTTGGACGTTTATTTAGGGCCATATGTACTATTGTACATTCCGTGCTATAGCAAATAACATTTGCAAGTATGCATAAGACTAATGACAGCGATAAGTTTGGCGCCACTGAATTCGTCTGTCGTAAGCGATTTGCCATCACAGCAATTCCATTCACCTCTGCTTCGCAATGCCTGCCCGGCGTTTTAGTTTCGTTCAGCTTTAGTTTAAAACGAAAAAAAAAACCAACAAAACAATTTCAAACTGCAAATGAGTAGAGACAAAAAATTAATAAATGAAACTTATTCGCGAATATGCACAAGCATACAGACAGACGTTGGAGCAAAATTCGCGTCGCCTATATCGGGGGCTACTTGAAGTTGTCATGAAGCAAACGCTGTTTCTGCCGACCCACCGCCCGAGAAAAACAGCCCATCAGCAACAATCAATAAAACAAATAAAACGTACATGCATGCATGCGTACATGTACTCGATGTTGGCAACAAATCCAAGGAAGCCTATAATTTGCATTTGATTAAAAACAGCAGCAGCGACGGCGGCAGCTATTGCAACAACAACACCAGTCGCGTATCTGTACGATTTGTAGTTCATACGTTGTTTATTTGTTGGCAGCGATGGTGTTTTTGTAGTTGTACTCATGACGATTATTGGTACGTTTATTTGCACGAAGTACGCCGCCAAAGGACCTCGCTTTTGGAGTGACTGAAATTTGTGTCGCTCCGCATGACGAAGAGTGTGGCTAGGCACTTGGCCAGCGTATCGATATTCTTGTGTGTCGATCTTTTCAATTGATGCTGATAGGCCGTGTTATTCGATGTTGAAGTATCGATATCGAACAAATTCTCAAGATTTTATTGTGTTCATTATCTGTTTTGGAAACTCCTTGAGATACTTTATACTTGGAATAATAACTTGCACTACTGCACAAGCGACTTCCAAATTTGT